>JAVGWX010000001.1:77119239-77546739 GCA_036924085.1 Ariolimax columbianus
AACGCCTGAGTTAACTTGAGCGTTTCGCGAATAGATATTGTGAGGTAAAAAACACAGCTTCAAATGAAGTTCCAAAACATGGTAAACGTTACCATCTGAATGTCTTCGTCAGGTAGGAAACGGAAAAACTAACACATACTAAGTGGTAAACTAATATCTAGAATTATGTCACCCGGATCATGGGAGATGGATTATATTACCATTATGAGTTCCATATGAATTCGAGATTTAAACAAATTATTATAACACTCTAACGAGCGTGCGAGTAATAGAGTACTAGAGTGCTGGCTTCTAACGGTAACGTACCAAATTAGTAATGGCACGCTCTAGTCCATTCAGCAGTAAATGAGTACATGGTTTATTGTTAAGAAAAACTCCAGCGTGATAGAGAGATGGCAATCCTACCTCAGAAAAAAACCAAACTGAAGCTTAATGCGGACTTTAGGACGACCTCCTGACAACGATCAGAAGATGAAAGCTGAATTAGTATGGCCACGTCTCGAGGCCTAATGGCCTTGCAAATACTATTCTACGGAACACAGTACAAGGCATGCAAGGGTGAAGGCATCCGAGAAAACGATGGAAAGACAACACCCATGAACGGATTAATCTGCGAGCCGACAAGGCGTAAAAAGCTACATCAAGCAGAGAGGGTTAGCACATGATTGAAGCGCAAATGTGTTGTTGCAGAAGAGCATCAACGATCTCAAGTGCTCACAGAATGAACTAAACTGAATAAATGGATTATGTAACACGTCATCCCTGACAGCAGTCTGCGGTATATATTTAATTGACCTTCTGCTTTTAATAATAATGTTCGCATAGGCGTCAAAGGCCCCGTTGCGTCGATCGACTACTACCATGTCCAACTGCTAATTGTGTGTTCATGCGTAGCGTGTCGACCGAAATACCTACAGACTCCCCAGGTGGAGCCGTGTACTCCGCATCATTGGGGTGAGGGCTGCGAGGAGTGTGTTAGACCAATGTTTGTGTCAAGCCAACCGTGTCTGTCCGTGTCAAACCCCCTGTTTCCACATGTCCCGGTGCCGAGGCTTCTGGCTATGGTCACCGTGACACTTGCTATGCTGACAATACGAGGTTGGGAGAGGTATCGTGTAAGTTCCAGTGGAGGGAGGGGCGGGCAGGAGGACGTCGGCTTCAGTCGGAGCAGAAATGTCCTTGAGTAGTGATAATCTGGACTAAATTCTGGACGTTGAGCTCCGTCCTGGACTGGTCTCCATGGCTTGAAGCCAGGCATGAAATCACCAAACTGAAATCCTTGATACCACCTGGGGAAGGAGTTGTGAAATGTAATCCGAACAGAAACCACAATACATCAGAAAACTCGACACAAACAACGGGGAGAGATGAGATCATAGCCACGAAGGCACGGTCATCTTACTTTTTGTGTGTGTTTCGGACAAGGACAAGAATAGCACTACTGCCCCACAGAAAACATGTCGTAAGAGGGACTAGCTGTGTGACATGGGATAACACCGGTCATGATTAGGTGGTTTGTTTAGAGCAGCATTGAAAGCCCCCAATACGCTGCTGGTCTACTTTACTCTAGTGTTTGAGTCTATTAAGATTGACTCACAAATTGCTTAACCACCCTCCGTAAGCACTTGTACCAAAGCAACGGAGTATTTAACTGCTCGAGCCTAGCCCGCTAAGCAAATCCTCCTCCCGGCTACATCCAGCTCATACCAGACCTGGGAGCTGCACATGGGCTGCCCCTGTAGAAATACAGTAGACTAAGAATTAAGGAAAACAAATATTATATTGCTTCGTCGCTGACTGGGTGGTTTTAAATTAGGATTTCTGGGTGATAGACGCGAGAATATTACCACTGTCATTCTATTGAGATGGTGCAAGAGGTCAGCAGCAGTGTAGTCTAATCACTGCTGGGTAGAAGACTCACCAACTCATACCTTGCAAGAATCAGATCAAGATAGCGATCTTTTGGGGGCCTTTTGTGAGAAGAGGTGGTTTGGAAACGTCGTGACAACGGGAAAGATAGTAGGAAAGAGAGACAGATAAAGGCCGAGAGAGGCGATGCTGGACAGCCTGAGGCAATGGCATGAACGACAATCAAAAACAGAGTTGGTAAACGACGACGCGGGATAGAAATGGATGGATGTCCATGATCACCAACCAGCAGAGCACCTGACGATGATGTAAGATAGATGTAGAACCAATCCTCTACATATGATACAACAGTGGTTTCGAGGCAAGGTGTCCGCCTCGGTTGCCGGAGTTCCGGGTTCGAATCACGGTGGAGCCCGTGATTTATTTCACATGGATCTTCTGGTCAAAGGTTCGCTGATCTCTGGCTAATGAGATCGGACTGCCATGTTTAGCGTCGAGCATGTTAGCAATTCTTGGAAGTTAGAAATAGATAAGAGTAGGCTTAACAGCCGCTTCCTGGACATAAATTGAAGTTCAAAATCTACCCAAATTATGTGTACGTTCCCCCGGATCTGAAGTTTAAAATACCTACTACAAATAGCCGATAGGCTTCGGCTACCTGGCAGTATAAATTGATATGTATGTTTGAATACCAGGATTCCAAGTATTCCAAGAAAGTAAACATATTTTTCCTAAACTCTACCATGACCCTACCAAAGTCCAGATGGGACAGCGTGAGACTTCGGTGTGGGGGCCAGCTTCCAATATACTCACTAACACATTCTTCCTACAACAACATTAATCAACATATTATACCGAGCCATCCTTGAAGGATAACGGCTTGTGAACAAGGTCGACAGCACGTACTAGCCACATTTGCTAGGATACTTTTTTGTCGACCAATTTTATATGGTGCAAGTTCAGTGAATGAACTGACAGCAGCCAGCGACTCATAGCTGATACTTTGAAGAATGCTGTCGGCCCTGGACGCAGACTGTAACCATGCAGCTTGGCTAAGAATTTTGGGATCGATGATGTCAGACAAAACAGGTTACAATAATGCCGTGTTAAAATCGGATGTGTCAGGCTGAAAGGCGCTAAAATCGAAGCTTCGTTGCAAATTACAACACGGTCTCACAAACGTCCGTTTCAAATGAAGAAGACACATTTCAATCATACCTTTGCGGAGGAAGACTAACGTCTGGTCAGACACAACATACTGAACAGACATGATAATCAGGACCAGGCCAAGACTCTCACCACGGCTTCCACGTAGCCCTCCTTAGAAACGGGATGTTTTCATAACAGCCTGGCTAACGGGGAGAGGAATCGACGTACTCCCCGTATTAGTGAGCGACAAGAGGATGAAGTCAAGCAAAGCCTAACCTTTTTGAGGACCACGATCAAACTTCATCAGAACGCTCGGGATGTGACGAAAGCTACTTCAACCATCCACTTAACTTCCTTTTCAGGGCAACACTTCAGCACATTTCTAAAATAGGTTAACTTCATGAAGTCACAATGAGTATGGAATTATTTACATTCGTGTTGTTAGTCGAGTCACTAACCATTTTACTACGCTGACTCCCACACAGAAATATAGTAACGCTTTCAGCACACCATCCCGAAAGCACAATCAAGCTCCTGAGAAACTGCTTTGATCTATTCTGCAAAAGTAGGGAGAGTAGACTAGCCAAGCAAAATATAATGGACATACATGACAGTCAGGACCAGGTCAAATATACTGGACATTCATGATAGTCAGAGCCAGGTAAAATATACTGGACATACATAACAGTTAGGACCAGGTAAAATATACTGGACATACATGACAGTCAGGACCAGGTAAAATATACTGGACATACATGATAGTCAGAGCCAGGTAAAATATACTGGATATACATGATAGTCAGGTAAAATATACTGGACATACATGATAGTCAGGTAAAATATACTGGACATACATGATAGTCATAGTCAGGTAAAATATACTGGACATACATGATAGTCAGGTAAAATATAATGGACATACATGATAGTCAGAGTCAGGTAAAATATACTGGACATACATGATAGTCAGAGTCAGGTAAAATATACTGGACATACATGACAGTCAGGACCAGGTAAAATATACTGGACATACATGATAGTCAGAGCCAGGTAAAATATACTGGACATACATGATAGTCAGGTAAAATATACTGGACATACATGATAGTCAGGTAAAATATACTGGACATACATGATAGTCAGAGTCAGGTAAAATATACTGGACATACATGATAGTCAGGTAAAATATAATGGACATACATGATAGTCAGAGTCAGGTAAAATATAATGTCAAAGATCCCTACGTCGACTTCTTCGTAGTTCTCACTGAAAATGTTCTGCTTTCATGGCAGCCTGGCAAACGAGGTGGGGGATCCACGTGACAGACTCGCAGGTGAAGACAAGCATAGCCCAACCGGCTAGAATATCCCGGTCCATATTTATAAGCTCGCCCAGGATGTGAGGAAAGATACTGCAACCCGCCTCTTAATGCCTTATTCAGAGAGCACTCAAGAGTAATCTTACTCATTGTGGACATGAATCATCCTCCTCATCCTCATCCTCGTCATCGTCCTCATCGCCGTCCTCCTCGTCATCATCATCCTCCAACTCCGCATCATCCTCATCATCATCCTCATCATCATTATCAACCTCCTCCTAGCCATCATCATCATCATCCTCCTCATAATCATCCTGATTATCCTCCTACTCAGCATCATCCTCCTCACCTTCATCATCATCATCATCCTTATCATCGTCCTCATCATCATCATCCTTCTCATCATCCACCTTATCATCCTCCTCCTCCACCTCATCAGCATCCTCCTCATCATCATCCTAATCCAGCCTAATCCTTTAATAACGGTAAAAATATAGCAATTTCTGTCCTTACTCCTTCAACCTGTTCCATATCATTGCTCTAAGCCTATTAGTTCTCCCATTATCTGGATCATTTCCATATTCCATGTCATTGGCACAGCTAATCTAGTTGATACGTTGATGTGTTTAGAAAATCAAACTTTCAACCAAACAAAACAAGGTCCTTCCGTGAAGGAAACATTGTTTTTTTTATTTGACAGAACGAAGACACAACAGTTTAAAATGGATTTGAACATTACCAACGAGAGACGTCTTTTAGTATTTTTTTCTTTAGTTTACGGGGACTTTAATTTTAAATAAAACGTCAGACATGTAAGATGAAACAAGGGAAATGCTAGGGTTTTTCCAAGAAAGAGAAGTTGATCCATTTACGAATGTGAAGTAATGACTTAGCATGTACATAAATATAGACTTTCCAGAATCGGCTAACATTCAGGAATACCATATTGAAGACGTATGAGACATATCAGATAGCTGGTAACTTAGAGCGAAATCTGAGTATGTGTATTTGTGAAATGTTTTCTTATACAGAAGAGACATATTTCACACCACGTAGACCCGCGTGAGCTGAGACTATCAGTGTAAGTGAAAAGAATGGAAACACGGATTTGTTGTTTTAACTAGATAGATCTACACACTATTAATCTACCCTTGGCATTGACATCTCGTGCTCTATCCACGTTTATATAAATCTTTGATCTTAATTACTTGAATACTTGAAACCTGGTATTTAATCAGGCAAGTTTGTCTGATGCCAGGTAGCCATAAGCTGCTGGAATATGTGCCTGTTCTTCGTCTTGGGGTACCTTGACGGCCTACATGCGTGGTGCTGGTCATCTCTATATTTCATCAGCAGGCGGTTGTAGAGTTGTATGGCCACAAGAAAGACACTTTCCTCATCCATATATCGTCCAGTCATGTGAACCACATGGCCGACACATCTGTACTTTCGTATTGACGAAGAGTCGACGACATCCAGGGCCTATGTTAAGAATTTCCGCCTCTTTCCGTCAACTGGTTGATTATGTGAAGGTGGAGAGGAGGACTAACGTCTGGTCAGGCAAAAATATACTGAGCAGACTTGTTAGTCAGGGTCAGACAAAACATACTGGCCACAACCCTTAGCTCGGTTTCCTAGTAGCCCTCCCTGGAAACGGGATGTGTTCATGGCAGCCTGGCTAACGAGGGAAGGGATTGACGTGATCTTCGTGGTAGTGAGTGACACGCAGATGAAGCTAAGCACAGGACAACCGTCTGGAAGACCCCGGTCCACCTTAATCAGCACGCTCGGGATATGAGGAATGTTACTGCAACCCGCCACTTAACGTCCTTTTCAGGGGGCACACGAGAGTGACCTACTCATTGTGGGCATTCGTAAACAACATTATATGAAGACGGTTATTGGTTGAGTAGCCCTTCTTGAAATCTGCCAGCTCTCGCTGCTGGTTCTCGTCGAGTTGTCTTTCTAATCTGCATGTAACGACTTGTGTGAACAGTTTATAAATAATTGATAGCAAGCAGATTGGGAGATAGTTCGCCAGATATTCTTTCACTATTTGTTTGTTGTGGATCAGAATTTTCTTGGGGCACACCCCCTGGTCTGGAATTTGTCTTGTATGAAGGCAAATGTTGAAAAGTATGGTAAGTTCAAAGGCAACTGTCCGCACGCCTGGAGAAATTCTGCAGTGATTCCGTCCAGACCAGGCGGTTTGCGTGACTTAAGGTGTTTGGGCACGTGCAAGACCTTGTCGCTTCCTATATCTGGTAGTTTCTCGGAGTCTACATTTAGTATTTTGTTGGCCACTACTATTTTTGATACTCAGTGACCCGTGTAGAACTTTGCGCATTCTTCCTCGATTATGTTCTATCTGTCAATATTGTACCATCTTCCTTATTCAAGCCTGCCATGCCAAAACTTATCTCAGTATATGATACAAATGTTCCTATCTTTTCTAACTTTACTTCTTCTGAAGTGCAAACACAATGTATTATGGTTTACTTTGTCCACCTCATCCGTTGATGATGTTAGACGCTGCTGGAACGTGCAAACTTCTTTCATTTTGTTGTCGCGGTGTTAATTTAATACAATCAATCCACATTACACTTGCTTTTTTACTTTAACTCTCAAGTCCTGCTGTCTGCTATTAAAGACTGGAGCGGATGGAAGTTTGGAAATATCATTGTCCTATATATATATATATATACGATTAGTTTAGCATAAAATAGATTATTTGTCAATCGCAAGCAAAGATGGCAACAACATCAGACTTGTGCTTCGAGATGTGATCTAATATGGCTATGAAAACCAATACTGGCACGGCAGATTTTTCTATGACCGAGGCACTCATGTTACGAGGCTGCTGTGGAGTCGTCGTTCTATCTGCTCTTCCGGGCGGCACGCTCACTCTGAGCCTACTTGATGGGTGACGCTCTGCGATCTGAGCACCTCTCGTGATGCATGCGCGCTAAGTGGAACAGTTCTCTACAAGCAACTTCCAGAAGGTTATATCAATGTTAAAGCTATTCAGAAACACTTTCAATGAGTCTCTGCAGCGTTTCTTCTGCGCCTATAGTGAGAGTCTGACTTTTCTGAGCTTGCCGTATAACAGCTGTTTATGGATTCACTTACTGGACTTTATCTTTTCTAGACTATTTGCAGAAGCTGAACTTGTTAGTCTTGCTAAGAATTTAATATCATTTCTTCTTTCGGCAGCACTCGAGCAATTATATTATAATGAAACCTGTAGACACGCGATATTAATTTGACCGGAGCAACCAAACTTGGCCATGATCTGCCAAAGCATAAATAAATAAAACCAAAATTTAAAAAAAAAACTGTCATCCGACATTTTTCCTATTGCTGGAGTAGTCGAGGGGTTTTGAAGGCTGAGGACTACAGACCGCTTCGCCACTGCTGTCATCACGTCGTTTACTGGCTATGTTTGTTTATTTCACCCCCAACAGAAAAACAACATATGCCAAAGTATAATATACACATATACATATATCACGCATGGCATTCTTTGCAAGTTTTGAAAGGTTTCATCCTATCTCTTCTGGAGATTGTTAATACTGATCTCAAAAAACGCAACTGTTCTATCTGCTTCTGTAAAGGCTGCATTTTATGGAACAAGTTCAAGATAGTGAATTAGATCGGGCATATTTTAGACGGGTTTTGAAATTACAGAAATAATTTAAAAGATGAATGCATTTTTACGATTTGATTGAATACCCCAAGAACGTGTTCGTGCAGGCAAATACTTTATAATTAGTGTTAGCTTTGTTCTTTGGCGAACATTCCTAAAGCTGGAGAAAATTGATTAGTTACTGGCCTCGAACGTGATGATGTGAAGCGTTAGAGACGGCTAAGTAATTTATAGTGATCGTTCGAGAAGAGGCGGGAGAATGATATTGGAAGTGGTTTATTTCTGGTTGATAATGATTGATTCTTTGGTAATATTGTTGTTACAGTCTTCTGTTGTTCTGCCTGTCACATTCGCTTTGTCCTTATTCTGTTATTATTGTTTTTCTATATATAAGTTTATTATTCTCTTTATCTTCACTTTGTTACTGCATAATAATGGCGTTGATGATAGATATGGCTGATAACATTAAGCTGCACAACTAGCATTTATCATTTTTATTGGATGATAGTAGTTCTTTGTATTTGATAATGCGAAAAATATTGGGTGTAACAAAGAGAGACATGATCAAAAACGATGACATCAGGATACTTGTGGGAAGAATACCAGTATTAGACTACATCGAAAGACAGCAGCCAAAGCTAAAATCGTTTAGCCACGTAACACGTCTACCACCGCACACCACCCCACAACAAACAATGCTGTTTATAACGTTGTTTAACGGATTGAAGACCAAAAAAGGCCGACCACGAAAATGATGGCTTTAGAAAATATGAGAGGCGATGAATGCCACTGTACACGAAGCTCACATTCAGGCTCGTTCTAGAGATATCCTATAATTTTAATGCTTGGGTTTCTTCTGTTAATTCTTCTTGCTGCTTCTTCGTATCTTAGTGTTTCTTCTTCATACTGTTGTCTGATTTTGTTTTCTTTTCATTTCCTTCATTTCTTTTCTCCATTTATTCATCACGTCCTTACCTCTTTTCGCCATATTATGTAGTAACATTTATTTTGTGCTTTGACTTTGACTTCGATTTGTTTGTCTAACTGCTTTCTTCGATTTTAGTTCTAACATTTCTACTTTCTCTTCACTTTCTGCGTGTGACTACTTTGAGACAGGACGTATGCCCTCACATATATCTGAATAGGCTGCGTCGCAGTAGGCCAAAACCACTTTTTCATCTGGTCGTTTCTTCCATGTTTCTTCAATTGGACTTCTGAGTACTAAAGCTAATGAGCGCTCACTTCTCACTCAAATGTACTGGGTTTTGTCATTGTTTTCTGCACGCGCCAGTTGACTGTTCTGTAAGTAGATACCAATCTTACTGTTAAGGAATAAAAGGCAGCGAGGAAGGAATAATAAAGCTGGTACCTAGTACAATGAAGACTTTAACACTTCCTCTTCGACAACAATGTCTGTTATGATACTGCCTTTACATTTTTTTCAATCTAATAATCAGTATTTATCCCCTTTGACCTGTTCACTCCGTACAGCAGATTAATCTTACAATCCACAGGCAATGCCAGGAATATCAGTCGGTGGACATAAACACGTTACAGTGAAGACACTATTTCGATTTTTCGCCTGAATCAGACTTATAATAAATGGTCAGCGTAATTTTTTTTCAAATAGAAAATAACAGGCAACAGAAACTATTTAAATCTGATGTAATGATAGTAACTAAGAAATAAAAACTCACTAAAATGCTGTATACAGGTAAACAAGACGAAACTCAAACAAATTCACACATTTTAATACTTGTTGGCACCCAGATACCATCCTATGGGAGATACACTTATGTAATAACCAAGAGAATGTCCTAGCCGAAATCAGTCTTCCAGAATATGAGGGAATTTTGTGTAATAGAGCTCTATAACTGGAAATAAGGAGAATGAGTTCTTGCTTCGTGGTTATAGTACTGACATACGGCAGTGAGTCATGGACAATCAATAGGCAAGTAATGGGATCATTTGAGGCAATCTTGTTTCACAGAAGAATGTTCAGAATTCATGAACTGCAAAGAACGATAATAACGTGATTCTTGAAATGACACAGCCACAAAGGCAGCTCATGAATCACGGCAAAGCAGTCATCATTTATAGGATATGTCATGAGAAGAGGCGAGTTTGAGGACACAGCCACAAAGGCAGCTCATGGTAAGAGTCACGGCAAAGCAGTCATCATTGAGAAGAGCCGAGTTTGAGGACACAGTGACAAATGGCAGATTCGCAGGGAAGAGGGACACGTGGAGGCAAAGCGAGAAAACATTATATAGCTTGAAGGAATGGCAGGTAGACGATCAATGGAGGAACTTATAAACGTTACACGTGATAACATTAAATGGAGATTCATGATCGTCAGTACCAATCAACGGGGAACATGCATGTGTTGTTGATCTCTCTTCTCTTTCTTCTATTGTTGACAACATTATGAGTCGTATCTCTATAAATTGGGAACTGAGACGCTAGTATGGTCAGGCACAACATACTGACCAGGATCACTGTCTCTCTTCCCTGTAGCGTTTCTTTGAAATAGGCTCTTTTCAGGGCAGACTGACTGACGATATGTGGATCGACGTGATCATCGTAGTAGTGAGCGTCACGCAGATGAAACCAAGCATTGTACACCCGCCTAGAAGACCACTAATAACTTCATCAGCACACTCGGGATGTGAGGAAAGCTACAACAACCGATCACTTTACGTCGTTTTCAGAATTCACCAACTAGTAAACGTTCTTATCGTGTACTATTAAACAACAAAAACAACAATGATATAGATTACGTCTATATCCTCACATGGCCACCACTATGTGTTTTTCATAAAGTTCATATCCTTGTCATTTCATATGTTGCCAACTTCGCTAAGCCCGAATGTCTTTACCCGTCATCGCCGAGAAACCAGTGTACCCTAAGAATATCTGATGAAATGAAAACCGATTTCGTATTGTCAAATCCATGTTCACAATGCAAGAGAAAATGCGTGAATATCTCATTTTGGGGATCCTAATGACTTTGTGATGATAATTTGAAAGGTTAATATCCTGGAGACAAATCAATGTCCGCCATACATACATTGCATTGACGTTGTGTCCGGACGATATCAGCTTCCGGCAAGTGTATTTGTGGGCCATGCTGTGCCTCTTAAACTGTGTCTGCGAGCAAAAATTGGCTTCATTGTCAGGTGTCTGGCATTCTAATAACTCGATTGTTCGTCAGACTGTTTAAGATTCTAGTCAATTCGACGATTTTTCTGGCTTTCCTTTCACTTATCTCAACTTAGTTTCTCATAGTGATGAACTTTGAATGAACAACAAATTGTGTTAGTTTTGTAATGATAAACGAACATCATAACCGTGTTTTACTACTACCAAAAATATAGACCATATAACACTAGCAAGATAATGTAAATATGTGTACATAACAATATCAAATCCTATGAGTAATCATCACTACATCAAAGGCCGATTTAAATATATCTCCGCGCTGGCTAAATGTGACAGGTTTTTTTTCCTTTGATCGTAATCTCCAATTTATGTTTTATTCCGGTATGTATGCTCTCTACTTATCCTTTCACTTCGGTTTCCAGCATCTTAGTTATATCCTTTAAAATGGCTAACTATGTCTGGCTCTGGCTTTGGATATTGATTCTTTGTTCGTTCCTAGCGTCTTCAGGACCTCCTAATATGCTTTCTTATATATTTATTATATGTTTATAATTATCATTGTCACCCTGGCATAATTTCTCTCACCGTTTTCTTTACTGTTCATATATGCCCATCATAAACAACTGTTTAGTGTGTGCGTACACACACACACACCCACACACAACGAATACACACACAAATATATATATATCATAATCATCATCATCTAACATGTCCTTGGCAGAAACTAGCTATCATCCCAGCCATTCGATAGGAATTTCGACCAGCAGTCAGTCTACCCGCCTGATCCATGTTGATGTTTAAGGTGTCCTTGGTATCTTGTGTCCAACTACGACTTGGTCGGCTTCTGCCTCGTCTTCTTGGAACGATGCCCTCCAGAACTGATTTTTCCAATCCGTCATTGCCGAAAATCCTCAGTTTTCGAGACATAACGTGGTTTACAAGCCAGTTCTCTTCGACACTCAGATTTTGCAGGATGACTTAATTTGTCATTTTCTTTACCGAATGTATTTTTTGGATTCTCCGGTAGGATTTTGTCCCAAACGCCCCGATCCTCTCTCTTAATATTTGTGTGATGGTGCACGTCTCGCATCTGTACATTGCCACGGGGAATACAGATGTTCTGAGGATCTTCAATTTCAATTCTTTATTAGTATTGTGCCACACAAAAAACCAAGAACGGGAATCAATGACACAGTAATGACATTGCGTTGTTAGGGAGTGAAACAGATTAGAAAAGATTAAGTGATTACGAACCTGGGTGTAGATTACACTGATGCAAACAACCTCCAGGAGTTTTGATTATGAAAGCCTAGTAGTGTTTTGATGTAACCATTTCAAGTTGTATAATAATATTCATTCATTGTTTCTATATTCTGACGAACTAAGTTATTTTAGTTGAACTTGTGAATCTGATAAGGGAAGTAATTCAGAGGTAGTTAATTTGTCTAAGGGAGGTAGCCTGAAATATGTACGTTTATAATGGACACAAGTGACAGGGATATTTAACAGCTTTAATTGAGTCCATTTATATACTTTATTATATTTGCATATAGTACATTTGACTATTTAATAAGAACTCTTTAATCTGAATACGTATCTAAATCTAATTTGAAATTAAGTCATCTCATGCGAATGTAGTCTGATCAACTACCACTGCACTCTTATAACACCAGAAGCTGTAGCTACATGGCGTGAGGTAAACCTTGCCGATGATGGGTAAATGACATTATCATAGTCCTTCAAAGTACGGGCTTGCAATTATCGAAGCAACACATTTGACACAAGAAAGACTTTATAAGCTATATGCGGCTCTCACCTAAACATTCTAACGTATGATAAAAAATATTAAATTAAAGAACCAAGGAAGCGATAGTCAAATCGTGTAAAACATTGATTAGGTGCGGTTCATAGGTAGAGAAGATATAAATATGCTGGAGAGGGTACAAAGAAGAGCGACAAAATTTAAAGTGGAATTTATGAATTATAGTTGTGAGAGAAACTAACCAACGATGTCTAAAAATAGAAGAGGTCGAAATACAGATGTATAATATAATAAATGGAACAGATAAAAGAGATTATGTCAATTTGTTTTCAAAGTACAGATGGCTTCAAGGACAAGTGGGCAGAGCTAATAACTAATTTAAAAAAAGGTTCAGATTAGATATTTTAAAATATGATTTCAGTCTGAATGGTCAATGCCTGAAATGCATTGCCATAAGAAATTGTGGGTTCAGAGCTAAGTTAATGCATTCATGCAAATGGACATTTATTTTTAGATTAAGTGTAGTAGAAGAAATTGGTTGTAAACAGACTCAGCAAAGTCTTATACATCAGTATAAAGAAGTTAAGTTAAGCTACGTATATTGACAACTAAATTGAACTGAACACTTGACTATTCATGTTTTTTTAATTTTTGACTTGTGTATTTGAGTGCGATTTTCCTTGCCATTTTGTTCAATGCAGATTTATCCCCGCCATTGGTGTCTGCTGTGTGACTCTCTTTAACTGTTACCCTCTTTATTGTAATGATATACTTTTTTCAATCCACTAACATGATTATTTTGCTTTCTTCATATCTTCTGCGTTCTTAAAATCTGTTCTTTATACGAGGCTTGCTCAAATGCAATTGGACCAAACTGCAACAACAGATCATGCGTACGATGCGCATTATGACGTCACTTCTGGTGTAAACAGCACGTCACATACCAATCGTCAATTTTGCCTAATTGCATTGTCCTCCGACTCATAGTTTCTTCAGCAAACCGTTCTTCTTCTTCTTCTTCTGCGTACACAGTCAGACAGTAACCATTATTTTTTCGAAAAAAGCGGCGGTCATCCTGAGACTCTCGCCACTACCATAGAGCTTGTCTTGCAGTTCCACTGGCAATGGCCACATCTGCTCTCTCTGATCCTCGTATGTCGGGCAGTTCTGCAGCAGATGTTCAGTGGTCATTTTACCAGTACCGCACGGGCATTCGTCGGTACACCCTATCTTCAATTTGTTGAATAGGTGTTACCTCAGTCTGTTGTGGCCAGTGCGAAGTCTGAAGACAACGACCTGCTCTCTTCGGTTCAACTGGTAATAGGCATCGTTTTTGGTGTAACCAGTATGTTCGGTTTCCCATTTGGTCATGTATCTGGCTTTGATAAGCCGTTTTGACTATTCGTACGTCATACTGGTATCTGTTTGTGGTAGCCTTGCACCTTCTTTTGCCAGTCTGTCTGCCTCCTCGTTGCCTTGGATGTTGCAGTGTGACGGAACCCACTGTACCACTACCCTTTTTGGTGCGGACTGCTGGCACAGTTTGCAGAGTGCTGCTCTTAAGTCATTAAGCTCAGTGTTTTTCTGGCTTTTTAGCGCTGTGACTACGGCGAGAGCATCTGTCAGCAGGACTATATGGCTCTCATTTTCACTGTGTGTTACCATTTCTTCCACTGCCGCCCTCAGTGCCTCTGCCTCCGCTCTGAAATTGCTTGGGTACTTACCAGTAGCGAATGACAGTGTTATTTTTCTGCCATTTGGTAGGTTCAGGAATGCTCCTGCCCCTCCGTTCTGTGTAGTGTTTGTTACAGAACCGTCGGTGTATGCATGGGTCCAGTCCATGCTTGGGTAGCTTTTCGTTATGAAGCTTAGGGTAGTGTCTCTTTCTTTTTCAGTCTGGCAGTTTTTGTTTGCAATACCTGGTATATTTTCTACCACCTCTGGAAATATATCCTGCCTCCAAGTAGGTTTTCGTACAGTAGTGATGGGTTTTGGTGTTGTTAGTGCGTTTATGGGATCTTTGTGCATCTTTGCTTTGGCTATTTCTGCAAAGTTTCTCCGATTTAGTTTCCCATTTCCCAAATTGTTTAGTCTCTGGTACATTGGATGGTCCGTCAGTCTTCGGAGTTTCTCTGACTGCAGCTGGGCTCTGCAGTCTCTTCTATAGGTCGTGGATTGCAGTTTTGTAATCTTTTCAAGTTCTACAATTGGCGTTGACTTCATGCCACCTGTTATAATTCTCATGGCTTGGTTTTGAAGTTTGTTAACTTTATCGAAGTTCGCCTTCGCTGCTGTTGTCCATGCCGCAATGACATACTCGAGAACTGGTCTCACTCTTCCAGTGTACAGTTTCTTTAGTATGCCTTCGTCTGCTCCCCAGCTTGTGCCAGCAAGTTTCCTCATGATCGCCATTCTTTCTCTGGCTTTCATTCGGTTTCTCTCAATCTGACTTTTCCATGTCATGCGCCGATCAAATGTGACTCCCAGATAGCTTGGGTTGTCGTTTGGCTGCAGGATTTTGCCATTTAGACTTAATTTGGTACTTTGGGGTTTTAATGAGAGCGAGAATATTGTGCACGTGGTTTTCTCCTCGTTTATTTTGACCAGCCATGAGTTCGCCCACTCTTCCAGCGATGTTAGGGCCTTCTGCATCCGATTTCTTGCTATGGTGAGATTCTTTTCAGAGGTCCACATAGCCAGATCGTCTGCAAACATTGAGCTATGGACTCTTCTTGGTATATTCTCTGTAATATCGTTTATATATACCAGGAAGAGTGTGGGTGACAATACTCCCCCTTGGGGTACTCCCTGCTCGAATGTCACCTTTTTGCTCATCTGCCCTTGTACTTGGACTCTGGCCGTTCTTTGTTTGAGGTAGTGGTTGATCCACTTGTACATCTTCCCACAAACATCACTTCTTCTTAGCTTGACTCTAGGTCCATCTTTCCAGACTTTGTCAAATGCCTTTTCCAGATCCACCCAAACAGCTACTGTGTGTTTCTGTGCCTGGTAGGCATCTTCTATCTCCTGGGCTATGAGGATGACCTGGTCCTCAGTGGATCTGTGCTGTCTAAAGCCGGCTTGCTGTGGAATTAGTATTCGTTTTTCTTCCAGATGCCACATCAGTCTGGTGTTTATCATCCGTTCCATCAGCTTGCCGACATAGCTCAGTAGGCTTATGGGCCTGTATCCATTTGGATCTGTTTTGTCCTTTCCTGTTTTTGGTACTGGTACCAGTATTGCATCTTTCCATGCCTGTGGTACAATTCCCCTTTTCCAGCTTTGGTTTAGGACCGATAGCAGTTTCTTCTTAGCTGTTTGGCCCAGCCCCATCAGCATTTCGTTTGTTATCCTGTCTTTTCCGGGAGATTTCCTTTTCTTTAGTGTTCTCATAGCCTCTTCCATTTCGCGCATTGTTAGTTTGGCCATCATGTGCTCTTCAGGAGCCGTATTTATGTTTTCGTGTCCCTTTAGCTCTTCGCTAATGTCTGTATACTTATCTGCAGGGACCTCGATGTGGTTTGCTCTGGCATAGTGATCGACAAAGGCGTTTGCGGCTTTCTTACCTGTGATCAAGTTCTCGCCCTGCTTGATAGTAATTTGTTTATTTGACGGAGTTTCGTCGTTCATGGCTCTGACTAGCTTCCATAGCTTGTTCCCTTCTTTGTCCAGGTTTAGACTTTCCGTTTTATTTTTCCAGCTTCCTCTTGCTGTTTGCTTGAGAGTGTGTTTGTACTTCATCGCGGCGGCTTTGAGGGCGATGTTTGCCTCCATGGATTTTTCTCGTTCTGCCATGTTCCTAGCATTTGTTACTGCATCTTCCACTTTCTGTAACTCATCATTCCAGTAGGGCTTATAGTTTTTCCTAGCTCCTCTTGGGATGGTTTCAGTGGCGGCTTGCATTATTGCCTTGCTTAGGCTCTCTACCATGGGCTTCATTTTGGTGTTTCGTGTGTTGATGGTTTCACACAGCCCATCTGTCAGGATTGCAAATCTGTCCCAGTCGGCTCGTTTGTAATTCCAACGTGGGAGCGGTTTTGTTTCCTGTGGGCCTACTTCCATGTCAATAGTTAGCCTGATTGGCCTGTGGTCGCTACCTGCCAGTTGGTTTAGCACCTGGCGGTCTATTTTATGGTGTATGTCCTGTGTGGAGAAGGCCAAATCTGGAGTCGAGGTGGTATGCCATGTTCTTTAATAGAAGCTAGGGCTATCCTCCGGCCTATTGATTAGGGAGAGATTTGCATCTATCTCCCAATCTTCCACTTCGTCACCTCTGCTGTCTGTGTCAGAGTAACCCCATCTCTCCGAGTGGCTATTGAAATCTCCAACTACTATGCAGTTGGAGTCTCTGACCTCCATACTCGAGAGCGATAGGTCTCTGTTTGGTGGTCCGTACAGATTGAAAATGCGGAGCTTCGTCTCTTGAGCCATTATGTCAACTCCTACAATTTCTGCTTGTCCGGTGTGATTGACAGGTACCGCGCTACTCGGTATGCTGTTTCTGGTCAGTATCAGGACCCCTCCTTTGTGGCCTTCTCTATCTAGACGGAAGGTCTGATATCCTCTGATTGAGAATTTATGGTTATTGTTGAGGTGCGTTTCCTGGATACATGCCACGTCAATCTTACCTTCATGCAGGTGGTGTGGTAGGGAAAGTTTTTTGTTAATGACTCCCTCCGCATTCCACTGTAGTATTTTGAGGGTCTTGAGGTTTTGGCCAATAGACGTTGCCCCATAGCCATGTGCCTTGACTCCACGACACATGGGTGGGTGACCACCAGTAGTCAAGGGTGGGCCCCTTCAAGGCGTGGGGCCCGGCACTATCGCTGCCTGGCGGGACTCCGCAGGATGAGCGCCATACGTTTTTTCTAATAGGTTGTACTGCCATCATACTGTGATTTACGTTGCACTGTTTTGTTAGGCTTGCGGCCCCGTGCATCCGATTTCAACAGGCGTTTCTGTAGGGATGCCCTCCTTAGCCTTTGGCTGTCCCCAGCCTATCTGTAAGGCAGCAGTTGTTTACGATCAGAGTTTTCTCTCTTATGGAAGTTGTCTTACCAGACTATCGAGTCTTGACTACTCGTGTCTATAGGGTGCAATGATGATATGTGATGATATATGAGATGGGCTGGTTTACCCGGAAGAGAGGCAGTCCAGTGTGTCTGTATCCCAGGATCGTCACGTCCTGCCAGGAACGTAGCATTTGCATGTGAGTGGGGTATCTCTTTTTCCCTTTATTTTCTTGGCTTCTATGCAGGGATGGTACGCCTAGCATTCCCCGCCACCTGGGGTGTTGACACAGTGGGGCAGGTGTGCAATGTCCGCTGGTCTGCATCTCTTCTGCGTCCAGCATGATAGTTATATGGCTGATAACGTACAGAGGTAGATATCGTAGCCGGAGTGCATTCAGCCAAAGGACAAGCCTGGTAATGTCACAGAGATGTTGTTCGCCTTATGTGCGGACAACTCTCATGGTCAGTGGTTGAGTCTTGACAGTTCACAGTGAGGTGGCTGCTCTACTGTTTTCGACACCCCGACCAGGTACTAAGTCTTTGGTTGGTGTTTTCGCACCCCAACGCCGTATAGGGTGAGTATCACGCAGTTGTCCGCCCGCTTTGATTGGCGGACGGCAAGGACCTCTTTCTGTGGCTCTACCTGATAGGGCTGGGGGGCAAGCCCCAGGTCCCGAGCATGTAGGAGCCTCCCATTGCAGTGGTGCTGAGATTTTGGGTGGGATTGCGGCTTACAAGGGTTCGGCCGTAATCCCCCACATGGTAGCCTCGCGCCCTTGGCTTATCAGCCTGGTACGTGAACCAAAGTGTCTGCGGCTCCTCTCGATTTGAGCTGGTTTTCCGTAGCAACGCCCTGTCATTTGTAGGGTAAAACTGACCTGTCTTCAGATGATCTATTTCCAGCACCCGTTCACTATTTGGTCAGACGAAATTATTGAGGGCTTTTGTTTGTCAATGACCAGGTATTTGAAATCTGCGGTTTCTGCGGAGTTAAACACGATTTCCGTAGCGTTCTTTCATTTGAGTGTTTGAGAGCTGACTTGTCATCCATGAGTCTAATACCAGCGTACGTTTATTATTAGACCCAAACGGCAGTGCTCTCGATTTGTCAGTTGTTCTACAGTATTGGCGTGTTCAGTCAAATTAAGCCGCAGGTTCCACACCTGGTGGTGCCCTTCCGTCAATTCCCTTAGCGAGACAATCAAGTTTCTTAGAGGGTAGCCCCAAATTTTTTGAGGGTCTAATTCCAGCACATGTTCTCTATTAGACCCCACGAAGGTGTACTTTTTGATTGTCATTCTGCAGTATTGGCGTGTCAAGTTAACTTAGGTCGCAGGCTCCACTCCTGATAGTGCTCTTCCGTCAATTCCTTTATCAAACACTGGATGCAGACCAAACCGGGCCCCAGGGGGCATAACCCCTGATTTCTGGGGGTCTAAGTCCAGCACCAGTTCCATATTAGACCCCAGAAGAGTGGTCTCGGCATGTCAATCATTTCAGTGTTGGCCGTGTTGAGTCAAATTAAGCCGCAGGCTCCACTCCTGGTGGTGCCCTTCCGTCAATTCCTTTAAGTTTCAGCTTTGCAACCATACTTCCCCCGGAACCCAAACACTTTTTTTCCCGGAAGCTGCCCGCAGAGTCATCGAAGCAACTCCTGCGGATTGCTAGTCGGCATCGTTTATGGTCAGAACTACGACGGTATCTGATCGTCTTCGCGCCTCTGACTTTCGTTCTTGATTAATGAAAACATTCTTGACAAATGCTTTCGCAGTAGCTCGTCTTGCGGCGATCCAAGAATTTCACCTCTAACGCCGCAATACGAATGCCCCCGTTTGTCCCTGTTAATCATTACCTCCAGTTCCGAAAACCAACAAAATAGAACCGAGGTCCTATTCCATTATTCCATGCACCATTATTCAGGCAGCCGAGGCCTGCTTTGAACACTCTAATTTTTTCAAAGTAAACGCGCCGGCCACCCAGGACGTTCAGCGAAGAGCACCCGTGGGAGAGAGCCGGCAGACGGTAGGGCAGGAGACAACGGGCAGTGAACCGGCGCGAGCCGGACCGCCCGCCTGCGCCTGAGATCCAACTACGAGCTTTTTAACTGCAACAACTTTAATATACGCTATTGAAGCTGGAATTACCGCGGCTGCTGGCACCAGACTTGCCCTCCAATAGATCCTCGTTAAAGGGTTTAAAGTGTACTCATTCCAATTACGGGGCCTCGAAAGAGTCCCGTATTGTTATTTTTCGTCACTACCTCCCCTGCCGGGAGTGGGTAAGTTGCGCGCCTGCTGCCTTCCTTGGATGTGGTAGCCGTTTCTCATGCTCCCTCTCCGGAATCGAACCCTGATTCCCCGTTACCCGTTACAAACATGGTAGGCATGTCACGTACCATCGACATTTGATAGGGCAGACATTTAAAAGATGCGTCGCCGGCACATGAGGCCATGCGATCAGCACAAAGTTATCCAGTCACCAGTGGGGACGCCGCAACCCCGCGAGGGGAAACGACGATTGGTTTTGAACTAATAGAAGCGCTCTTTCCGCGAGGGTCGGAGCTTGGTAAGCATGTATTAGCTCTAGAATTGCCACAGTTATCCAAGTAGGATCGTGTCATCTAAGGAACCTCGACTGATTTAATGAGCCATTCGCGGTTTCACCGTGAGACAGTGTGAACTTAGACATGCATGGCTTAATCTTTGAGACAAGCATATGACTACTGGCAGGATCAACCAGATATCTGTCGGAGACGTACGTACGTACAGCACACACCAGTCGGCGGAGGAAGGGTTGCGTGTAAAAAGCCTCGCTGGGACGACGGCCGCAGGGACCGACTGACGGGACGGACGGACGGTTTGTTCCACCCGTCCCTCACTCCGTCGACCTAGGACCGCCTGCTGACAGGGGCCTCCCACACGCACCAGACGACCGACCCACCGGGCTCGCTCGAGGAGGGATGGCAGCGCTCTGTGCAGAACGGATCCTAATGACCTCGGCGATAAATTTCACTGGGACTAGAGACAATTTGGCCTGCCGGCCTGCCCTTCTCCGTAGGGAGAACGCAGGGCCTCGAGGCAACGATTCCTGCTTTCCATTTGCCGGTCACAAGCTCTTTGCGAGAGTCGGACCACCAGCGAGACGTACTGTCGAGCTCTGCTATAAGCCTTAGATAAATCACCACGGACGGACCACGTTTCCTGATACGGATCAGACCAGGGCACCTCGGTGGAGGAGCCGCTGCAACAAACCGCACCCAATTCGCTCTACGGGGAAAGGCAGGCGAGCGTTTTCCGCAAGCCCGCGCTATCGCTCCGCCTGGCGGGACTGAGATCGCTTTACGAACACTGGTTGAAATTGAGTCGCTGCGGCGAGACAACTACCCCAGATAGCAGACCGTTCAAAACATGGCAGTTGTGATACGGAATCCATCCAAAGTTGATCAGCGAGCGGTGATTCGATTTCTAACAGCTGAAAGATGTCGACCCACCAGTTGACATTATTTGCAGAATGCAGGCAGTGTATGGTGACAAAAGTGTGCCGAAGGCAACAGTGAAGAACTTGACAACGATGTTTCTTCTTCTTCTTCATCGTACGCAGTCAGACAGTAACCATTATTTTTTCGAAAAAGGCAGCGGTCATCCTGAGGTTGTCGACACTGCCATAGAGCTTGTCTAGTGTTGCCACTGGTGATGGCCACATCTGCTATCTCTGATCCTCGTATGACGGGCAGTTTTGCAGCAAATGCTCAGCGGTCATTTTCCCGGTACCACACGGGCATTCGTCAGTGCCACCTATCTTCAATTTGTTGAATAGGTGGTACCTCAGTCTATTGTGGCCAGTGCGAAGTCTAAAGACCAAGACCTGCTCTTTTCTGTTCAACTGGTAATAGGCATCGTTTTTGGTGTGTAGCCAGTATGTTCGGTTTCCCATTTGGTCATGTATCTAGCTCTAATAAGCTGTTTTGACTCTTCGTATGTCATTCTAGTATCTGGTTGTGGTAGTTTTACACCTTCTTTTGCCAGTCTGTCTGCCTCCTCGTTGCCTTGGATGTTGCAGTGAGATGGAACCCACTGCACCACTACCCTTTTTGGTGCGGACTGCTGGCATAGTTGACAGAGTACTGTTCTTAAATCATTGTTCAGTATTTGTCTGGCTTTTTAGTGCTGTGACTACGGCCAGGGCATCTGTAAGCAGGACTATATGGCTTTCATTCCTTTTACCTGTCACCATTTCTTCCACTGCCGCCCTCAGTGCTTCTGCCTCCGCTCTGAAATTGTATTTTCCAGTAGCGAATGACAGTGTTATTTTTCTGCCATTTTATAGGTTCAGAAATGCTCCTTCCCCTCCGTTCTGTGTTGTGTTTGTTACGGAACCGTCGGTTTTTTAATCTTTTCAAGTTCTACAATTGGCGTTGACTTCATGCCTCCTGTTATAACTATCATGGCTTGGTTTTGGAGTTTGCTAATTTTATCGAAATTCGCCTTTGCTGCTGTTGTCCATGCCGCAATGCCATACTCGAGGGCTGGTCTCACTCTTCCAGTGTGCAGTTTCTTTAGTATACTTTCGTCTTCTCCCCAGCTTGTGCCAGCAAGTTTCCTCATGATTGCCATTCTTTCTCTGGCTCTCATTCGGTTTCTCTCGATCTGACTTTTCCATGTCATGCGCCGATCAAATGTGACGCCCAGGTAGTTTGGGTTGTCTTTTGGCTGCAGGTAATTGCCGTTTAGACTTAATTTGGTGTTTTGGGGTTTGATTGATAGCGAGAATATTGTACATGTCGTTTTTTCCTCGTTTATTTTGACCAGCCATGAGTTCGCCCACTCTTCCAGCGATGTTAGGGCCTGCTGCATCCGATTTCTTGCTATGGTGAGATTCTTTTCAGAGGTTCACATAGCCAGATCGTCTGCAAACATTGAGCTATGGACTCTTCTTGCTTAGTATATTCTCTGTAATGTCATTTATATACACCAGGAAGAGTGTGGGTGACAGTACTCCCCTTTGGGGTACTTCCTGCTCAAGTGTCACCTTTTTGCTCATCTGCCCTTGTACTTGAACTCTGGCCGTTCCGTTTTTGAGGTAGTGACTGATTCATTTGTACATTTTTCCACTAACTTCACTTCTTGTTAGCTTGACTCTAAGCCCCTCTTTCCAAACTTTGTGAAATGGCTTTTCTAGGTCCACCCAGACCGCTACTGTGTGTTTTTTGCTCCTGGTAGGCATCTTCTATTTTCTGGGCTATGAGGATGACCTGATCCTCAGTAGATCTGTGCTGTCTAAAGCCTGCTTGCTGTGGAATTAGTATTCGTTTTTCTTCCAGATGCCACATCAGTCTGGTGTTTATCATACGTTCCATCAGTTTGCCTACGCAGCTCATTAGGCTGAAAGGCCTGTATCCTTTTGGATCTGTTTTGTCTTTTCCTTTCTTTGGTACTGGTACACAACTATGTTTAAATAAGGACGTGAGTTAACGAAAGATCTTTCGAGACCAGGTCAGACGAATATTGTTGTGTACTTCACGCCCCTCTTTAACCATCGTTACCAGTTCTTCACTATTGTCATCGACACACATTTGTCACCATCTACTGCCTGCATTCTGCAATTAATGTCAACTGGTCGACATTATACAGCCGTTAGAAAAAGAATCACCGGTTGCTGAACAACTTTGGACGGGCTTTATATCACACCAGCCATATTTTCAACGGTCTGCTGAGGAAACTATAAGTCGGAGGAAAATGACATTTTGCAAACTTGACGACTGGTATGTGCTGTTTACATCTGAAGTCACGTCATCATGCACATCGTACGTACATTCACTTCTTGCAGTTTGGTCCGGTTTCATTTGAGCACGGCTCGTAGCGAAGCATGAACATGTAGGACCAGGGGTATAGGAAGACCTTATAACCTACTACTCTCGGTGACGTCATTGCACGGGAAATAAGAAATCTCGCGTTACGAGATTACAGATAACACGAGATGTGATATTACACGGCTCATGAATTAACTCGAGACATTATATTATTATAATTCTGAGCTTTCTTTAGTCTTCATAATAACCTCACTCTTACAATGTAAACTGTGGCTCAGAATGGAGACAAAGTTTCAATCAAAATGAATTGGACGTATATTTTCTGCCGAAGACGGATGTGTCGGATCGAAAGGTAAGCTAGTCAGAGCCATGAACGACGAAACCCCGTCAAATAAACAAATTACTATCAAGCAGGGCAAGAACTTGATCACAGGTAAGAAAGCCGCAAACGCCTTTGTCGATCACTATGCCAGAGCAAACCACATCGAGGTCCCTGCAGATAAGCATACAGACATTAGCGAAGAGCTAAAGGGACACGAAAACATAAATACGGCTCCTGAAGAGCACATGATGGCCAAACTAACAATGCGCGAAATGGAAGAGGCTATGAGAACACTAAAGAAAAGGAAATCTCCCGGAAAAGACGGGATAACAAACGAAATGCTGTTGGGGCTGGGCCAAACAGCGAAGAAGAAACTGCTATCGGTCCTAAACCAAAGCTGGAAAAGGGGAATTGTACCACAGGCATGGAAAGATGCAATACTGGTACCAGTACCAAAAACAGGAAAGGACAAAACAGATCCAAATGGATACAGGCCCATAAGCCTACTGAGCTGTGTCGGCAAGCTGATGGAACGGATGATAAACACCAGACTGATGTGGCATCTGGAAGAAAAACGAATACTAATTCCACAGCAAGCCGGCTTTAGACAGCACAGATCCACTGAGGACCAGGTCATCCTCATAGCCCAGGAGATAGAAGATGCCTACCAGCCACAGAAACACACAGTAGCTGTTTGGGTGGATCTCGAAAAGGCATTTGACAAAGTCTGGAAGGATGGACTTAGAGTCAAGCTAAGAAGAAGTGATGTCTGTGGGAAGATGTACAGGTGGATCAACCACTACCTCAAACAAAGAACGGCCAGAGTCCAAGTACAAGGGCAGATGAGCAAAAAGGTCACACTCGAGCAGGGAGTACCCCAAGGAGGAGTATTGTCACCCACACTCTTCCTGGTATATATAAACGATATTACAGAGAATATACCAAGAAGAGTCCATAGCTCAATGTTTGCAGACGATCTGGCTATGTGGACCTCTGAAAAGAATCTCACCATAGCAAGAAATCGGATGCAGAAGGCCCTAACATCGCTGGAAGAGTGGGCGAACTCATGGCTGGTCAAAATAAACGAGGAGAAAACCACGTGCACAATATTCTCGCTCTCATTAAAACCCCAAAGTACCAAATTAAGTCTAAATGGCAAAATCCTGCAGCCAAACGACAACCCAACCTATCTGGGAGTCACATTTGATCGGCGCATGACATGGAAAAGTCAGATTGAGAGAAACCGAATGAAAGCCAGAGAAAGAATGGCGATCATGAGGAAACTTGCTGGCACAAGCTGGGGAGCAGACGAAGGCATACTAAAGAAACTGTACACTGGAAGAGTGAGACCAGTTCTCGAGTATGGCATTGCGGCATGGACAACAGCAGCGAAGGCGAACTTCGATAAAGTTAACAAACTTCAAAACCAAGCCATGAGAATTATAACAGGTGGCATGAAGTCAACGCCAATTGTAGAACTTGAAAAGATTACAAAACTGCAATCCATGACCGATAGAAGAGACTGCAGAGCCCAGCTGCAGTCAGAGAAACTCCGAAGACTGACGGACCATCCAATGTACCAGAGACTAAACAATTTGGGAAATGGGAAACTAAAGCGGAGAAACTTTGCAGAAATAGCCAAAGCAAAGATGCACGAAGATCCCATAAACGCACTAACAACACCAAAACCCATCACTACTGTACGAAAACCTACCTGGAGGCAGGATATATTTCCAGAGGTGGTAGAAAATATACCAGGTATTGCAAACAAAAACTGCCAGACTGAAAAACTAAGGAGAGACACTACCCTAAGCTTCATAACGAAAAGCTACCCAAGCATGGACTGGACCCATGCATACACCGACGGTTCTGTAACAAACACTACACAGAACGGAGGGGCAGGAGCATTCCTGAACCTACCAAATGGCAGAAAAATAACACTGTCATTCGCTACTGGTAAGTACACAAGCAATTTCAGAGCGGAGGCAGAGGCACTGAGGGCGGCAGTGGAAGAAATGGTGACACACAGTGAAAATGAGAGCCATATAGTCCTGCTGACAGATGCTCTCGCCGTAGTCACAGCGCTAAAAAGCCAGAAAAACATTGAGCTTAATGACTTAAGAGCAGCACTCTGCAAACTGTGCCAGAAGTCCGCACCAAAAAGGGTAGTGGTACAGTGGGTTCCGTCACACTGCAACATCCAAGGCAACGAGGAGGCAGACAGACTGGCAAAAGAAGGTGCAAGACTACCACCAACAGATACCAGTATGACGTACGAAGAGTCAAAACGGCTTATCAAAGCCAGATACATGACCAAATGGGAAACCGAACATACTGGTTACACCAAAAACGATGCCTATTACCAGTTGAACCGAAGAGAGCAGGTCGTTGTCTTCAGACTTCGCACTGGCCACAACAGACTGAGGTACCACCTATTCAACAAATTGAAGATAGGGTGTACCGACGAATGCCTGTGCGGTACTGGTAAAATGACCACTGAACATCTGCTGCAGAACTGCCCGACATACGAGGATCAGAGAGAGCAGATGTGGCCATTACCAGTGGAACTGCAAGACAAGCTCTATGGCAGTGGCGAGAGCCTCAGGATGACCGCCGCTTTTTTCGAAAAAATAATGGTTACTGTCTGACTGTGTACGCAGAAGAAGAAGAAGAAGAAGGATCGAAAGGTGCAATATCTCAGTAAAGCTGGAAACTAGTGACACAATGCATTCCCTTCTCTCCACTACTTCCTGCTACTTGCAAAGCTCTGTTCGTTGCTTAGCAGCTGGAGATTGAGAAGGAACGCAGAAGAAGAAAGAAGAGGGAGGAGGCCTTGTGTATCGTGAAACCTTATCATGTTTTCCATTCTTCCCGTTTACAAAGATGGTGTAAATGGAGAACATGTTTTAATTACCAGCTGATATAATTAGAACTAACGACGAAATCCTACAAAGTGTTTAAAGAATGCTTTCATTAGTATATGTTGCTGTTGTTGCTGCTGCTGCTGTTGCTGCTGCTGCTGTTTTTGTTGTTGCTGTTGGATTTGCTGCTGCTGCTGTTGTTTCGAATGTCTACAATGAGTAGGTTTACTTTTTTTGCGCGCCCTGAAAAGGACGTTAAGTTGCGGGTTGCAGCAGCTTTCCTCACAACCGGGATCCTCCAGAAGGTTGTGCTATGGTTTGCTTCATATGCGTATCGCTCACTACAACGGGGATCACGTTGATTCCTCACATCGTTATCCAGGCTGTTATGAAAACATCTCTTTTCCAGGTAGGGCTACGAGGAAGCCGAGTTGGTGTCGGCCAGTATATTTTGCCTAACCCTGACTAACATATATGATCAGTATATTTTGCCTGACCATGACTAACATATATGATCAGTATATTTTGCCTGACCCTGACTAACATATATGATCAGAATATTTTGCCTGACCCTGACTGACATATATGATCAGTATATTTTACCTGACCCTGACTGACATATATGATCAGTATATTTTACCTGACCCTGACTAACATATATGATCAGTATATTTTACCTGACCCTGACTAACATGTATGATCAGCATATTTTGCCTGCCCCTGACTAACATATATGATCATCATATTTTGTCTGACCAGACCAAATTAAAGTGTATTTTGAGTGATAAGAAGCTTTTGCAGCACGGAGACAGGCTACTAATGATGTTTTTTGTTTTTTTGTTGTTAATATAAAACAAAAAATGTCTCCAACACCATCTGCCAAAAAAGCATTTAATATCAGACTGTAGCGGGGATTTGTCCAAGACAAAGTGAATCGACCATGTTGAAGTAACTCTATAGAAGCATAGATTGATAACACACCCAAGCAGATATCACACAAAAGGAGACTACATCTTCCCCAAGGCGACTAGAGGTTTTAGAAAGGACTGTTTGTTGCATCTTACGACATGCTCTCGGTGTAGCAGTGGGCATATTATTGTATCTGTCACACACATAACTTTCTTGGAAGCCACTCGAATAATTACGTTGCAGTTTACCCAGCTGTAAGTGTTTACGTGTCTTACATGTAAGCAAGATACATCGGCGATGAAGCGCACCATACACATCACCTCGTAATGCTGAAGACGTGGTACACCTCATCCCTGACGATAGCGTCTACTTTTGAGATGACCTTACTGGAATATTAGGCTACTGGAACACTGTGATAATGAAATAGTGGAATACTGGAATAATGGAAAACTGAAATAATAGAATTCTAGTACACTGGGAAAATGGAATACTGAAATACTGGAAAAGTTTAATCTTGGAATAATGGAATACTCGTATAATGGAATACTGAAACCCTAGAAAAATTGAATACTAGAACACCGAAAAAGGGGAATTCTGGAACACTGGAAGAATGGAATACTGGAATAATGAAATACTGGAACATTGGAATACTTGAATAATAAAAAAAATGGAATACGGAAACACTGTAAAAATATTATATTGGACACTGAAAAAAATGGAATCTTCGAACACTGGAATATGGAATATTGAAACTCTGGAACAATGCAATACTAGAACAGTGGAATAATGGAAAACTGAAACTATGGGAAAATATAATACTGAAAGACTGGACACATTTAATACTGAACCACTGAAATACTGGAACCATGAATCATGGTTTTCAATCACGCCAAGCAGTGTTTGTTGCCAGGTAGCGAAAACTACACTTTTGTAATGCATACTTTTATGGTTGGTCTTTAGAAGGTGGCTGTCCGTATCTTCCCTGGTTTTCTTTTCGGACTCTCATTTGACTATTAGTAGTAAGTTTGTAGGTGGTTTTCTTCGTGTGGCTTGCTAGTCCCGCAAATCTTTGGGGTGTCCAGTTTTTAGGGTTTCCCATCTTGACATTCAGTTATCCCCGCAGTAAAGGACATGCACTCTGCACTTGGTAACCGATAAGCTGCCACAGGGGAGCCCAGTAGTCTCGAGGTAAGGTGTTGTCCTCGGTTGCTGGAGGTCGTGGGTTAAAATTCCGGTGGAGACCCGGGTTTTTTCACTTGCATCATCCGGTAAATATTTCCCCTGATCTCTGAGTGGTGAGATCAGACACCCGTGTGCAGTGGCGCGCATGTTAAAAATATTTCAGTAGTTGGAAATCGAAGAGAGTAGGCTTAACCGCCGGTGCTCGGGCAAGATTCAAGTTGAAAATCTATTCATATTATTCTAGGAAATCTCGTCCCACAGATAATGTGTAGCACAAATGGGACGGTGCTGCCATAACAACAGGTCTTGCTTACGTTGTTAGTGGAGCGGCATAGATGACGTTTGACAGGATGCAGTTCTACTTTGCTTTAATCTACGCTTCCACCACCACCAGTCCCAAAAATAGGCGATAGTATATTCCAGTAGCTAACACATGCTGCCATTGACCTGGCAAGTCACCAGTGGATATTCACCTGCCAAAAAATCTGAAACAAAGGAGGGCACACCTCCCCACGACGTCTAACGACATATACCGGCCTACAGTGTCTAGAAGAGAGAAGAATTCGTGGTGACTTAATACGTTTTACAAGATGTCCAGAGGAATGGATAAATTAGACTATAAGAAGTTGTTGTTTTTTTTAAATACAGCCACCCACAATAACAAGAGGGCATAGCTACAAGTTGACTAAAGAGAGGTCTAGATTGATATATATATATACACACATACACAGGGTAATTGAAAACAATGTTCCCATTTATATGGCACTTCTGGCATTGCTTCATAAGGTATCCATTAGTTCCCACCGTTGTCAACACATTTATAGAACCTATCCCATGTGCCCCTACAGACCTCGGATGCACATTTCTAGTGCTAATATTGCCATGACAAATGTAAATACCTCTCGATGATCTCGAATACCTCGTGACGTTGTAGCATAAACATATTGTTTTACCAAATAATCATTCTTTTGCCATCAAATGTGGTTATTGTGCCATATATATATATATATATATATATATATATATATATATTAGTACGATGTATTGTAGAAGATTATAAGTAGCAACTCTGGCAGGCATAAATCTACACATTTCAAGGTAAATCTCTAAATAATGGGGAGTATGACATGCCAATGAAAGCGAGATGCGTTAATAACGGACAATCTTGGAAGAAGAAAGAAACGGTATATTTCGATCAAACCATAAAGCAGCTTCAGAAATGTTTCTATTCATGTCCTGATTAGTATTATTTAAAAGTTCTTCGCCGAATTAACAATGAAATCTAAAAGTATGTCCACTTACCAGACACACTGGGGAGGAATACTAACGTCTGGTCAAGCAATACATACTGATCAGACATTTTAATCTGGGTCAGAAAAAATTTACTAATGAAGCAGGTTAATCTGAGTCATGCAAAAGATACTGATCAGACATCTTAGTATGGTTAACGAAAAATATGCTGATCTGGCGTATTAATTTGGGCCAGGATAAATATACTAATCAGGCGTGTTAATCAGGATCATGCACAATATACTAATAAGCCATGTTAATATGGTTAAGGCAAAATATGCTGGTCAGGCATGTTAATCTGGGTTAGGTTGTTGTTGTTTGCTAATGTCCACAATGAGTAGGTTACTCTTCTGCGCCCTGAAAAGGACGTCAAGTGGCGAGTTGCAGTAGCATTCATCACATCCCCAGCGTGCTTATGAAGGTGGACCGAGGTCCTGTAGGCGATTGTGCTACGTTTGGCTTCCTCTGCGTGTCACTCACTACTACGGGAATCACGTTGATCCCTAAGCTCATTTGTCAGGCCTTCAGGAAAACAGCATGTTTCCAGTTAGGGCAACTAAGAAGCTGAGGTGAGGATCTTGGCTAGTATGTTTTGCATGACCCTGACTAACATTTCTGATCAATATATTTTGCCTGACCAGACATTAGTCTTCCTCCACATCTGGGTTAGATAAAATATACTGATCAGATATTTTAGTCTGGGTTAGGCAAAATATGCTGACCAAGAACCCCCACCTCCACACCCCGCACTCTCTCACCACGACTTCCTCGCAGACCACCCTGGAAAAAAGCTGTTTTATGGCAGTTTGTCTAACGAGGTGGGGATCGACAGAGTCTCTTTCGTAGTGCGCGACACGCAAATGAAGCCATGCAAAATACAACCGCCTGGATTACCCATGTCCACCGTTATCGGCAAACTCTTTATGTGAAATAAACTACTTCAACCCGTCACTTAAGGTTTTTTGCTGGGCGCACAAACGAGTAAACATTCTCATAGTGAACACTCGCAGCATGAGCTAGACACCCCCCCCCCCCCATCTCCCCACTAACAACCTTCGCTTTTCAATGCTAGCAGCTCAACGATACTCAGGTGGGAATTAGAAAGAACAGACGCTGCACGGATGCAATTTTTATATTCCGATTGTAGATTAAGAAAAAGCTTTTCACTGGGTAGATATACTTCATCTATGGAAAATATTGGCACGCTATGGAGTAACCGATCACCTAATTAACCTGTGTAAAAGTCTTTACATCAAAGACCAGTGCTCTATTCGAACAACAACCGAACTGTCAGCAAAATGTCATATCAAATCAGGAGTTCGACTAGGATGTGTGCTATCATCTTTGTTGTTCATTACATGTAGACCACGTTTTTAAAACAGCCAACCCAAATGTAGGTAGCAACAATGGTGAACTCTTGAACGAACTTCCGTTTCCTGACGATCAAGTACATAGCAACTTCGGAGCTACAGTTGCAGCAACAAATTGATAAACTAAATACAGCATGTAAAGAATACAGCATGAAAATCAATGTAGAAAAAAAAACTGAAGACATAAAAATATATATAATAGTCGTAGACATCAACATCGCCATTTAAAAATATCAAATCAAACAGATGAAAGATTTCACACACTTAGGGAGCACTTTATCAGCAAACGGAAGAATTAAGGCAGAAATCCAATAAAGAGACAATAAGGCAAATCAGATTATTGGACAGTTAATTTCAATACGTAATTGCCAGCACGTGACAATAACTACCAAAAGAGCTTTATACAACACGATTTTCGTCCCGACACTGGGACTATCAATGACAAAACCGGACACTAAACAACAAATGAACAAAGCTACATCGCAGCAACAGAAATGAAATGTCTGCGAAACATATTGGGCGTGACAAGGAGAGACATAATCAGAAACGATGACATCAGGAGATTAGTGGGAACAACACCAGTATTAGACTACATTAAAAGACAGCAACTAAAATGTTTTGGCCACGTAACAAGGCTACTACCATACATCACTCCCCAACAAGCAATGCTATTTAGATACAACGGATTCAAAGCCAAAGGAAAACCACGAAAAAGGTAGCTTAAAGAAATATCTGAGGAAGTAAATGCTACTGTGCATGAGGCACACAGACGGGCTCGTTCTAGAGATCTCTTCATAACTGACGCTGAAAGGTATAACAGGATAAGCGAAAAGAAAAGAAAGACAGACAATATATGATCCAGGTTTATTTTTCTACATTACACTTGACATTTTTGAGCCTGCAACCGAAGCTATATCGGATACACATTTTCGGCAATATTTGTATATGGCTGGAATATTGAAATAAGTTTCCGTTTATCCTACATGTGATGTATTAGGAATATTGTGAAGTCCATATTTGTTATGATCAAAGCCACTCTTTGGGTGATATGGTCAACATGGCGACGGCCGACTTTACTTTCCTTGATTTCTTTTGTACCTAATTTTGAGGTTTGTTCAAACCTAGGATCCATTTTTGCGATTGGAAAAAAATAACACACAAAATTGGAACCAAGCCCCGATCGCTCAGCTGAAAACCATCCTCGGTTCTCGACTGTTGTATTACTGCAGAAATGAGGAATATTAGACTGTGAATGCGGTGATCCTGGATAACAGACTGCAGCAGGGCAGACTGGCTGAGGAGAAGGGATCGAAGAGGGAATGCTAACCCGGTACTCAAAAAAAGGCTTGCTGAAGTCGGATGTGTCGGACCGAAGGGTGCAAATATCGCAGCCAAGCTGTAAACTACGACACAACGCATTCCGTTCTCTGGACTACATTCTGCTACTTAAGCCCTTTCAGGGTTTGGTAGTGGGAGATTGAGAACGAACGAAGAAGAAGAAGAAGAACAACAACAACAATACTGTGAATGGTAGGTCAATGGTTAGCATATTGTCTGCACAGTCGAGCGAAATGCCTTCGGTCTATTATTGACGTGAGACATTTTAAAAAGAACACGAAGGAAGGAAGACTTACGACTGGTCAGGCCAAATAAACTGATGAAACATGTTAGTTAGGTTCAGCAAAAACATACTGGACAAGACCCTCACATTGGCTTCCTCGTAGCACTTTCTGGAAACGGGCTGTTTAATGGCAGCCTGGCTAACTTGGTGAGGGATCGACGTGACCCCTGTAGAATTGAGCGACACGTAGATGAAGCCAAGCATAACAGAACCGCCTGGAGGACTCTGGTCCGCCTTCATCAGCACGCTCAGGATGCGTGGAAAGCTACTGTAATCCGCCACTTAACGCCCTTTCCATTGCCCACAAAAAAGTGACCTATTCATTGCGGGCATTCGCTAGCAACAACAAACAGAAAAAAGAAAACCCGGATAAACCCAACCTTAAATTGTGTACCGGAGATTGTCTATCAAGTACAGGTTGCCGGCGTAATGTTGACCTCATTACTGGCAGTCTGTCAAATTATAAAGCGGCTTATCAGCGGGTTTTTTTGTGTGTTTTTTTGTAAACCTAGAATCAAATCAAGAAACGCATTTACGGGATAACAACACTTTCTAACATTGGATTAACAGACAATCTCTTCAAGCAATTTTTGTCGTGGGAATTCCAAATAGACGATTAACGCCTACACATTCCTTGAGCAATATATAGCTTTGTACGCGTCTTTTTTCGTTTTGTGTGTTGATTTGTGTGTTGTTGTTGATAAATGTACATAATGAGAAGGATTACTTCTTTCGACGTCGTGAAAAAGACGTTTAATGGCTAGATTTGTAAAATTAAGTAAAGATCCTATCACGCCATGCGGCGCATAGGAAATCTGGTGTTAGGCCCATTTTATTTTGTAACTCACGGCACTTAGTGGATGATGTGGCCAGCATCACGCCAGCCGCCTTTACCTTACCGGACTGAACCGGTACCCAATTAAGGCTGGATCGACCCGGTAGTCATTGTTGCTGGATTATATGAATATATATTTATACACACATGTATAATCAAAATATAATCATATATAATCAAAACATATGCGTGCGTGCGTTTGTCTGTCTTGCAAAAAACTCGACGACGGAAAGCTCTTGCGCCTTGACATTTTCACAGAACTTTATGTCTGAAATTCCCAGGCAAACGCAATATATATATATATATATATATATATATATATATATATATATATATATATATATATATATATATATATATATATATATATATATACACACACACACTGAAATATCCTGATATACACTGAAAAATGCTGATATACTGAATCAAGAATAAGATTCTCATATATAAACGTTCGTACACTATCACACATCCAAGGTGTAATACCTACCTGTGGGACACTGGCTACAACGGCCAAAAACCAGGATACCAACAGCATCATCCTAGCTCTGGTGTCCGCATCGGTGATTGATAATGGTCTCATAATGGCGAAATATCGATCAAGACTGATTGAGACGAGTATAAACGATGACAAATAGAAACCCATTGCTCTGAAGAATGTAAGGAGTCTGCAAGCCACATCCCCTGCCAGCCACGCAACTGTGGAGTTCCAGGCTATCTCTAATGGCAACATGACGAAAGTCACAATAAGATCAGCGATGGCTAAATGCATTATAAACATATTAATCCTAGACTTTGCACTTCTGTTTCTAAACAAAGTAATGAAAACTGTTAGATTACCGCAAGCAGCTACAACAAACATACACGAATAGGCAGCCACAGAGACGATGTTGTCATCACTGAAGTACAGGTGTTTAGGCAGAGGTGGTAGGCACTCGGTGAAGTTGTCTTGTATTTCGGCTAAGGTAAGGTTCATACAGTAGTTTGAGCTAGCGTTGCTAGGGTTTTGGTTAAAAGCAGCCGATGTCATTGTTGTAGCAAACGAATATCACCAACACCTAGCACGGTTGATCTGTGTCCAAAGACACAACAGAATGATCCTTCACCGCGATTCTTGTGGATGTCGCTAAAAGAAGATGATCTGATCACTAAGGGAAACGCTGGGAAAAAATCCGTGGCAAACACCGAAGAAACATAAACGAATAAGGCAGCAATTCTGTTAATGTAGAATAAAGGTGAACATAAAAATGGTTGATTTGGTGTCACCATTATCAGATAAATTCAAAACTTTGAAGAAATACACGCTGCATTCACGAGTTAGACTGTCAGTATGTAACCGCGCGAACACACATCCAGGACTTGAATTCGAACATCTAAACAAATTCTTCAGATTTGTCCAGTCCATAATGACGAAAGATGACCAGGAGATACAAATCTAAGAAACAAGCTGTAGAGTTACGGTCTAGACCTGAAAATGGCTTTTTGTTTTTCCTGTAAGTCAAACATGATCAATGAACCTAGACGCAGAAGAAGACTGCTGTGCTACAAATCTCCTGTTACCATAAGCTCACCGGTAAAACTAAAACACCTGCAGACAAGTTCACATAAAACCAACAATGGTGACCACTGGCGCATGTAATGTAACTCACTCCTCTGTATCTTGTCTTGATTTTGTTTTTCTTTTTTAAACAAACAACTATTTTCTGTCAGCTTAACGATGTAGTCTTTGCAATAACAGCAATGTACTGTAGCCTTTTTGTCTTTAACCTTTCCTAAAGAAGAGACAGAAAAACAAATTGTAAAATCAATTTGAAAAATATCATCATAATTTAACACACAAGAAATCGTAGTTTCTGGAACCTTTTAGATTTGTGAATATACAGAACTACATATTATTCATAGGTGCTAATGTGATATTTATTTATTTTATTTGTAAACGTTTGTGTATTAAACTTTGTGCTTTTGAAGATAGTCTAGTCTCATAATAGGGCTGACCAACATGGGAAGGCAAGAGTAATCAATATATTGTATGAGAACAGCATTAGTGCGCAGTCAGAAAATTGTTCTTTGATCTCTTCTTTTCAGGAAGAAGAATCTTTGGAATTTGGGATGGCCATATCGTTGTATATTTCCATCCCAGTATTCCCTCTTTCCCCTCTATTCAGCCAAGTCTCTTTGTTCTCAGTAATTGTTTGACTGTCTGCACAGTTATTGGTGTGTATTGTGTTCTGGCTTGATCCCTTCTTACACAGTATGTCTGCCTTGCCATTGGCATATGTATTTGCTTGACTAGGGATCCATTGAATAACTATTCTGACTTCATGAGATGTGAGATGTTGGTTGACATTTAGGTATATTTTGGGTAAGTTCAGGCTTTCAATGAACATCATCTTTCAGAGCTTGGCAGCTATATAATGAGTCTGTAAAGATTACGGTGCTTAGGACTTTTTCATGGGACAGCATCAAATGCATTTCTCAAGTGGTGCATAACTACTTTCAATGCTGTTATTTATCACAGTTTGATTACATCTCCCTACAGGCATTGAACAGCTCATCATATGTACTGTCTGTATACTCTAATTATACTCAGTATATCCCTTAAATTGTAGCCTTAAAAGCAGATCAATGAGTATAAACATGTTTACATTAATCTGAGTAGTCGTCAATCGTTCTCTGTGATACTCTCATACGACATGATGGATCAGAACGTCTTGTATGATCTGTTAGTTTTGTTTGAATTTCTAGCATTTTTAGATATGTATATGGTGATACATGTCCTGTTATTCTCTTTATGGTTCTTGTCTTTTGTCTAGAAAGTAAAATATGTCTTTAATTTCACTGACATAGTTGAAGACTGACTTTTGTTTTATTCTCTGCTTTTGTTGCCACTTTTCTACAAGATGTCTATTGGAGTGGTCTTTGGTCCTTCTTTTGTTCCTTTCATGAGCTTCCACAGCCTCGACATCTCTTCACATCCCAAGAGGTTGCTCATTCCCGCGAACTTCACATCCAAAGAGGTTGCCCATTCCCGTGAACTTCACATCCCAAGAGGTTGCCCATTCCCGTGAACTTCACATCCCAAGAGGTTGCCCATTCCGTGAACTTCCCATTACAAGAGGTTGCCCATTCCCATGAACATCATATGCAGCAGTCAGAGTTGACCTTATTGCTCCACTAATAAGACGCAGGGAGCTGGTCTGCACTCTGCCCAGGAATTCTACATTAGTTCGTGAGCGAGTTGTCAGGAGTGCACTGCTGTATTCTAAAACAGAACGTAAATATCCAAGATTCAAACCTCTCATGGTGTCCTTGTCTGATCCAAATGCTGTGTCAGCGAGCCTCTTCAATAACTGAAGCCGACTAAACGCTCTATGCTTTACATTTCGAGCATGTTTCTTGAGGATGAGCTGTCGGTCACGAGTGGCTCTTCATGTCTCGGCAATTTCTGTTTGTTGAATGTCAGACTAATATTTTGCTTGATTTCTTTGTTGCTATGGTAACTTAGTGTAAACAGTTTTTTCACGGTATATCTTCAGTTTCCACATTTTGGCAATGCGCATGTAGTCTTCTCGGGTCTCAATTTAGATTTTGGACTGCACTGTCTACATCTTCATGGCTCTACCTCATTACCAGATCATCAGCCTACATGGCTTTTATCAGCTTTCATGTGCTTGGTCATGTCATTGAAACAGATGAAAAACAGTGCAGCTCAAAGCAGAACTCTGTGGTAAGCCTTCCTCTTAGATTTCTTCAGAAAAGACTGCATTATTTATCTTTGTCTGGAATGTTTGGCAAATCAGGATGTACTTGAAGCAGTTGCATAACTTTCCACTAATCCCCACATCAGTCATCTTCATCAGGAGACCTTTTCTCCTTTCTCGATCATAAGCCTGTTTTAAGTCTAATAAGATGAATACTGTATGTTTATTATTTTGGAACTCATAGCGAATTGTCTGTGATAGCCAAAAAGGTGGTCTTCTGTGCAACTGTTCTTTCTGAAGTCTGCCTGTTCATGACAAGGATTTCTGAGCTCCTTATAAAACAGTAAATGCGAGCATGTGTCATTATTTATGCTAATATGTCAAGGCGTGGTGCTAATGAGATGGGACGGTAGATTTTGGGTTCGTCTGAGGGTTTGTTGCCTGTCAGAATAGTGAGATGTGCATTCTTTCAGTCTTTGGACAGTTGTTAATTTCTCCATATCATGTTGATTAACTTGAAAACTGTTTCTGTTCATAATGGACCCAGGTGAATGATCATTTCGTTACTGATTTTGTCTGGCCCAGGAGACTTTCTTTTTAAATTTTTTCAGACCTTGTTGGAATTTTTTCATACTGACGCCAGCATCAAAAATGGAGTTCTCTACATTGTAGTTTAGTCTCGAAGTTTCAAGTGTCCTATGCGTTCCGTGCCCAACTCTGACAGTTTTCCTGTTCTGTTCACATGAATTAAGTTCTATTGGATAAATGGGGTTTCAGTTACGATGAATTTAGTTCTATCCAACAAATGGGGTTCAGTTACGTTGAATTTAGTTGCATCCAACACATGGGGTTTCAGTTACGGTGAATTTAGTTGTATCCGACAAATGGGTTTTCAGTTACAATGAATTTAGTTGTATCCGACAAATGGGGTTTCAGTTACAATGAATTTAGTTCTATCCAACAAACGGGGTTTCAGTTACGGTGAATTTAGTTCTATCCGGCAAATGGGGTCTCAGTTATAATGAATTTAGTTCTATCGACCAAACGTGGTGATGACCAGATATATTTTAAAATTGCCATGCATTAAGCTGACCATACAAATGGTGTTTACCTTACCACAAATTATGTTGTCTCAGAGAAATGGGGTCTAAAGTATCAGGAATTAATTTACCTCAGACGCATTTGATTGTACATGCTTTGTGTTAAGTTGGATCAGACATGTAGTTATAATTATAATGAATTATATTGGCTCAGATAAGTATTTAAATGATTAAAAATAAATTATGTTGACTCAGACATAGCGAGACTGACTGAATCAACATTAGTTAAGCTCGCTGGGGCATTTGTGGTTGAAATTGCTATGTCTCTTCTTTCTTCTTCTTCGCGATCAACTGATGCTGTGCTTCTAGTTCGGTGAGGTTCACGATCAACTGATGCTATGATTCTAGTCCGGTGAGGTTCCCAAAGTTTTAGGTCTCCGGCGGTTCAGCACAGATTTTCGAGCATGGTCGCTACTACAGGACAGGCTGCCTCTCTTTTGTCTGCATAAGTCGGACATTCTTGTATAATATTTTTTGATGTTTGCTTCCGTGCTCCACAATCGTATGTGACAGTGTCTCTGAGACCAATCCTGTGGAGGTGGGCCTTGAGTATGAAATGCACTGTTCTGAGTCTGAAGATCTTTGTCTGCCCATATCTGCCAAGTATGTCTATGCTGCCATTTTCTGTATATGAATCAAGTTGGCTAAGACTAAAAGTCCCTAAAAGACTTAATGAGTACATAATATATATCTTTGTCCCGACCCGGAAACGTCTTTATCCTGCTCCATAATTATGAACTGGCGTCCTTTTCACGGATGCTTGATGCGGAGTCCCCTGCATCTCGTAGTCGCCCGTTAGTCGTCTTGTCCTTGACTTGCCACTGGGGTCGGGCGGCTCGAGACGAGAGAGTAAGGATATAAAGTAGCCCAGTCAATCCTTATTAAAAATAGACCTAGCCAAATTACTATGCCATCATTTTCTACGATGGAAGGTGGTCTTTGCCTTTTCCTATATATATATATATATATATATATATATATATATATATATATATATATATATATATATATATATATACATATATATATATATATATATACATACATATATATATACATACATACATATATATATATATATATATATATATATATATATATATATATATATATATATATATACATACATACATACATACATACATACATATATATATATATATATATATATATATATATATATATATATATATATATATGAGAGGCATTTTGAAATTTCAACTGAAGAGGCTGATAAATGCACTATTTACTCCCACATTGTGTTACCAATGTCAATCTTGGTCCTTACTAACAACACATGAGAGTAAGATCCACCAGAGCTGTGAGATGCGCTGTATGAGAAGTTCACTAGGAAAGACAATCCGTGACGGAATCTGCAACACCACACTGTGGCAGACAGTGGGGACAAACTCTCAACAAATCAAGTGGCTTGGTCATGGAGTCAGAATGTATTATGACCAGTCTGCATCAAGAGCATATCTTATGCAGGTCTCTGGTCCACGCTCAAGGGGAAGACATTGCCGTCGGTAGATCGCGGGTGTCTGACACTCTCAGGATGTTACACCCAACAACACAAGCCTCCGCTTGGCGTTAGCAAGAAATCTACGCCCTCCCCCAACCCCACCCCCCCCCCCTTCCAACTTCTCTGCACGCCGTATGTCAAGGGTAGTAAGACAAAAGAAGAAGACATTTTGAAGTCTATCATTTGCCGCCTGTTAGATAAGGACAACTCAATAGATGAATAAGCAATTCATAGGCTGAAGATCTTTGATATCGAAAGATGTTCGAACATACTGGGGCGCACGAGGGGGCAGCTGTAGCAAAATTGCGTACATCCATCGAGCTGCAGTAGCCATCCGTATCAACACGCTCCACCATTTACTGAAAGAGACTAAGCACCGATTGGACAGTGAAGTCGATTTTTAGGAACATAACATAACATAACATAACAGAACTATATTATACTATACTGTACTGTACTGTACTGTACTATAGTCAGGGCTTGACAAAAGCGTTTGTCTAACGTCCGTGACGAGCAAACATTTGTGCTTTACGGTTTTAAAAAACTACATGTTTTTAATTGTTTTACATAACGGCTCTTGCAAGATTATTAATGGCATTATGGCTGAATTAGATTGTACATAAAATAGTTTATGATGGTAAATCTAAATGGACCTCCACTGCCACAATTTAAACCTACTAAAGTCATCGATAAATGGTACTTGAGTGTTAAAACTACCAAGAATGTTCAAGGACACAAACGCCATGCCTCTAACAGCAGCGTATTTTTTTTCTTCAGAAGAAATAGGCTAATATTGTGTAAGTAATACAATATATGTTGGTTTGGTACGCAATGTTATGTAGAAATAAAGGTGAATCAGTGCCGATTTTAAATGTGTTAACGTAAATTGTATGACTGTAGTCAGATCATGCCAATGGGTGAAATATTTGACTGACTGGTAAGCCAAGCAAACTTTTGTCAAGACTATAGTATACTATATTAAACTTTACTATGTTATACTATACTATATTATACCATATCATACCATACCATACTATACCATAACATACAATATCATACATGGGATACCATGATATACTATACCAAACTATACTATACTATACTATACTATGATTATACTATTCTATACTATGACCATACTATATTTTGCTATACTATATAAAACTGACATCCTACAAAACAAAAGACTATAATAATGGCCACAATAAACTGAGGTACCACCTATTCAACAAATTGAAGATAGGTGGCACTGACGAATGCCCGTGTGGTACCGGGAAAATGACCGCTGAACATTTGCTGCAAAACTGCCCGACATACGAGAATCAGAGGGAGCAGATGTGGCCATCACAAGTGGCAACACTAGACAAGCTCTATGGCAGTGTCGACAGCCTCAGGATGACCGCTGCCTTTTTCGAAAAAAATAATGGTTACTGTCTGACTGCGTACGATGAAGAAGAAGAAGAAGAAGAAGGACCAAAAACCGAGCTGTGTGGAACTCCACTTTTCACTTCACACCATTCAGAGTAATCCTTATTTATGCCCACTCTCTGCCTTCTTTCCGTTAACCAATGTTTAATCCATTTGGCAACTTCCCGATATATGCCATGTGATTTTAACTGTCGAAATAATCTTTGATAAGGTACTCTTTTAAAAGCTTTTGCAAAACCTAGATAAATGACATCCACTGACTCCCCGTTATCTATCATTTTAGTAACCTCCGTACGATGAAGAATAAGAAGAAGAGTTATTTCACAGAAGTTCGTGCCCTACAGAAAAATATTTGTCACTTCTAGAGTCCTCGCGGGTATATTTAACGGGATAAGATTTTAAACTGCATGATTCCAGAGTGGACCGGCGGGGGGTCTGTGCATGACAAGGACAAGAATAGCACCACTGCTCAACAGAGAATGCTGTAAGAGGCAACTATGGGACATGGCATAACTACGGCAATGGTTAGGTGGGTTGTTAAAAGCAAAACAGAAGGCGCCTAACAGGATGTGGGTCTACTTTGATCTAGTGGTTGTCTATTAAGATGGACTCACACATCGGTTAACCTGCCCACACCTCGTGGCACGTGTCCCAACGCAGTGGAGCTATAAGCTGCTTGAGCCTAGCCCGCTCAGTAGATAATCTTCGTCCCAGCTACATCCAGCTCACCCTCGTCCCAGCTACATCCAGCTTTCCCTCGTCCCAGCTACATCCAGCTCTCCTTCGTCCCAGCTACATCCAGCTCTCCCTCGTCCCAGCTACATCCAGATCACCCTCGTCACAGCTACATCCAGCTCTACATCATTCCAGCTACATCCAGCTCACCCTTCGTCCCAGCTACATCCAGCTCACCCTCTTCCCAGATACATCCAGCTCACCCTCTTCCCAGATACATCCAGCTCACCTTCGTCCTAGCTACATCCAGCTCTACCTCATCCCAGCTACATCCAGCTCACCTGCGTCCCAGCTACATCCAGCTCTCCCTCGTCCCAGCTACATCCAGCTCACCCTCGTCCTAGCTACATCCAGCTCACTCTCGTTCCAGCTACATCCAGCTCACCCTCGTCCCAGCTACATCCAGCTCACTCTCGTTCCAGCTACATCCAGCTCACCCTCGTCCCAGCTACATCCAGCTCACCCTCGTTCCAGCTACATCCAGCTCTCCCTCGTCCCAGCTACATCCAGCTCACCCTCGTCCTAGCTACATCCAGCTCACTCTCGTTCCAGCTACATCCAGCTCACCCTCGTCCTAGCTACATCCAGATTACCCTCGTCCCAGCTACATCCAGCTCACCGTCGTCCTAGCTACATCCAGCTCACCCTCGTCCCAGCTACATCCAGCTCACCCTCGTCCCAGCTACATCCAGCTCACCCTCGTCCCAGCTACATCCAGCTCACCCTCGTCCCAGCTACATCCAGCTCACCTGCGTCCTAGCTACATCCAGCTCACCCTCGTCCCAGCTACATCCAGGTCTCCCTCGTCCCAGGTACATCCAGGTCTCCCTCGTCCCAGCTACATCCAGCTCACTCTAGAGCTGGGTCCTGTACATTGGCATCTGCCCCTGTAGAAGTGCAGGTGGTCTAAGAATAAGACTATGACTTTAGAATGTTGAACATCCATTCTACAACACATTACATTTGGGAGTGCTTTTCGCTGTTGTTGTTGTTGTTGTTTATATTGTTGTTGAATGCCCACAATGGGTAAGTTTGCGCTTATATGCGCCCTGAACAGTGCGTTTAGTGTTGTTAAGGTTAAGTCGGAGTGTTAGTGTAATGCTGTGGTAGAGCAGTAGTATCTCACAATAGAGGTACCGAGTTCGGACCCCGTTATCTATAAGCTCACGTTGACCAAGCTGAGAATTGTTACTTGGCTTACAAGTAGGTAATGAAAGGAAGATGTGAAGGGAACTGGGCAGCCAGAGATTAGTACGTCGAGACCTAGTGCAGTCTTCTAATTCTGCCTTTTCTCGACCGCCTCGTATTTCATTTATTGAAATCCAGTTTTCTGGATGCCGATTGTTGTGGTGGATAGCTCTTCAATCCATCCAACAAGATGTGTCTCGTCTTCATTGGTCAGTGTCCATCAACAAATTGCCTAAGCATGTAAGAGTTGTGTATGATATACTGTAAGCAAGGGAAGCGAAGATAGAATCATCTGTGTAAACTTAAACAAATCAAAGACAATGACCACATACAAAACAAGAAGTCAACATGAATTCAAATGCGGGGGTGTGGAAATAGAACTTGTCCGAAACTTCGAGTATCTGGACTCGAGAAGTGACAACAATGGCGACTGCTCAAAGGAAATCGGGAGGAGATTGTTAATGGCAATGACGAGTCGAACCAACCTGTAGAAACTATGACAGAATACCAGCAAAAACATAGAAGTTAAATGTGCGAGTACCTGTGCTTTCCCGTGTCACTATATTACTACGAACCAGGGACAGTTCCCCCAACTACGGCACAACCTCATAAAGTCCTTTTCAAAACAAAACTAATAGTCTTGACTCATGGTAGAAACACGATCATGTCTACGCAGCTGTAAATTATTAATTGACCTTTGTTTGAAATGCAAAGGCAATGAAGATACTCATCACCCAATATCAGAAGAACTGAGACTCAGTACATTGTGAAATTTAGACACGACTATAATGGGCTAGAACACAGCCCGGGAGAGATGCCCAACACACTAATCACACGCTGAGTGATGTCCCTACGACCTCTTGTGGTTATGGGAAAGGCACGACATACAAAGATAGATGTCCCCCAACCCCCTTCCGCTGCCTTGCGGTATACCTGTTTATGGGAAAGGCTTCGGAAGTAAACCCTGATGACAAAATCTGCACCCTGTGCTATCTCCAGTCGTCTCGATAATGTCTTGCGACTGGCCAAGGGTAGATCAGAATCAGAGAGTGAAGCTGACAAAAAGCAAAGTGTCTTTCTTACTTCAATCCAAAACACCGTGCAAGTCAACAATTTCAGCGGACATAGCCACAGAAACGTCTGTCCACGCTGCCAAATAAAGAGAGTGATATGCATCACATGTGATGGACGAACATCACACACGAGCAGCTTCAAACAACAAATATAGCAGTGCTCATTGTGTGTGTAAAGCGCTTGCAATCAAAAGGTCAAAAGAACAGGATTTTTAAAAGTGTCGTCGACAATTGCCAATACACAGTATGACACAGGGAAACAACTGACGAAGATCTGCTTTTTATAAGCCTTGACTTGATCGCTATCCATTGGCGCAAGCTTCTATTGCTCCTATTTTAACCAACTTTTAGCACAGAGAGCTGAAATTGAATACGCAGCTTCTACTATCTACTAGTGTGACTTGCTAATCTATCATGTTTTGACTGATCCTCGAATGACCAGTCCAAGGTCCGTTTTATGTCAAAAATGAACATCTTTTCAAATTCAAATGTAGTTAGACAACCATTTAGTCAAATCAGGGATGAATATATGCATTACAAATTATAGCAGGTCGCAGATGCTCGCTATAAATTAAAAAAGATCCTCGAATGATCTGTCTAGGTTTCGTAAAAAAATTTAAAAAAATACACTCATGTGGTCCAAAAATCAAACATACTTTATTAATAAAAACGTAGTTGGTTTTTAAATTTCTTGTTCATGAGAATGGTTGTTGTTTCGAATGCCCACAATGAGTAGGTTCACTCTTTTGTGCGCCCTGAAAAGGACGTTAAGTGGCGGAATGTAGTAGCTTTCCTAACATCCCGAGCGTGCTGATGAAGGTGGACGGGGTCTTCCAGGCGGTTGTGTTATGCTTCGCTTCATCTGCGTGTCGCTCACTACTATGGGGATCACGTCGTTCCCTCACCAGGCTGCGAGGAAAACAGCCCGTTTCAAGGAAGCGAGGATTATGAGGAAGCCGAGGTGAGAGTTTTGCGCAGTATATTTTGCCTGACCCTGACTAACATGTATAATCAGTATGTTGTGCCTGACCAGACGATAGTCTTCCTCCTCAAAAGAATGATATTAGACTTGCTCAGCAGCGATGGGATAGAAACAACACCAACACAACAAACATAAATACCATTTAAGAAAAAAGTAACGAATAGCCTCGAACAACAACATGGCAGTACAATAAAGTAGACGACACTTCATCTCGGCGTCGACCATGAAATTGATTTCTTTCTTGTATTATGTGTGATTCATTCTGCCTAGGTTGCTCCTTTTTTTATGAACTGAAGTAACATTACACCCCGTTTAAGAGTTGGATTACAATATGTTGACATTTCAGTCAGGCATTTCCAAAGTCATTTTTTTTTAGATTAACTGTCTTCAGGCGTTGGATATTCCCAAGCTATCTGATAGGTAGCGACAATTTATGTCTGAGCTGACTTTCTCCTAGATAAATGACTACTTGGGCTTAAGGGCTTGATCTGTTCAGGGGGAAGCTGGGTAACAAAGTGGTTAAGGACACATCTCACAGCTAAATGTGGGTATTTAACAAGCTAGTGCCCCTATTGAAACTAAAACAATAATAACACGTGTGCTTAAATCGTATACATTTGACTAGGTTAACCAGGTAAGGACCTGCGTTAACGAAAGATCTTCCGAGACTAGGTCAGGCGCATATTGTTGCGTATCTCAAATTCTTCTTTAAACATCGTTGTCCAGTTCTTCACTGTTGTCTTCGACACACTTTTGTCACCATACAGTGCCTGCATTCTGCGATTAATGTCAACTGGTCGACATTCTACAGTTGTTAGAAACCGAATCACCGCTCGCTGATCAACTCTGGACGGATTCCGTATCACATCCGCCATGTTTTCAACGGTCTGCTGGGGACACTTTGAGTCGGAGGACAATGACATTTTGGAAACTTGACGGTTGGTATGTACTGTTTATATCTAAAGGGACGTCATCGTGCGACTCGCACGTATATTCACTTGGTGCAGTTAGATACGGTTTCATTCGAACACGCCTTTCGAAATGGAGTGTTATAGAACAAAATTGTGCAAGCACGTGGTATAGATCAAAACTGACATATATACGAGGGATGTGAAAATCAAACTGGGGCCTTTTGTTCTAGTTCTACCTAAATGGATTATAGCGTGCTGGAACTACTATCATTAGGTAGGAGGTAGGGGTACTTGTGTCCTAGTTGTTCCTGAATGGGTTATAGTGTGCTGGAACTACTATCATTAGGTAGGAGGTAGGGGTACTTGTGTCCTAGTTGTACCTGAATGGGTTATAGTGTGCTGGAACTACTATCATTAGGTAGGGACACTTGTGTCCTAGTTCTACCTAAATGGGTTATAGCGTGCTGGAACTACTATCATTAGTTAGGGGTACGTATGCCCTATTACTGCTAGGAGGCCCACTTGCCTTGGGCAAGTGTCTCGAACAGAGAACAATTCAAGGTGACTTATTATAGATTTATAAATTAATAAATGGAAAGGATAATTTAGACTATACCAAGTTTTTTTTAAAGCACGACTGGCTACAAGAACAAGAAGGCACAGCTACAAATTGTTTAAAGACAGGTCCATATTAGATAATAGGAAATATGTTTTTAATCAGAGAGTGGTGAATTCTTGGAATGCAGTGCTAAAAGATGCAGTGGAGTCACAGTATTCTCAGTATCGGGCGAGGGGAATAAACTGGTTGTACACAACTCTGTAGAGCCTTCTAGTAAAGTAAAGTAAAGTAACCTACAGCATTACTGCCGTAGGTGTGTGAGGTGTTAGTGATCTAATATTTCAAAGGCTCGGCTATATGAGGGCGATAGGGGCATCTCCTCTCTCTCGCCGTTTTACTTCCCGGACTGAACCGGTAGCCATTTAAGGCTGGGTCGACTCGGGGCCATTGCGGTCTGAAAAAACACTACCGCCTCAGCTGTGGAATGAAACCAGGACCACTCAGATACGAAACCAGAACGCTAACCACTGCGCCACTTTGCTCCCTACGTGGCCTTCTATACCAGTATAATGAAGTTAGGTTAAGGTAAGTTTTAGTGCTTGAATGGAACAGCGTGCTGTGATAAAGTTTATTGTGAAAGAAGGCGGGGAACATGCGGCAATTTTCTACCCTGTGGTGCCACTATCAACAGTGAACAGTGAACACGCATTTTGATTCATGTGCATAAGCGTCTCCTAAAAAAACGGCCTAGTTTGATCACAAAGGGCGTCCTGCTCCTGCAAGATAACGCTGAAGCCCATACGGCTCACCGCAATGTGTGCAATCGGCAGCAATTCGTCTGGGAGGTATTGCCAATTCCACCGTATAGCCCAGACCTCGCTCCAAGCGATTCCCACCTATTTGGACCCCTAACAGAACTCCTGAGAGATCAGCATTTCAGAACAAATAACAAAGTGACACAGGCTGTCCTGGATTGGTTCAAACATACTGACAAATCTTTTCACGCTGAGGTTTTTCACGCATTACTTAGATGTTGAGATAAGTGCACACAAATTGCAGGAGATTATTGGAACAAATAAATGGCATTTTGACTACTTGAATTTTTGTTTTTTTTTTCTTAAAAAAAAACGTCCCGGTTTGACTTGAACGCTTCTTCTAACATCACAAGGAAGATGTTTGGTTATTTCGGTTCTACGAAAAGACACAACGGCTTGAAGGGGCGGATAGTGCCTGCGAAAAAAGGGGAAGAATCGTTTAAGGAGAGAGTATCAGGACTTTACTGCCAGTTTGAAGAGGTCCATGTGTGAAGCGGGTTGTCTTCCCAGAAATCGAGGGACGTTCGGGGCTGCTGTAAAGGAGATGGCATGACATTTGCGCAGACACCTGGAATAAAGTGATGCAAGAACACATTGGAAGACAAAATAGATACGTGAATTCATACTTCTTCTTCGATCAGTGCTCATTTACATTGGGAAACCTGATTTCCAATCGCTCATTTACACAAGGACACCGGATTTCAATTCACTCATTTACATTAGGAGGCCGGATTTCCAATAAAGTCTACTGTTTTTGTAATGGCCTAATACCCCCGTAAAGTTTCCCCTCTTCTAGAGTGGCCACATCCTTCTCCTCAGATCTGGTCTTTTCTTCAATGCTGGTTGTCTCTTTCATCTGCGAGGTGTTTGGGGCTTTCTTCATTTCCCATTTCCATGCATTGCCATTTTATTGTGGCCTTTTCTTCTTCGTGGTTGATCATGTATCAGTTTCTCTCTTCCTTCATGTCCTTAGCTAGACTTTCCACCTAATCGTTTCCCTTGATTTTACAATATTCTTCTTCTTCTTCTTCGTTCATCATCAGATCAAGGTTCCAGTTTCTCTTACAAAGGACACCGTTGTTTGTAAGGCTGTTTCATCTCCATACAGCTTTTGTCTCATATCTGTCTCACGAGACCAGCATTGTTCTCTCTTTTCCTGCGTAAGCATGCAGCTTTGTAGGATGTGTTCCACGGTCATGATATGCCCCCCACATGGGCACCTGTCATCTGTCCCAATCCTCATTTTGTTGTAAAGATGACTCTTGAGTCTGTTATGCCCAGTTCTCAGTCTGAAGTTGATGACTTGCTCTTCTCTAATTAGGTTATAGTAGCTGTCTTCTTTTTGGAAGTCGGGGTGTTGATCAGCCCATTTTAACCTGAAGTTGGCTTTAATTATGGTCTTGGCCTCATTATATGTGATTTTCATGTCTGTTTGTGGGGATGCTCCTCCACTCTTTGCTAGTTTGTCTGCAGCTTCATTGCCTTCAATATTGCAGTGGGATGGGATCCACTGTATGACCAACCTTGGCTGTTCTGCTGAGAGCTGTGTCAGGGAGAACATATATTGTTCGAGATCTTCATCTTTGTCTTGCAGAAAAAATCTGGCAAAGATGGCGCAATAACTGGCTGCGAGTCTACATTTCTCTACTGTTTTGGATCATTATGGATGCCACCAGACCACGGATTTGCCTTGAATTCACACTAATCGACGACTTACACTTGTGTTCACGGAAACGTGGTGTTGTTTTCCGTCTGGACTTGTTATTTCGTTCTTTTTTTGTGATATCTTCCATCCGTTTATCGTGGTCTGGACGCCGGCTGAATGGCATTACGCTTATACCTGTGTCGTATTTCACGGGTTAGTTCTGCCGGTTCACCTTCACGAATTTGGCGTGTGGGAATTTCAGATGCTACTATGAGCTGAATACAGCTGGGGAGAGATGCCAGACTCACTCACACGCTGAGTGTTGTCCATACGACCTCTTGTGTTTATCGAAAAGGCACGACAAACTGCGTTAGATGCCATCCCACCTTTCTACCCTGCGGGTTACATGTTTACGGAAAGGCTTCGGTGATAACCCTGAGGCAAAATCTGCATCCTATGCTATCTCCAATCGTCTCGATGAATGTCTTGCCACTGGCAAAAGGTAGCATAGGATCTGTGAGCGAGGTTGACAAAAGGCACAGTTTCTCCCTCACTTTAAATCCAAATCTCCGCGCAAGTCACCCATTTCAGCGGACACAGCAAGAGATACGACTGTCCACACGGCTGAACAAAGAGAGTGGTCTTCATCACTTGTGATGGACAACTATTATTGCATGAGTGGCGGTCACCTTTCCGTTTACACAGTTGTATAATTTACGCATCTTTCAGATCTTTAGGGATGGTTTCGTTGTGCCACATCTCATTATTTCATTAATGGCAATAGTCGCAAGGTAAAGCTGAAGGTATACATGACCTTGGTGGTCCAACTGCTGATCTATGTATACAGACGCTACGTGAAGAAGCTGAACAAATATATTACAGTTTGACTCAGAAGGGTGATGTATACTTAATGGCTTGACGTGATACATGATACTGCTGTTCTTGATAGACCTGGCATTTTAAGTATCGAAACCACTGTGATGCAATCGCAGATTCGCTTGCCGGGTCATGCTAGACTAAAGGCAAAGGCCGCCGTCCAAAGCAGACGATAATGGCATAATCTATTTGCTGGCGATATTTTTAGTAAGGATTAACTGAGCTATTTTTATCCCCACTCCTTCGTCTCGTTCCGCCCGACCCCTGTGGCAAGTCAAGGACAAGACGACTAGGGGGCGACTACGAGATGCAGAGGACTCAAGCACCCGTGAAAAAGACGACGGAGTCCCGAGTCGAACCCACACCATCTGATCACGAGGCCGACGGCTTAACCACTTCGCCAGGGAATCATCCGACTATCTGCTACCAAAATGAATCTTCTATAGGCGAGATGCAGAAGGACAAAAAGCGCTTTAAGGACACTCTTAAAACATCTCTAAAGACTTTCAGCATAAACCACGAAACATAGCAAGATGCTGCGAAAGTGCAGACAATCTATCAGACAGCTCTCTGCCGAGGAGCAACATCATTCGAGGATTCCAAAAAGCCTGCAGCAGAACAGCACAGACAGGCCAGAAAACCCCATGAGTCATCACCGTCGCATATGGCGAACATTCCATGCGCTCATTGCCCGCGTTTTTTCAGATCCTACATCGGACTAGTCAGACACCTTCGCACGCATCCACAACCCCAACCAACATACTACTCAAATAAATGAATTGGATAAATGAAAAGAGAAATGCTCTTCATCAGACGTGATGGACGAATAAGTTAATTATGGTGACAGGGCCAGTAAATGAGTTCAAGAATAGATTGAATGCACTTAATTAGTTTTAGATCAGACACAAGGCTCACCTCCACAGAATGGGTCTTAGAGACACCACCGTATGCGATTGCGGAGATCCAAGTACATGCTATATCATATCCTGCAGTGCTGCCCCACTTATCAAATAGAGGCAGATCAAATAGAGGCAGTCTGGCCAAGAGGAGGGACCATGCTCGAAAAGCTGTAAAGGATTGGTCAATACCTGAAACGCAGTCTCCTTAATGGACCGTACCGGGCTAGAAAAATAGCATCAGTTGACCGAAGAAGAGATGAAGAAGAAGAAGAAGAAGAAGAATAAGAAGAAGAAGAAGAAGAAGACGTTTTAGATCAAATTCAGGGAAAGGAACTGGCTGTATACAAACTATTCAAAATCTTCTAAACCAGTATAAAGAGGATAAGTTAAAAATAACTCAACGTAAAGATAAAGAAAGACAAGGTCTAAGCTAGAATACACTAATGCAGCATGTTTCCAGGGCAGCCGCTTGGAGGTGTGATAGGGTCATGTTCAGTGCTGGTTTGATGACCCTGATGCTACCAGATAGCTATGAGTCACTGAATACTCTCGGCCCATTCACTGTGCTGCATCGTCGACCCAAACCAGTGGAACAAAGATCAAATAAATGGAGAATAAACCTGCCGAGAAGAGGACGATGCTTGATGGGAACGACTGAGTGATATAATCAAGATAGTCTATTTTAATTAACAAACATTAAACATTTACCCGTCAACATGTAACTGTGGAATGATGCGATTTGACTCCCAAATTATGTGCCCAATTAAGAAAACTGTTGGGGAGGAAGACTAACGTCTGGTCAGATATGCGAGTCAGTGTCACTTAAAATATACTGGCCAAGATCTTCAGCTCGTCTTCATCGTAGCCCTCCTTCGAAACCAGCTGTTTTCGTGGTAACTTGGCTAACAATGTGAGGGATCGACGTGATCCACGTAGGAGTGAGGGACACGCAGATGAAGCCAAGCATAGCACAGCCGCCTGGATGACCCCGACTTACCTTCATTAGCACGTTCGGAATGTGAGGGAAGCTACAGCAACATGCCACTTAATGTCCTTATCAGAGAGCACTCAACAGTAAACCTACACATTGTGGGCATTCGAAACAAACAACAAACGACATGAAAACTGTTTTTGTCAGTTAGACCACCATATTTAATCTGCGCGACTCTACTTCCTGTTCGCCCATTTAGCTCTCATGAACGCCCACCATCCGTTCAATCAATGTTGTAACTAATAGTTGGAATGGAGCAATCACACAGCTCTTGGTTTTTACAATAGCCACCATTTTTCTTGTATTATAAATTATCTGTAATCATTTGTGTTTCATTTGTTTGTACTTTAATATGTTTACTTCTCCATGGCAACAGAACAGCTAACATCCTGGTTATCAGGCACCGATTACGAATACACATCTATGGACCGCCTGATTGATTTAGCTGTAGAGCAGTCGGTTTTTACTATGGTACTTGGCTCAGCCCCGACAACTGTCACGTTCCAGCCGGCCCAGTTGTAAATGAGTACCTGACTTGCAGTTAAGGGAAGAAATACAGCGAGAAAGGGAACTATTCACGCCCACCTCGCACAAGTTGTGAGTTAGTATAGTCTCTGAAATTAAAATAGGGCGAGACTACGACTGCGCTGTGGATTAAAATAAAGTGTAAAACAACAAATAGATTTAGTCAGGTACAGTACCAAGCCGAAAACAAAAAAGAAAACTAAGTTTCGACCAATAGGCCTTTCCTCAGATGAAGCTTTGTTGGTCGTAATGTATGTTTAGTTTGCGTCTTATCTCGGTGTGGTATCTGATCATGCATTTCCTTCCTGACCAACCGTTTAGTCTGCTAAATGACATCATTTACTTTAGACATAGATAGGGGTCACATTCTGAAGTCTATCCATGGCCACCTGATAGTCGATGACACAATAACTCACAGACTGCAGATCTTTGTTGTTGAACGAGGTCCAAACGGACTGGGGCTGGGGAAACCACGAAGCAGACGTGTGGGCAGCTAACGAGCTGCAGGAACCGTCAGTATCTACACCTTCCGTCATTCCCTGAGAGAAACTGAGCAGCAATGGGTGTGCCCGACATGCAGTAAAGTTTCTTCTTAGGAACAGAACAGAACTGCTCCATATGGTGGATATCTCCTGTTTTGCTCGTCGGATTGTGTTTGAGAAAGTGTTACCACTGATCCTATCAAGCATGTCGTAAAAGACAACTTTATAAGAACTCCGCAAAAAATTATTAAAAATAAATGTGTTGGGCCTGTCTTGATATGATTCAATGTGAACTACACATGCTACTGGTGTGTAGAATGCCTGGAAACGTGTTATTATCAGTTCCTGCATATTTCGTCATGTAGATGCAAGCCGGGTGACATTTGATATAAACATAACTTACTTACTTACTTACTTAGTCGCTCCTCTTCTACCGTGAGGTGTAGAGGTTATAAACATTACGACTGTGTGGATTTGACGGTTGTCTAGTGTGACACTGTTACCTGGTTTGTGATACGTGTCATCTTCATGTCGTGTGCCATTTCATAATCAAACTGGCGCAAAGGATGGTGTCAACATCATCGCTTCCGATGGGACTAACTAACTAATCTGAAACACGATGAAGTGTACTATCAGAAACTGAAGTAAAGAAAAGGATGAGCAACCTAAGTCACCCTACGTTTAGACGGCAGGTGCTGTTGTTGATGTTGTTTAATGCCCACAATGAGTAAGTTTTCTCTGTTGTGGAACCTGAAAACGACATTAAGTGGCAGGTTACAGTAGCTTTCCTCACATCCCGACCACAGTTCACCAGGCGGTTATGACATGTCTCGCTACATCCGTGTGGCGCTCATTACTACGGGGATCACATCGTTCCATATGCCGTCAGCCAGGCTGCCTTGAAAACAGCCTGTCTCCAGGGAATGGTACATGAAAAAGAGATTGTGGTCTTGGTCAGTATATTGTGCCTGACCCTGACGCGACGTCTTGGTCAGTATTTTGTACCTGACTAAACTAGAGTCTGAGTTCCCCGCCAAGTGAAGTGCACAGGAGTGACATCTAAACGCAGTTTTGTTTCAGCCAACATATACTCCAAATGCTAGTCAAAAAAAAAGGTTGCGTCGAAAAATTGAATAAATTGACGAAAGTCTCATGGAAAGAGCTTCCAGCGACATCTGTCCCAGGACACAACTTTCCATATGAGCAACATGAAATTCACTAAATAGGCTCCAAGCTGAAGAACTTGAAGAGATGTGGATACAAGAAGGATGGGGTATGCGACTAGGTATCAACACAAGACCCAGACTGTCTGGTCATCTGAACAAACCTTCTGGAAACTTACATGTTGAGGAATCAGGAGAAGGCAATCCACGTAGCTGAACATTTGAAATATGATGTATGACGTTGTACCCAGGACAGGGGAAGTGAGTCGTGAATGGGACAGGCAACTCCGACTTGTAGAAATGTTAAGTCACAAATACTTCAACATATATAGACGTGCTAACCTTTGATGACTTGTTATGTATTTCTGATGCTCCACCGGAAGCTGAACGTATGTTAATTGATTTGTTTCTTCTTCTCAGTACGCTGCCAGACGAAGGCTTGAATTAGTTCAACAAAAGCAGCGATCATCATGAGGCTGTCAATACTGCCATGGAGCTTAGTCTAGTGTTGGCATTGGTGATGGCTGCATGTGCTCTCTCTGGTCCTTGTATGTCAGTGAATTTTGTTTGGCTTGGTCAATATCCCTTGCTCCTTCTCCTGTGCCAGCATTCATTGATTTATCGATTGATTGATCGATTTACTTGGTGTGACGGTCTTCTTTACGCTTTCTTGTAAGTTATTTTTCTGCAGGAAAGGGAAACCAATCCAATGCAAGACACTCTGCATGCGGCTCTTATGGCATACACACTACAGAGTGGTTATTCTTCACGGGTGATATCAACGCCCGGTGGGAGATGCAAACAAACAACAACAAAATACGGGAATGGCCACATTGAAGATGATACATCAATTACTTGCTTTCCAAAATACGGCTCACAGATACACATATCGGAGAAGAAGCGATCTTTACAAAAGTACAGAAGAAAACAGATTGCCAATATTCTTAATGAACCATTTGTTTTCGCCTTATTTGACAGGGCTCGAGTAACCGACTTTCCATGGGGTCTAGAGCAGTGTTTTCCAACCTTTTTACACCCGCGGACTGGTGAATAGAAGAAAAATTGTTCGTGGACAGGTGAATACAAGAAAATATGTTCGGGTACTGGTGAAAACTAGATAACTTGTTCGCGGACCGGTGAATAGAAGAAAAATTGTTCGCGGACAGGTGAATACATACAAACTTGTTTGCGAAAATGTAAAAACAAAAAATGTGTCTGTGAACCGGTGAAAATAAAAAGAATTGTTCGCAGACCGGTGAAAACAAGACAAATTGATCGCGGACCGCTCAGAAAAATGATTCCATTATTGATATAATACTTTGTCTATTAGTTATTAAAGCTGATATTATAAAATAGAAATTCTATAGCCATTTCAAATAACCAGAATTCGAACCAGCAAACAGATAAAGGATTCAGCAGCAATTTCCTTTTTCGCGGCAGCGGCCCGAGGACCAGCGGTTGGGAGTGACTGGTCTAGAGGAAACGAGAACTGTTGCCCGCAAGAATGGATGATATGTGTTTCCAAACAGATAATAATCGATCCAAACAAATCTTTCTCGTGTCACCGAGCCGAGCTAACAAATGGCACAGTTTTGCATACACTAGGAATAAAATGTTGCTAAAATACATTGGGAGAAACAATAGAAACGTGTATAATAATATCAAGTTAACAATGAAAATTATAATAAATGGAAACCAGTTAAGTGATGACAAGAAAACATTGTTAATTATAAACGGGATTAAATCTGGGTTTGTATCAAGGTCAATTAAATACGGGATTGGATTCGGGGATTTTATGTCAATTAAATACGGGATTGTATCTGGATTTTTAGTGTCAATTAATAATCTGGCAAAGATGGCGCCATAACTGGCTGCGAGTCTACATTTCTCTACTGTTTTGGATCATTATGGATGCCGCTAGACCACGGATTTGCCTGGAATTCACACTAGTCGACGACTTCACTTGTGTTCACTGAAACGTGGTGTTGTATTCCGTCTGGACTTGTTATTTCGTTCTTTTTTTGTGATTTCTTCCATCCGTTTATCCTGGTCTGGACGCCGGCTGAATGGCACTACGCTTATACCTGTGTCGTATTTCACAGGTTAGTTCTGCCGGTTCACCTTCACGAATTTGGCGTGTGGGAATTTTAGATTCTACTATGATGAGTTCAATACAGCTGGGGAGAGATGCCAGACCCACTCACACGCTGAGTGTTGTGGTTATCGAAAAGGCACGACAAACTGCGTTAGATGCCATCCCACCTTTCTACCCTGCGGGTTACATGCTTACGGAAAGGCTTCGGTGGTAACCCTGAGGCAAAATCTGCATCCTATGCTATCTCCAGTCGTCTCGATGAATGTCTTGCCACTGGCAAAAGGTAGATTAGGCTCTGTGAGTGAGGTTGACAAAAGGCGCAATTTTTTCCTCACTTTAATCCAAATCACCGCACAAGTCACCCATTTCAGCGGACACAGCATAAGATACGACTGTCCACACGGCTGAACAAAGAGAGTGGTCTTCCTCACTTGTGATGGACAACTAATAACGGGATTTATCTGGGTTTTTTATATGTGTCAAGTATATACGGGATTGTAACTTGTGTTTTCAACTGTGTCTATTATATACGGGATCTTATTTGGATTTTTATATGTGTCAATTATATACGAAATGGTGCATTGGTTTCTCGGTTCAGCTCAGTTCAGCTCAGTTCAAGTAACATCTTTAAATCGACGGTCAGCTGCGATGGATCTTCTGTGTATTCTTTATCTCTTGTCGTAATGGTGAAATCTCAGATGCTTTTTCCAGTCCATCGCCTGATGTTATCCACCCCCTTGAAACGCTGTCCGTCTCTTGAACGACTGCTTCAACAGGTATGTCTTGTTCTATGACCAAAGTAATGCAACTGTCTATTCCTGATTTCGGTTATTAATTATATTTTCACCCCCAACTTTTTCAATACCTCTAAATTAGTTTTCTTCTATTTCCCAAAAACGCGACCCAATCTTTTGTATACCCATATTTTGAAGATTTCAATACTCTTTTCCAACTTGTTGTTCATTGTCCATGTTTTTGCGCCATAAAGTAGTGACGAGAATACATAACACCTAACAATTCTCATTTTCAAATTCTAATTTATCTGCTTGAATGTCAGCATGTGTCGCATGTTGTTGAATATCATCTTGGCCACACTTAATCTCTTTCTGATTTATTTTTCACAGCTGCCATCTTCCGTTATTTTATGACCTAGATAGGAGAAACTCTGTACCTGTTCAATGTTGATCTTTTATTTGTTATTAGTTATTATCTTTTATCTGCATTCATGGTTTCTTGTCCCTTTTCCCAATAATCATAGTCTTCGTTTTCTTTATGTTTATAACTTAACTTAACATCTTTATATTGGTTTAGAAGACCCTGCAGAGTCTGTATACAACCAGTTACATTTACATCACCTTGCTCTAAAATCTATGCGCATCCAGTTTATTCTTAAATGCATTAACTGTCCCTGCCTCCACTACCTCCCCTGGCAATGCATTCCAAGCAGACACCACTCTCTGACTAAAAAAATATTTCCTAATATCTAACCTGGACCTCTCTTTAATCAGCTTGTAGCTATGCCCTCGTGTTATTGTAGGTGGCTGTATTTTAAAAAACTTGTTATAGTCTAATTTATCGATTCCTCTGATCATCTTATAAACCTGTATTAAGTCACCACGAATTCTTCTCTCTTCGAGACACTGTAGGCCGGTTTTTCTGAGTCGTTCCTCATAACTGTAATTCTGGAATCCCACTATCATCTTTGTCGCTCTTTTTTGTATTCTTTCTAGCATGTTTATGTCCCCTCTATGAAAAGGACTCCACACCTGTACACAGTACTCCAATCTAGGTCTAACTAAAGCTTTATACAGTTTGACGATCACTTCCTTGCTCCTATGTTTAATATTTCTTTTTATCATACCTAACATTGCATTTGCCTTTTTCACTGCTACCCTAACTTGCTCACTCACCTTTCCTGTATGATCTATTATAACCCCTAGGTCCCTTTCCTTATCTATCTTTCTAATATTGTTTTCTCCCATTCTGTAATTATGTTCCATATTGGATCTACCCATGTGGATGACTGTACATTTATCTACATTAAACTCCATTTGCCAGCTTACAGACCATTCTCGAATTTTATCTAAATCCGACATCAATATATCCACTTCCGCTTTAGATGAGACACTACTGCATAGTTTTGTGTCATCAGCAAATTTTGCAATCATGGATCTCATATCAATGTCCAAATCATTTATATATATCAAGAACAAAATTGGTCCCAAAACCGAGCCCTGTGGCACACCACTTTTCACTTCACTCCACTCAGAGTACTCCTTATTTATGCCCACCCTCTGCCTTCTTCCCGTTAACCAATTTTCAATCCATTTGGCAACTTCGCCACCTATTCCATGTGATTTTAACTTTCGAAATAATCTTTGATGAGGTACTCTATCAAAGGCCTTTGCAAAGTCTAGATAAATAACATCCACTGGCTTCCCTTTATCTATGATTTTAGTAACCTCCTCCATGAATTCTAATAGATTTGAAAGCATGATCTCCCTCTAGTAAACCCATGCTGACTATTTCTAATTAGATTAAATTTGTCTAAATGCATTACAATGTTTTCTTTCATTATTGACTCTAACAATTTACAGACTATGCTCGTTAAACTCAGCGGTCTATAATTTGCCGGATCTGATTTTTTGCCTTTTTTGAATAAGGGGATCACTCCTGCATCTTTCCAATCCCGTGGAACAATCCCTTTTGTAAGTGATTGAGAACATAATATAGCCAATGGTTTTTCTAGTTGGTTTCTAATTTCATACAGCAATTTTGGGTGAATACCATCTTGACCTGGACATTTATTCACTTTCATCCCCTCCAATTTTTTAAAAACCATTTCCTCTGTAATACAGATTGATCTTAATCCCGCTGTATCCATTTCTCTTTGAAAAATATCTATAGGCTCTGGGATCTCGGAGCAGTCCTCCTTTGTGAAGACTGTGCCAAAGTACTGATTGAGCAGATTAGCAGCCTCCCTATTCTCACTTATTATTTTCCCTGTACTGTCTATGAGAGGGCCTACTTTGTCTTTCGTTCTTTGTTTATTTCTAACATAAGAAAAGAAGCTTTTACTGTCAGTCTTGATCCTCTGAGCAAGTTTTTTTTCAAAGTCTATTTTTGCTGTTTTATTCGCTTTCTGAGATATGTTCTGCTTGTCCAAATATTTTACATATGTTTCTTTTGATTTACCTGCCTCTATATATTTTTGCCATGCTTTATTTTTTGCTCTTCTACATTTCACTACAAATCTAGTAATCCACTTTTTACGCTTGGGGTTTACCTCCCTACATGGAACACATTCCTCTTTTAGCGTTTCTAGAACTGTTTTAAAACTTTCCCACTCCTGTTCAACATCTGTTCCTACAATAATATCTTTCCAGATTATGTGGTTCGCTGCCTCTTTCATCCTCTTAACAGCTGCCTTAGAGTAGTCGTATGTTCGCGTGTTTATGTTTACTTCTTTCCCTGCAATAAGATCCCAACGGATGATTTGATGGTCACTTGAGCCAAACAGTTCCCCAACGGTAACGTTTTCAATCATATTTTCCTCTGTGGTAAAAACTAGGTCGAGTATGTTTTTGCCTCTGGTGGCTGCTTCTACATGTTGAATTAAAAAATTGTCAGTTATGCACGTAACAAAAGGTTTTGACTCTACAAGTGCTTCTGCCATATCCCATTTTATTTCTGGATAGTTAAAATCTCCCATTAATAATAATTTCCCTTTACTTGCCTTTGCTATACTACTAATCAGCTCCTCATCTTCCTCTTTTTGACTTGATGGACATCTATAGCACACTCCAATCCCTGTTTTTTCACCCCCACTTTCTATTTCTCCCCATACACTTTCATTTTTGTTACCACATGATAAATAATCTTTGATCGTTATATTAACAGAATTTATACAGTATAATAAAACGCCACCTCCCTTAGTCTTGTCTCCAATTATCCTATCTTTCCTTAACATTGTATATCCCTCAATTTCAAGTTCACTATCTGCAATCTCCTCATATGTCCATGATTCTGTTAACCCTATTATATCTGGTTTTTCTTCTTCTACATACAGTTCCAATTCTTCTCTTTTATTTACTATGCTTCTCACATTTGCATAAAAACATTTTAGTTTGTAATGTTGTTGGTTTTCCTCTTTTTGCTTCTGCTTTATCATTTTAGTGTTTGCTTTTCTACTATGTATTTCACACTTTCCTGACCCCAAATTACCCCTTTGACTACATCCTCTATAGCACCCTATTGTAGGCCTATCTTTAGTCTCATACTTCATAGGCCTTACTAGTTTAAATTTCTAACACAATGATAGAACATATACTTTGCTACAACATACTGTCCTATCTCATTTAGATGTAAACCTCCCCTATCTAACATTTTACTTTTGTCTACTTTAACATCAATAAATTCCATTCCCATGTCCGCACACATCACCTGTAACCTAAGGTTGATACCTATTATTTTGCTATCTAGATAGTCTGACCCATCTGCTCTGTCTAAAATGCCCATCATTGTGACCTTTCTAAACTTTTTTTCCTTAAGTGTTCTCATAAGACTTTTATATTTATCCATAATTATTTCTGTACCATCTCTCTTTACATTATTTGTACCTGCCAATACTACCACATGACTGTTTCCTTTGTCATCTAACCTCTTTATTCTCCCCTCTATGTCCTCTATTTTTGCTCCCCCAATATCCATTCTTTCAAACATGTTGTGTTGTTTATACAAATATCTGCCAACCTCTCTCACCATTGAATCTCCTACTACCAAAACTGACCCCTCACTTATATGTGCATACTTCTCTCCAAAGCTCTCTGCCCTGTGAGCTGTTTCCTCACTCAAATCTCCCTTACTTCCGTGACTACACCTTGACTGCAGCTTCTTTAAAATTTCCTCCATTTTCACTTGTTTCCCTTCTATTTCCATCCGCCTCTTTTCTATCTCCTCTAATCTCTTCTCATTTTCCCTTATATTGCACTCCATTTGTGCCTGCCTCTCTTCAACTCTACATATCCTACATAAAACAGTTCCTTCATCTTCCAACGTTGTAGTAAAACTAACATTTTCGCCACACATATCACATAATCTGACTTGGCCTTTCCTCGCAGCAGTTCGTCTCGTCTTAGTGGTCATACTAATTTTGCTATTTATTTCCGTTAGCCAATAAGTTATATTAATACCTAATAAAATGTATACTTCTTAAAGCAACGCCAAAAAAGGAACAAACAAATATCGCTGGTATTTACGTTTCTACAAAGTATCAAAACGACTAGGCCTAGTGTTACTTTAGTGTTACTACCGCTCACTGTTCCACGCTATTTAATTCTGTCAAGTCACTAACTATCTGTTATAACAAGGCCACTATATTTGAAAATACGTATGCTACAATAAACTACAATCACAACTATGTTATTATTACACAAATTAATTTTCAACACTAATACTTATCTGAAACGTTATAAATCTCTGTTCTGTCAATTCAAACCAACTACCATCTTGAACAACCGGAAACACAATCCAAACAATTAACTTATTGTGTATATTGTTGTCACAAGCTCCTGTAATTCTTGTTCACTTTTTGCCATCAAAACTGTATCATCCGCATATCTAAGATTACTCATCGCCACTCCTCCAATGACAGGCCCTGGAATTCCCTCTATCTGTTTGAATAATTGTCCTGTGAAGATATTAGATGTTACAGAAAAGGAACTCCAGGAGTTGATTGGTATTGGATAGAGCAGCCCAGAGTTCTGGTATGGAAATAAATGCAGATAAAACAAAGCTAATTACTAATAACCTAGAGGAGTTTAAATCTGTAATAGAGGCAAATGGCCAGGATCTTGAGGTGGTATAACGTTTCAAATATCTGGGATCGTTGATCAGTAAAGAGGGATCGAAGCCAGAGGTAAGTGCAAGAATAGCACAAACAACAGCGGCTGAAACCTATATGGCAAGACAAGCGGCTCGCCCTCGGCATAAAAGTCAGGCTAATGCGCTCTTTGGTGCTATCAATATTTCTGTATGCCTGCGAGACCTGGACTATTACAGCAGATATCCAGGGCAAAATACATGCAATGGAAATGAGGTGCTATAGAAAACTCCTAAATCTTTCAAATAAAGATCGTGTCACGAACCTAGAAATACGACAGAGAGTTGAAAACGTTATTGGCCCTTTTGAAGATCTGTTCACAGCTATCAAAAGACGAAAGATGGCCTGGTGCGGGCGCGTCGCGACGTCCAATGGAATTACCAGCTCGATACTCTTTGGTTCCGTATCGGGACAGAGAGGGCGAGGACGTCCAAGGAAGAGATGGGTGGACAACATCACTGAGTGGTCAAGCCTTCGTCCCGGTGAGATACGATAGGCGGCGGCAGACAGAGAAAAATGGCGTAGAAATTTGGGGGAGTTCAAGTGTGCCCCAACGACATGATGGGCTACGGGATGAACTGAACTGAAGATTTAAAAAAAAACAAGGGGATAACACATATCCCTGCCTCACTCCTCTTTTCACGTCTATACTTGGAGAGCATAACTTTCCTGATTTGACTGTAGTAGTTTGTTCCCAGTACAGTTTACTAAGTTTTTCACTGTGTCAATTTTAACTGAATGGTAACTTGCTTTTTAACCGAGTCAATTAAATTATGGATTGAATATTGGTTTTTATCTGTGTCAATTATATACGAGATTGTATCTGGTGTTTTTATCTGTGTCAATAATTTACGGGATTGTACCTGGGTTTTTATCTGTGTCAATAATATACGGGATTGTACCTGGATTTTTTTTTCTGTCAATTATATATGGGATTATACCTTCGTTTTTAAATGTGTCAATAATAAACTGGATTGTACCTGGATTTTTATCTGTGTCAATAATATACGGGATTGTATTTGGCTTTTTTTATGTGTCAATTATACACGGGATTATACCTGGGTTTTTATATGTGTCAATTACATACGGAATGTTTACTTTATTATTCATCGTGCCAATTATATTCTGGATTGAATATGGGTTTTTGTCGTCAATGGAAGAGCGCGTTCTAAAATTGTCGATTCGGGGTAAGATCTGAAACGATGAAATTCGACATGAAAATTTGCTTCTGGACGTTGGGGGTCCAGCGATATCACATACACATGATTGGGCTGGACATGCGGTAGGCATTCCTCACAACAGATGGACACGTAGAACAACGTTAGGGTGGCCACATGCCTGACAACAGATGGACACATAGAACAGCGTTAGGGTTGGCCACATGCCTGACAACAGATGGACACGTAGAACAACGTTAGGGTGGCCACATGCCTGACAACAGATGGACACATAGAACAGCGTTGGGGTGGCCACATGCCTGACAACAGATGGACACGTAGAACAACGTTAGGGTAGCCACATGCCTGTACACGCTCAGAGGATTGCAGCCTTATGCGATGGCGAGATAGACTGGCCAAAGATCTAGCCCATATTGGTACTGCTTCGCAAAAATATCGGATCGCAAACAGAATATTGTTTAATTCTTCACATACGGAACATCCGCCGGACTGACGTCGATGATAATGTAATGTGAATGAGATATAACACAAAAAAATGCATGATACAAGGCACATAATAAGAAAATAATTACATGTCTGATTGCTTCCGCTATTGACATGGCTGCAATTCATTTAAGCATCGATTCACAAGTCTTTTATTCATTGTGATTATTTTTCTTTTCTCTTCTTCTTTTTGCTTATCTTGTGTTGCCTTTCAGTACCAGATTGTAAATAAATCTCTAGAACGAGCCTTACTGTGTGCCTCATGCCCAGTGACATTCATCGCCTTAGATATTTCCGAAAGCCACCTTTTTCGTGGTCGTCAATTGTATCTTCGCTTGGCTTCGTTCATTCTCAATCTCCCACTACCAATCACTGAAAGGGCTTAAGTAGCAGAATGTAGTCCAGTAAACGGAATGCGTTGTTCGTAGTTTACAGCTTGACTGCGATATTTGCACCTTTCGGTCCAACACATCCGACTTCAACAAACATTTTTTTTAGTACTGGGTTAGCATTCCCTCTTCGATCCCTTCTCTTTAGCCAGTCTGCCCTGCTGCAGCCTGTTATCAAAGATCACCGCGTGGAGGCGTAGAAGGGTCTTGGCAGCTTTGGTTCGCTGGCGCTGACACTAGCGGTCAGCTATGAGTCGCTGACCACTATAGCTCATGCGCTGCTCAGCATCTTGATCCAAATTGTATCTAAATAGCATTGCTTGTTGGCTGGGGGGGGGGGGGGGGTTGTTGGGGTGATGCGTGGTTGTAACCTTGTTACGTGGCAAACCATTTTGCAGTTGCTGTCCTTTGATGTACTCTAATAGTTGTGTTGTTTCCACCAGTATTCTGAGACCATCGTTTTGTATCATGTCTCTCCTTGTTTCACCCATTATTCTTCGCTGGCATTTCATTTGTTGTGATTTGGCTACAAAGAAAGAAGCAAACACATTCTTCAAACAATCTATAAGGAAGGAATGGAGAGACCAGCATAAAGAATACAAGCCAGAAAATAACAGCATAGGCAAGCTTGATAGATATGGACAGACAATGATCTTCAGACTCAGAACAGGACATTGCAGACTCAAGGTCAACCTACACAGAGTGGGACTCAGAGGTAACACCACGTGCAATTGTGCAGCACCAAAGCAAACTCCAGAACATATTCCGCTGAACTGTCCTAAGTACAGACCAAAAAGAGGCAGTCTGACCTGAGGAAGCGACTATGCTCGAAAAGCTGTGGGGGACCGGCGAATACCTGAAACGCACAGTCTCCGTAGTGAGCCTCACCAGGCTAGAAGAATAGCATCCGCTGATCGAAGAAGATGATGAATGTCTATTGTTACCCTTTGTCGTTCTTCAGTTGGTGTTAGTGCCCAGCTTTCATGTTGGTAGCATATTGTTTGGACGAAAATCGTCTTGTATGTTGTGTGTCGAATGCCCACAATCAGTAGGTCTATTCTTGTATGCGCCCTGAAAAGGAAGCTAAGTGACGGGTTACAGGAGCATTGTTCACATCTCGAGCGTGCTGATTACCGCAGACCAGAGCCCTCCAGGCGGTTGTGCTATGATTGGCTTCATTTATGTGTCGCTCACTACTATGGAGGTGAGGATCTTGTCCAGTACATTTTGCCTGACCCTAATTATCATGTCTGATAAATATATTTTGCCTGGCCCTAACTAACATGTTTGTTCAGTATATTTTGCCTGACCCTAACTAACATGTTTGTTCAGTATATTTTGCCTGACCCTAACTATCATGTCTGATCAGTATATTTTGCCTGACCAGTCGTTAGTCTTCCTACTCATCTCATTTTGTAAAGCTCTCTTAGTAGTTATTGTCACTTACTTGCACATTTCTTTCATCATTTCAGGAAAACATCATAGGAAGATATCACGATACAGTAGATGAATTTACACCAATTTGCAGCAATCTATAGGAATCCGAATTGAAGGTCGAAAATGGGAAGAGCGTGTACATTTTTTTTTTTTTTTTTTTTTTGCGTTCGCCTTATTTATCTATTCCCCAAGGCGTGTGTGCGTTACACTGTGGTTTTTATTTTGCGCCTGTCGGCCCAGTGCATCCGACTTCAGCATGCATTTTATGTAAGGGTCTGCTTCCTCCTGCATTTTCTAAGGGTTTGCTTCCCCGGGGTAACGGCCGGTGCTGTGATGGGGATCGAACCCAGCACCTTCTGATTGTGAGCCGTGCCACTTAACCACTAGGCCACGCCGTCCCCTGCGTGTACATTTGAATTGTGTTTATGTTACCTTTCAAAACTGGAGCTAAGCTCATCTTAGTTGTTAGTACAGTAAACAAAATTGTGTGGTCTTGAAATCCCAGGCAGCGAGAGAGCTGGCGTTCTTGCAAAATATGGCAGTGAAAAGGCACAATTTAATCATCGAGTACCATAAAGAGATATCTAAAACATCATCAGAAATCAGTATACACACCAATAGAGAGAAGACATGGGCGTAAGCAATTCACCAACTCAAAATACAAAGCAATAAAACTGATTTATTTCGCTTGAGAGCTGGCTACTGGAAACTGCTAGAACATCTATACCGACTAAAGATCTCACACACCGATTAATGCCCATGTGGATTAGTGGGCCAGAATCCTGAACACATTTTACAGGAATGCTTACTCTATAGTGAATTGTGATACCAGACCTGACCAGAGAGTACTGAGCTGATTCACAAGTTGTGGTTAAGCTGCTCAGGTCTGGTGAAGACTACCGACTTCATCATGGCGACTGGCCTGTAAACATTGCATAACCAAAGATCCTGAGTGCAAAGATTATTTTACGTAGTCTTGAAAAGATAACATCTCAACGCCAGACGACTAGTCACGGGATGATGATGATGTTTGCACTGGTTCTTGTTTAGACTTTTTGTACGAATTGTTTATGTTATCTTTTTGTATAGGTGGCGTTTGGTGAACAGGGCAATCAATGAGGATCGCCCAAGATTGCGATTTTAAGCGTAACAAGAAATCCGTTCTCTTCAGCCAGTCCGCGGTCACCCTTCGTACGGAGCCCCTGCTCTAGTTCGACATCGTTTGTCTCTGTTTCTAAAAATCGACGTCACTGCCTTCTGGGCATCTCCATAGGTGCTTATTCTCTATCCTGAAATGGAGCAGGGTATGGATGCTGATGGTCCCTGTAACCCGTTGGTTGTACGCTCTCCTGCTCCGTCCTCATGCGCCATACTCCGCTCGAACCTCATTTAATGTCGTCTTCAATTCAGATTATGTGGTTTTTCGCAATGTTGTCTTTAAGACAAATTATCCTTAACCTTCTCTCAGGCGTTAAATACATGGCTGTGTTGATTGTGTCATGAGATTATTTTTCTTTCAGGGTATATATGAAATTACGTTAGTAAGTAGGTCACAAACTGAAATGAGATAGCTGAAACTGTTGCTGGTAGTTTCTAAAGCAGCCTTGTAGTGCAGCAATATGTAGCTTTGTGAATACTTTAGCTAGCAGACGCCAGGTGTCGCATGCTTGCGCGCAGTTGAAATAAAAAATGGCGTCCGTGCTCACATAGTGTACAATCAAAGAACAGCGTGATGTCGTGCGTCATTTTGTAGAAACATAACCTTCTGTAAATGATATTCATAAAGAAACTTTCCCTTCTTACGACAAGAAGTGTTTGTCGAGCAAAGTTATGCATAACTGGGTGGATATTTTTTTTCTCAAGGATACTCAAAAATTGTTGCTTAAGCCCGGCCATGTCCTGTTCAGAATGCAAAAGAACCATCCGCTTTGATTTCCACCTGCTTCGTGTGCTAAAACCCTACCTCGTAGGTGACGTTTCGCGAATGACAAGGACGTTGAAAGTGGTGAAATGCTAATGTGGCTGAGACTGCAGACCAGTCTTCCATGCTGCAGGTTTTGGTGTAGTGATAAAGTGTTACGATAAGTGCGTCAATGCTGGTGTAAATTATGTTTAGAAATACCCATGATGACAGTACAACCGATTAGAAAAACGCGGAGCGATAGTGCCGGGCCTCACGCCTCGAAGGGGCCCACCCTTGACTACTGGTGGTCACCCACCCATGTGTCGTGGAGTAAAGGCACATGGCTATGGGGCAACTTCGATTGACCAAAACCTCAAGACCCTCAAAATACTACAGTGGAATGCGGAGGGAGTCATTAACAAAAAACTTTCCCTAACACACCACCTGCATGAAGGTAAGATTGACGTGGCATGTATCCAGGAAACGCACATCAACAATAACCATAAATTCTCAATCAGAGGATACCAGACCTTCCGTCTAGATAGAGAAGGCCACAAAGGAGGGGTCCTGATACTGACCAGAAACTGCATACCGAGTAGCGCGGTATCTGTCAATCACACCGGACAAGCAGAAATTGTAGGAGTTGACATAATGGCTCAAGAGACGAAGCTCCGCATTTTCAATCTGTACGGACCACCAAATAGAGACCTATCGCTCTCGAGTATGGAGGTCAGAGACTCCAACTGCATAGTAGTTGGATATTTCAACAGCCACTCGGAGAGATGGGGATACTCTGACACAGACAGCAGAGGTGACGAAGTGGAAGATTGGGAGATAGATGCAAATCTCTCCCTAATCAATAGGCCGGAGGATAGCCCTAGCTTCTATTCAAGAACATGGCATACCACCTCGACTCCAGATTTGGCCTTCTCCACACAGGACATACACCATAAAATAGACCGCCAGGTGCTAAACCAACTGGCAGGTAGCGACCACAGGCCGATCAGGCTAACCATTGACATGGAAGTAGGCCCACAGGAAACAAAACCGCTCCCACGTTGGAATTACAAACGCGCCGACTGGGACAGATTTGCAATCCTGACAGATGGGCTGTGTGAAACCATCAACACACGAAACACCAAAATGAAGCCCATGGTAGAGAGCCTAAGCAAGGCAATAATGCAAGCCGCCACTGAAACCATCCCAAGAGGAGCTAGGAAAAACTATAAGCCCTACTGGAATGATGAGTTGCAGAAAGTGGAAGATGCAGTAACAAATGCTAGGAACATGGCAGAGCGAGAAAAATCCATGGAGGCAAACTTCGCCCTCAAAGCCGCTGCGGCGAAGAACAAACACACTCTCAAGCAAACAGCAAGAGAAAGCTGGAAAAATAAAACAGAAAGTCTAAACCTGGACAAAGACGGGAACAAGCTATGGAAGCTAGTCAGAGCCATGAACGACGAAACTCCGTCAAATAAACAAATTACTATCAAGCAGGTCGAGAACTTGATCACAGGTAAGAAAGCCGCAAACGCCTTTGTCGATCACTATGCCAGAGCAAACCACATCGAGGTCCCTGCAGATAAGCATACAGACATTAGCGAAGAGCTAAAGGGACACGAAAACATGAATACGGCTCCTGAAGAGCACATGATGGCCAAACTAACAATGCCCGAAATGGAAGAGGCTATGAGAACACTAAAGAAAAGGAAATCTCCCGGAAAAGACGGGATAACAAACGAAATGCTGATGGGGCTGAGCCAAACAGCGAAGAAGAAACTGCTATCGGTCCTGAACCAAAGCTGGAAAAGGGGAATTGTACCACAGGCATGGAAAGACGCAATACTGGTACCAGTACCAAAAACAGGAAAGGACAAAACAGATCCAAATGGAGACAGGCCCATAAGCCTACTGAGCTGTGTCGGCAAGCTGATGGAACGGATGATAAACACCAGACTGATGTGGCATCTGGAAGAAAAACGAATACTAATTCCACAGCAAGCCGGCTTTAGACAGCACAGATCCACTGAGGACCAGGTCATCCTCATAGCCCAGGAGATAGAATATGCCTACCATGCACAGAAACACACAGTAGCTGTTTGGGTGGATCTGGAAAAGGCATTTGACAAAGTCTGGAAAGATGGACTTAGAGTCAAGCTAAGAAGAAGTGATGTTTGTGGGAAGATGTACAATTGGATCAACCACTACCTCAAACAAAGAACGGCCAGAGTCCAAGTACAAGGGCAGATGAGCAAAAAGGTGACACTCGAGCAGGGAGTACCCCAAGGGGGAGTACTGTCACCCACACTCTTCCTGGTATATATAAACGATATTACAGAGAATATACAAAGAAGAGTCCATAGCTCAATGTTTGCAGACGATCTGGCTATGTGGACCTCTGAAAAAAATCTCACCATAGCAAGAAATCGGATGCAGACGGCCCTAACATCGCTGGAAGAGTGGGCGAACTCATGGCTGGTAAAAATAAACGAGGAGAAAACCACATGCACAATATTCTCGCTTTCAATAAAACCCTAAAGTACCGAATTAAGTCTAAAGGGCAAATTCATGCAGCCAAACGACAACCCAACCTATCTGGGAGTCACATTTGATCGGAGCATGACATGGAAAAGTCAGATTGAGAGAAACCGAATGAAAGCCAGAGAAAGAATGGCAATCATGAGGAAACTTGCTGGCACAAGCTGGGGAGCAGATGAAGGCATACTAAAGAAACTGTACACTGGAAGAGTGAGACCAGTTCTCGAGTATGGCATTGCGGCATGGACAACAGCAGCGAAGGCGAACATCGATAAAGTTAACAAACTTCAAAACCAAGCCATGAGAATTATAACAGGTGGCATGAAGTCAATGCCAATTGTAGAACTTGAAAAGATTACAAAACTGCAATCCATGACCGATAGAAGAGACTGCAGTCACAGAAACTCCGAAGACTGACCGACCATCCAATGTACCAGAGACTAAACAATTTGGGAAATGGGAAACTAAAGTGGAGAAACTTTGCAGAAATAGCCAAAGCAAAGATGCACGAAGATCCCATAAACGCACTAACAACACCAAAACCCATCACTACTGTACGAAAACCTACTTGGAGGCAGGATATATTTCCAGAGGTGGTAGAAAATATACCAGGTATTGCAAACAAAAACTGCCAGAATGAAAAAAGAAATAAAAGATACTACGCTGAGCTATATAACGGAAAACTACCCAAGCATGGACTGGACCCATGCATACACCGACGGTTCTGTAACAAACACAACACAGAACGGAGAGGCAGGTGCATTTCTGAACCTACCAAATGGCAAAAAAATAACACTGTCATTCGTTACTGGAAAATACACAAGCAATTTCAGAGCGGAGGCAGAGGCACTGAGGGCGGCAGTGGAAGAAATGGTGACACACAGTGAAAATGAGAGCCATATAGTCCTGCTGACAGATGCTCTCGCCGTAGTCACAGCGCTAAAAAGCCAGAAAAACACTGAGCTTAATGACTTAAGAGCAGCACTCTGCAAACTGTGCCAGCAGTCCGCACCAAAAAGGGTAGTGGTACAGTGGGTCCCATCACACTGCAACATCCAAGGCAACGAGGAGACAGACAGACTGGCAAAAGAAGGTGCAAGACTACCACAAACAGATACCAGTATGACGTACGAAGAGTCAAAACGGCTTATCAAAGCCAGATACATGACCAAATGGGAAACAGAACATACTGGTTACACCAAAAACGATGCTTATTACCAGTTGAACCGAAGAGAGCAGGTCGTTGTCTTCAGACTTCGCACTGGCCACTATAGACTGAGGTACCACCTATTCAACAAATTGAAGATAGGGTGTACCGACTAATGCCCGTGCGGTACTGGTAAAATGACTGCTGAACATCTGCTGCAGAACTTCCCGACATACGAGGATCAGAGAGAGCAGATGTGGCCATTACCAGTAGAACTGCAAGACAAGCTCTATGGCAGTGGCGACAGCCTGAGGATGACCGCCGCTTTTTTCGAAAAAATAATGGTTACTGTCTGACTGCGTACGCAGAAGAAGAAGAAGAAGAAGAAATACCGGGCAATGTAGGTGCAATAAATGGTTTTCAAATTCGTATTTCACTTATTTATTTTTGTTTTTTTAATTGACCCATTTGTAATCTATTTGCTTGCTATCGATTTATCGTTAAAAGTTCAATTCTGTTATTCTAGTGCATCTTCGTCGTCGGAAGCTGTGCTCATTAACCATGTAAAAAATGATCAGATTGAGAAGGTCAAGAATGATTGTTAAAAGAAATATGTTTTATATTGTTTCGTTAAAACTTTAGTGTCTTTGGAAAATATTAAAATTGTATCTGGTAACCGGAAATGACATTACAAGATATAAACAATTTAGAAATTTTAAAAATGTTGGTTGGAGGATAAACTTAATTTTTAATGTATTTAATATCGAATAATATCGTGTTTATCCAAATGCTGGCGGCCTCAGAAATGGATGTGGAGGAAGAGAGATTTAATTAAATATTATTTTTCACTCAATAATTCATTAATTTTATCATTCTTTTACTTTGACACAAGTGCACATTTTTCAACCATTATTTTTCAAAGGTCTTCGTCATAAATAAAATGAACCAAATGAGAAAAGTCAACTTATATAAACGATTGGATTCATAGCGAAAATCCATTGAGCAAGAAAGTTCAGTGATCCCACGCCAACTACCAGCAAAGATAGTACTAATGAGACAACAAATAAAAATGAAGAATATGTTATACCAGCAACAAACATACAGAATAAGATAATATAATCACATGACAGGCTCTGTCATTGGATAGGAAGATTTAGTACTACCGTATCGTGCTATTTTAATCTGACGCGACCAGACCATTTCAATTTCTCGCTACCTTTACTTGATGATGTTCGTCCATCACATGTGATAACGACCACTCTCTTTGTCCAGCCGTGTGGACAGTCTTGCTGTATCAACTGAAATGGGTGACTTGCGCGGTGATTTGTATTAAAGTGAGAAAGAAACTGCGCCTTTTGTCAACCTCACTCTCCAGTCCTGAGATACTTGACGAGTGGCAAACTATTTATCGAGACGACTAGAGATAACACAAGATGCAGATTTTTCTTTAGGGTTCACTCCCGAAGCCTTTCACGTAAACAGACATACCGCAAGGCAGCGGAGGGTGGGGTAACATAAGACGTTGTGTGTCTTGCGTTTCCCATAACCGCAAGACGTTGTAGGGACATCATCCAGCATGTGAGTTAGTTGAAGATCTCTTCTGGGTGACGTGATCTAGTTCATTATAGTCCTGTATCTCCATTTCAGTACCACCAAAACCGACACTGTTTGCAGCTAGGTCAAAGGGTACAAATCTCGCGAAGTTCAGGCGTGTGAACTAAACCGTAAATTACGACACAGTTTTAAGCGTGGTGCTATCTGTATAGCCGATGCCCATTCCAGGATAATCAGACAGTGAAAACACACAAACAACGAACGAATTAACCAGTCCAAATGGAAAACAACACGTTTCCGTGAACACAGGCGTAAGTCGTCGGCTAGTGTAAAATCCAAGCACATCCGTGGTTTGACGGCATCCATAATGAATTAGACAGCAGACCAATATAGACCCGCGATCGGTTACGGCGCCATCTTTGTTGCTATAAACATGTATTTACTGAGCTATAAGCTAAGTTGCACTGTACAGCTGAGTAAATTGGAATGTGCATATATATCGCAAAGATGATTCGTTTCCTGTAAGTTACACATTCTCTAAATGTTCCACTAATTTTACGTCCACACGTTCGAATATGTAAATAGGTAATCTAATAGCCTAGAGTCAAAGAATAGGCAAGAAAACGATTGGATAAAGATGAACTTGACAGAGGGGCTACATGAAATAATTTGAACTCACTCCTGTAACACAGGGTTCGTCAAGCCTGTTATACTTGTCGCTCACTTTTATTCCTTTCGTGAGAGTAAATTGTACTGATTCAAATCTAAATGGCAGAAAGTTTCACTATCGTCCACTGAGTCTGTGCATTTTTTATGTTTTTAATACATAATCATATGGTATGTCATTTGCAGAATGCCGCTACTATCACAACCCGACTGAAAGAAACTCGATCCCTTGCCAAATCTTTCAGTCTGCTCCAGAATCATGCTCAAGCATTCTTTGACATCTTGGTGCCATTGCCTTCTTGGTCTGCCTCTTGTCCCAGGCATCATACCTCCCATTACCGTTCTCTCAGTCATACCTCCCATAACCGTTCTCTCAGTCATACCTCCCATTACCGTTCTCTCAATCATACCTCCCATTACCGTTCTCTCGGTCATACCTCATATTACCGTTCTCTCAGTCTTACCTCCCATTACCGTTCTCTCGGTCATACCTCCCATTACCGTTCTCTCGGTCATACCTCCCATTACCGTTCTCTCAGTCATACCTCCCATTACCGTTCTCTCAATCATACCTCCCATTACCGTTCTCTCAATCATACCTCCCATAACCGTTCTCTCGGTCATACCTCCCATTATCGTTCTCTCAGTCATACCTCCCATTACCGTTCTCTCAATCATACCTCCCATTACCGTTCTCTCAATCATACCTCCCATTACCGTTCTATTAAGATCGTTGTGTCTTTTGATGTGGCCAAAGTATTTCCATTTTTAATTCATGATGTAATTCATGAACTACTTTTTCTCTATGCCCAACTCTTGTCGAATGTCTACATTCTTATTTTATCGGTCAATTGTATTCTTAGATAATTTCTAGAACATTTCGACTCGAAGGACTCGATTCTCTTCCTTGATGTTTGGGTAACTGATCATGTTTCGTTGCAATAACATTGTATAAATGGCTCTTATGTAAAGCTCATCGTAGGAGTTTGTATCAATGTATTTCAAACGCAAAGAACAATGCCCTGGGTATTATCTACTTGGCATTCTCACGGTGGGCATTAGAACATCGTAAGCATGTCCACAGATACCACCGGAGATTGAGGATGAAATAGAGGGTTGACAGCTTTTATAAAGAAATTATTATCAAGAAATTTATTGAATGTTCGAGTCATTAAAAAAAAACGTTCAAGCTAACGACATTAATAATTCCACTGAGAAAGAATAGCTACATTGATATTTATGAAACCACGTTGTAGACAAATGGATTGAGGTCTGGCTTCGCATTCTGCATAAATACAGTTGGGGAAAAATAATTATTTGTCAACAGTTTTACGTTAATTATATTCTGTAATTAGATTAAAAATAGGCAAATTGACACTATAATAATGAAAATGAAGGGCAAACTGTAGATGGAACTATAACGATAATTGCACTCAGTAATAAAGGAAAGTGATTGACAATAGACCATGCAAGTAGCAGACATAATGCACTGTTCAGGAATGGTGAGCTCATGTCTGTTTCAGAATCTACCGACAATCGGCACTATCGTTTAAACCTAAATGGAAAACTACGTCCGTCACTGGATAACTCCTTCTGTCTGGTAATGGACAATGACACCTAAAAATGCAGGATCGCTGAATGACACGATTGAGACATCAGTAAGTAAGAGATAAAACTTTGGCTAATAAAGAAGCATATTAATTTTACGGAAATTCACCTCAAATTTGAGTTGTTGTCACTTGTAAAGAATTCACTACGGACAAAGATGTTTCGAAGTAGTCTAAATGCATGGCTATAAGTGTTTACGATTGCCTACGTACCATTCACGCATATATTGTATATACTTAGTTCAGTCAACTGTTAAAGAACAGATGGCAAGTTATAATAAAGCCTTCAAACTATCAGAAGTAAGGAAAATGTCATGTGCTGCCCTCTCAAACATTGACAAACAACTCTGGATTAAATGTAAGGACCATGTAATAAAAGATGAAGAACATTATGGTTTTTGCGATTCATTTAACCGAAAACAATTATCACTCTCTATAAGTCATCTGATTATTAATAAGGTATATTTGTAGGAAAGATGACTTTAATTAATACATGCTCAAACTTCTCATTAAGCTTGGAACCTCATATTTAATTAAAAATAAATGCACTTTTATGGAAAAAATATGTTACTGATACCCTTATGACAAATGAAGATATGCCTGCGGCTCTTCATGTGCTATCAATTAACGGAAGCGATGTAAGACGAGTTTTGTGAATAAACTATCTATAGACTTCATGAACATAACAAAGAAAACGTATATTTTGATAAATTCATGATAAATTCACAATGTTTCTGCATAACACATTATTGAACAAATTAACACACGCTCAAACTCCAGTTTACAGGTTAATGAATTATTCAAAGAATATATCAATTCAAATGGCTCATATTTCAGCACGCACTGCAGTGATTACTTAACAGGAGTGAGTAATAACAACCAGCTACAGCAATCTTATTTATCAACATCCTCCGTCACCTGCCCGAGAGAAACTAAGAACCTATAGGTCTGTCTGGAATGCAGTGAAGTCTATTATGTATAACGTTAAAATCTCGGTATGACATGGGTTTTTCTCTTACAGAGGTAACATAAAAAACCTTCTCTGTGCAATGCACGGTGACTGTAGGGGCAAGCATCCGTTATTCCTCAGCCCTATAAATCTGCCAGGCAAATCTCAACAATGGATAAAACAAAGAAGCAGTGATACTTTTCTTGTTGGTCTGTTTATATTGGTAGTTGTTGTCTACTTTTAATATGATACGTTTACAAGCTCCATAAACAGTCCTCATTAGACGTTTTTTATAATAGGCTCGCTATTGTGTAGTTGCTCTATTACAAGGAGTGTTCAAATAAAACCGGAGCTATCTGCACCGAGTGAACATACGTACGATGCACATTATGACGTTATGTCTGATGTGAACAGCACATATCAAACGTCAAGTTTGCAAAATTCCATTATCCTTCAATCCATAGTTTCCTTGGCAGACCGTTGAAAACATGGCGGGTGTGATAAGGAATTCGTCCAGTGTTGACCATCGAGCGGTGTTTCGGTTTCCAACAGCTGAAGGATGTCGACCAGTTGACACTCATTGCAGAATGCTGGCAGTGTATGGTGACAAAAGTGTGGCGAACGTAAGCTCCAGACGACGGTCCACCCGAATTGCTGCATCAATTTTGGCGATGGCATCTTCTGACGCAACAATTTGAGCCTGACCTGGACCCGGATAATCTTTCGTTAACTCGCGTTCTTCTTTCAACATCGTTGAACAGTTCTTCACTGTTGTCTTCGACACACTTTAGTTATCATACAATGCCAGAATTCTGCAATGAATGTCAACTGAGGACTGAGTATGTTTAGAAAGAATAATAAATCTTCGATTGCAATTGTATGGAGCCAAAATAGGGAGAGTGACCAAGGCGACACAACAAAATATTCCAGTCCTTCGTTAATCAAAGTAAAGGACATATATTTATACATACCAATAATTATACATACAATAAGTTTTTCGTTAACAGACACCTGTGAAAGAAAGCGGGCATGAAGTGACAGGACACGGTTTGGAATGAAGGCTTGCTGGAAAGTAATCAACAATAGCTACCGGAACAAAGAATTCATTGTCTATGGTTCATGAACTATGAACTTTGAATTTGTGCATAAGTTAGTTTATCTTGAGCGGGACCAAACCTTGTCTCCAGTCGTTAAGATTTGTCGCAAACTGACTAGTTGGTGATTAGATTGTTCATGCCTACTGTACTCGCCCAAGTGCAGACTTGCTGGCGCTGTAGGGATCTGGGTTGATGGATTTGGGGTTAGCATTTATTATCTCGTTCCTGCTCAGAGAGCCAGTCATGATCAGGGTTGTTGGTTTTACTACTTCTGTCCGGTTGCTCTACCGCTGCATCTGCCTCCGCCATAAACTGTTTACTTGTTAATAGGCTGCCCCTTGAGAAGTGCCCAAATGAGAATGCTGGAACCTAGTTTTCATAGATTGTCTGCATGATAGTTGGCTATATCCATCGCCTAATGTGGATTCACAATTATATTTGTATGCGGAGAATAGTGAATCATATGTGGATACGTTTTGGCACTATTTGTATCACTGTGCTATGAGGAGCGCGTGGCCGAATGGTTTCGAGGCCTGCCTGCCAATAAGGAGGGCAGCGGTTCGAATCCCCGGTATAGCACATGTTGTTTTTCTGTTGGGGGTAAAATAAACAAACATAGCCAGCACACGACGTGGCGACAGCAGTGACGAAGCGGTCTGTAGTCCTCAGCCTTCAAAACCCCTCGACTACCCCAGCAATGGAAAAAATGTCGTTACAGTTTTTGTGTGCTATGTTTTTCATTTACATACAATGAAAAACTTATTTTGCTTCATTTAATGAGTAATGTGGGTGCAGTGATTGAAGTCAAAATCGTTGCTCTATCATGTTTTCACCTCTCGAGCGGGTTTGCAATTACAATATTGGAAATAGATTCGTGAATTGAAGTCCACCATCGTGTTCATTACTCAGTGTGGTAGTTATTTCTTACATTACATTTGATCCTGCCCAACGCTCTACATCGAGCCGGATAAGAAGAAGGGATCGAAGATAAGAAGGTTAACTCGGTACCCAAAAATGCCTGCTGAAGACGGATGTGTCGGACGGAAAAGTGTACATATCGTAATCAAGCTGTAAACTACGCATTTCGTTCTCTGGACTACATTCTGCTACTTACAAAGCCTTTTTCGGGGCTTGGCAGCCGGTAATTGAAAACGAACGACGAAGAAGACAAAAACATGTTTTAGGAACATCATATTAAGAAAAGAAAATAGGGCTGAATAGAACATCGCTAAGGTACCACCGTCCAACAAAGCCAGACTTGGAAATAGACAGTTGAACCTGTAGAAAGGAAGAAAGAATAGCACAGAAAAGGGTATGCTGATGTGGTGTGGCCAATATCCCATGTAATGAAATGAGCAATTTGCTTTGTCTGATTGATTGATTAAATGATTGATCCTGATTGAGTTGATTGATTGATTAAATACATGATTGATTGATTGTTAATTGGTTGACTGAATGAATGATTGATTGAATGAATGATTGATTGATTGTCGATATATTGTTTGATTGTCCAACTGATTGGTTGATTAATTGAATGATCGATTAGCTGATTGATTGATTGTTGATTGATTGATTATTTATTGTTGATTGAAGGTTGATTGATTGATTGACTGATTGAATGAATGATCTCTTGTTGTATGATTGATGTATTAATTGGTTGATTGATTATATATAAATTACTATATCACATGATGAAAACCACTCAAAAAAACATTATGTGCAGATGGAGAAGAAAGTACTAAGCCCATTACGCCAGGTAAGCTATTAGAGATACAAAAAGCATGTAAAATATGAAATATAACATGTGTGTAAAATATCAGCTGTATTGACAATATATAGGTAGGAGGTTAGACATGTTTTAACATGTAAAGGTTGGGAGGAAATTAGAAAGAGCTCAGCCAACCTCCTTTTTCTTTCGTCTTCGTGGGATTTGAGTCAGTGCAACTGATCTCAGTACCACCAGAATTGAATTTGAGTGATGAAATTGAACCACGTACTCTTTTACTGGAACGACGCCAGTGGGAGTTTTGTTAAACATTAGCAAAATGGCGTAAGTTACAGGGCATATGTCCACACCTGGAAAGGTAATGGTGTTAGATTTGTTACCGTAGACAAACCTGCGTCGTCTAGAATACACACCAACAGTTTGGGGAGGGGGGGGGGGCAAATGGCAAGCAGACGAGAAAAAAAGCCGGCTGTTTTGGAAATCACGTGATTTGCGGAGGAACATCAAATATAAATCCCGGCAGAGAGAAGTGAGGATCATTACTTGAGAAAACATTCGAAAGACACGCTTAGTTGAGAGCAGGCGGTGGAGAGAAAAAGCTTCAAAAATTATAGGAGAACCACAGAGATAGAACATTTCACTTCAGAGGCTGAGGTACTTTGGAAAGAGACGCTCAGCGGACGGCAGGAGACGAAGATATGCAGTTGAGGCAGATTTGAGTTGAGATGGACACGTATCAAGCAAGGTAACTACCCTCATATTATGTAGTGGTCGAAATTACAAGTCGTCAATAACTTATAGAGGCAGTCTTCTAGTTATACAATTCATCATATTGGCGCAGTCCCACTGATCACGTCGACATCACTTTGATCACGTAAATGTAAGTCATCAGTAGCCGCTAGACGCAGTTTGCCAGTGATTCCATGGATCATATATGGTGCAGTCTATCTTGACTACGTTGAGATCACTTTGATCACCACCGACAAAGAGGAACAAGGCCACGGACGTCATATTTGGATTTAGGACCTACGATCTTTACCATCAGCCGCAATCCGCAACTGAGTTCGATCACAGCAGACCAGATTAGGAGAGAAGAAAGAACCGGGTAATAAAGTATCGATAAGGTTAGGTTTAGCTGTAGGAGTGTTTTAGATAAGCTTGTGAAAGAAAGAATTGAAGTTGTTAGAGAGTTCATTGCTGGCAGTGTTTCTTGAATAAATAATCTGTTGTATTGTGTGTATATTTAGTGTTAGTTGAATTTGTGTAGAGTGAGTGTAGAGTGCAATAGAATAGAGCAGACTCCTTTACCGTCTGCGACAGAGTTCCATCACATCGATCGACTCTGCTATATATGCCTACATTTACAATAAGATTTTCTAACGCAAGAACAGGCAGACTACCAAATCGCTTGAAGAAAACAATGGACCATTTTGCAACAAAAAAGTGCCATAGCAATGTTGCAAATCTGCTCCAGTGCAAACACTGAAAACGAATCTAATTATGCTCAACTTCTTACGATCCATCTTCTTCCATCAGAATGTGAGCTTTATTGGACTAGATAAAATAAAAGGAAACCTTTCAACGTCAACAGGCTCCCTCACATGTGGATGTGAGCAGCTGGCTGAGTGCTTTTTAATCCATATAAGTTTCGAAGAAAATCCTAGGAACAGCTGACCATATATGGTGATGAGGGGAGGTAATGAGAGAAAATATACTTAGCTGCGTTGTGAATTGAAAATGAGAAGAAAATTATCACGTAAAAGGTCGATGAAGGTGGTGATGATTATGTAGTGGGAGGTGATGAAGGTAAGGTAGAGGGAGGTGATTAGGGTAAGAGAATGTGATGATGGTATTTTAATGAAAGGTGATTACGGTAGGAGAAGGTGATGATGGTATGGAATAGAAGGAGATTTAGGTAGAAGAAAGTGACAATGGTAAGGTAAAGAAAGGTGATTAAGGTAGGATACGGTGATGATGAAAAGGTAAAGAAAGGTGATACGGTAGAAGAAGATGATGATGGTAGAGTAAAGAAAGGTGATTGGTAAGAGAAGGTGATGAGGGTGAGGTAGAGAAAGGTGATTACGGTAGGATAATGTGATAATAGTAAGTTAGAGAAAAGTGATACGGTAGTTGAAGGTGATGATGGTAAGGAACATGGTGATGTTAATGTAGAGAAAGGTGGTTAAGTTAGAGGAAGGTGATGATGGTAAGGTAGAGAAAGGTGATTAAGAGGTAATCAGTATAAGGTAGAAGAACATGATAAAGTCAGGATAGAGGACGGTGATAAGGTAGAGGCAAGTGATGAGGATAAGGTAGAGGAAACTGACGAGGAGAAGGTAGAAACACGTGATGAAGATACGGTAGAGGAAAGTGATGAAGAAGAGAAACCAGCTGAAAAGCAATAACGAAAATAATTTTTTACAGGAAAAAGACAATGAAGAAGATAATAAAAACAGTGAAGAAGGTGATGAAGAAGTGCAATAAAACAAAAAGAAGATCAAGTTACTAAAGAAAAATATGTGGTGATAACGATGACGACAAAGATTATGATAACGATGATGGCGATTGATTTTCATTAAAACCATCTAGTGCAAAAACTCGAAAATAGCCTTCCTGTAAACGGACCACATAAGTTTCAATAAAACCTCTATTTCAAATTGAAAGCAAACAGGTGATTAAACCGCACTATAAATGTCCTACACAATTATTGAGGCGGGTTATAAATGTAGCTTCCAAACTTTTCATGTATATATTTGCAACCTACTGTCGTGGTCTTGGAAAATGAAAATGAAAATTGAAAATGGTTCATAAAAACGACTTCATTGCACATGGGCGTCCCCGTAAGTGCTCTGTGCATTCATTGAGGAAACCGTAAACGACTGAGCACGAACTTCGCAGCTTCTGCAACGGCTCTGAAATTTTCATTTAGGAAACTGTAAACGACTGTGCACGAACTTCTCAGCTTCTGCAACGGCTCTGAAATTTTCCTTGAGGAAACTGTAAACGACTGAGCACGAACTTCTCAGCTTCTGCAACGGCTCTGAAATTTTCACCTGACTTCGTCAGGTACGCCTTTACAGTTGCTTTGAGTTAGAAAAGTGGTTATACAATGAAAAAGCCCACCAATTTCGCGGCCTGTACAGTGGAGCATGACGTGGTTTGAATCTGCTAAGATGGGATTGAGAGCAGTAAGAACAATAGAAGTTATGTCGGAGTGTTTGCCCATTTCAACAGGCGGCAGACAGGGTTGTGTTCTGTCACCACTCCTCCCTGTCACTTATATGAATAAAATTACCCAAGAGGCAAATTTGAACAGGAAAGTACCAACGAATTGCCATTTGCAGACGACCAATGTCTGATCTACTCCAATAACCGAAATCTACAAAGTCATATTGATTCACTCTATTTGAACTTTCAAATATACGATATGAATATCAATATGAATACATCAAAAAACAGAGGCAATGAATATAGGTAGAAAGCACACCACACTTTATATTCATGTCAATAAAACGAAAATAAAGAAGGTACAAGAATGTAGGTACTTGGGAGCTATTTTTACTGAGGGTGGCCGACTCGACAAAGTGATAGAGGCGCGAGTGCATAGGGCAAACGCTTTCATATACCAGCTGTCTCCACTACTAAGACACTCCAATGATTCCCTCATGGCAAAAAAGCAGAGGATAAATAGTATCTTCCTGCCAACCCTGGGCTACCAGTCCCAGAAATGGGCATTGAATTAGGTCCAGGAACGAAAGTTAGCCGCCAGCGAAATGCGGTGTCTATGAAAGGTCACTAACAACACCAGAAGAAACAGTATCACAAAAAACGAGTATTCAGAATAAGGTTGGAACAAATCCCTGCCAACAGTACATCGAGCAACAGAGAATTAATTAGTGTAGTCATATTGTTAGAATACAAGCATACTACATTGTTCAAGCAACTAAACTACAGAAGTACATTAGTGTGGTCACATTGTTAGAATACAAGCATACTACATTGTTCAAGCAACTAAACTACAGAAGTACATTAGTGTGGTCACATTGTTAGAATACAACCATACTACATTGTTCAAGCAACTAAACTACAGAAGTACATTAGTGTGGTCACATTGTTAGAATACAAGCATACTACATTGTTCAAGCAACTAAACTACAAAAGTACATTAGTGTGGTCACATTGTTAGAATACAAGCATACTACATTGTTCAAGCAACTAAACTACAGAAGTACATTAGTGTGGTCACATTGTTAGAATACAAGCATACTACATTGTTCAAGAAACTAAACTACAGAAGTACATTAGTGTGGTCACATTGTTAGAATACAAGCATACTACATTGTTCAAGAAACCTACTACAGAAGTACATTAGTGTGGTCACATTGTTAGAATACAAGCATACTACATTGTTCAAGCAACTAAACTACAGAAGTACATTAGTGTGGTCACATTGTTAGAATACAAGCATACTACATTGTTCAAGAAACCTACTACAGAAGTACATCAGGAAGAAGGGTGAGAGGTAGATTGAGAACTAAAGGATGACCTCCGGTTGTTCAAGATGGTGGTGGATTCTAATTGACAGTGCACAAATCTATATATTTTAAGAAAAGTATTAGTGTTGAGAATCAATTTGCAATAATAATGTAGTTGTAATTGTAGTTTACTGTAGCATACGTATTTTCAAATATAGTGGTCTGATTGTAACATATAGTTAGTGACTTGACAGAATTACATAGCATGGTATAATGAGTGGAAGTAACAGTTTGTAAAGTTAGTGTACTGTGTAAATTTAGTGTAGGCCTAGTAGTTAGCGATAAGTTGTAATGTAAATACCAGCGACACTTGATTGCTGTTGCTTTAACAAGTATACATTGTATTAGGTATTAGTATAACTTATTGGCTAATGGTAACAAATAGCATAACTAGAATGGCCGTAAGACCAGACGAAATGCTACGAAGAAAGGCCAATGTCAGATTGTGTGATTTGTGAGCGGCAATGTTTGTATTAGTGCAGGGTTAGATAAAACGTTGGAAGAGGAAGTAAAAGTTGTATGTAGGGTATGTAGAGTAGAATGGAGTGCAATATTAGGATACATGAGAAGAGATTGTAGAAGATAAAAAAGAGGCAGATCAAAATAGAAGGGAAACAAGATCAAATTGAAGACATTTTAAAGAAGCTGCAGTTGGGTAGTCCAGTTTATAAGGTAAAACCACTGTCATTTAGATATGGGTTAGAGACGGTAATAGGAATTGGAAAAAAGGAGATTTTAGTGAGGAAACATTTCACAGTGCAGAGAGCTTTGCAGATAAGTATGCAAATATAGGTGAGGGTTCAGTATTGGTAGGAGAGGATTCAATGGTGAGGAAGGTTGGCAGACATTTGTCTAAACAACATAACATGTTTGAATAATGGATATTGGGGGAGCAAAAATTGAGGACATAGAAGGGAGAATAAAGAGGATAGACGACAGAGCAAACAGTCATGGTGTGGTATTGGTAGGAACTAATAATGTAAAGAGAAATGGTACATAAAAAAGTATAAAAATAAACAAAAGTCTTATGAGTAAATTTGAGGGGAAAAAATTTAAGAAAGGTCACAATGATGGGCATGTTAGATAGAGCAGATGGATCAGACTATTTAGATAATAAGAAAATAGGTATCAACTTAGGTTACAGGTGATGTGTGTAGAAATGGGAATGGAATTTATTGATGTGAAAGTAGACACAAGTAAAATGTTAGACGGGAGAGGTTTACATCTAAATGAGATAGGACAGTATGTTATAGCAAAGTATATATTTAATCATTGTGTTAGACATTTAAACTAGTAAGGCCTATGAAGTATGAGACTAAAGATAGGCCTACAATAAGGTGATATAGAGAATATAGTCAAAGTGGAAAGTGGGGGTCAGGAAAGTGGGAAATAAGTAGTGGAAAAGCACAATAAAAAATAATAAAGCAAAAGCAAAAATTGGGAAACAAACAAATTACAAACTAAAATATTTGTTTGCAAATGTGAGAAGCATAGTAAATAAAAGATAAGAATTGGAACTGTATGTAGAAGAAGAAAAACCAGATATAATAGGGTTAACAGAATCATGGACATACAAGGACATTGCAGATAGTGAGCTTGAAATAGAGGGATATACAATGCTAAGGAAAGATAGGGTAGGTTGTGACAAGGCTAAGGGAGGTGGCATTTTATTACACTGTACACATTCAGTTTATATAACGATCAAAGATGATTTATCATGTGGTAACAAAAATGAAAGTATGTGGAGAAATAGAAAGTGGGGGTGAAAAAACATTGATTGGATTACGCTATAGCTGGCAATCAAGTCAAAAAGAGGAAGATGAGGAGCTGATTAGTAGCATAGCAAAGGCAAGCGAAGGGAAACTATTATTAATGTAAGATTTCAATTTTCCAGTAAGAAAATGCAATATGGCAGAAGCACTTGTAGAGTTAACACGTTTTGTTAAGTGCATAACTGACAATTTTTTTAATTCAATATTTAAAATCAGACACCAGAGGGAAAAACACACTCGACTTTGTTTTTACCACAGAGGAAAATATGATTTAAATCGTTACCGTTTGGGGAACTGTTTGGTTCAAGTGACCATAAAATCATCCGTTGGTATCTTATTGCAGGGAAAGAAGTAAACATAAACATACGACTACTCTAAGGCAGATGTTAAGAAGATGAAAGAGGCAGCGAGCCACATCATCTGGAAAGATATTGTCGGAGGAACAGATGTTGAATAAGAATGGGAGAATTTCAAAGCGGTTCTAGAAAAGCTAAAAGAGGAATGTGTTCTATGTAGGGAGGAAAACCCCAAGCGTAAAAAGTGGATAACTAGATTCATAGTTAAATGTAGAAGAGCTTAAAAATAAAGCATGGATAAAAATATAGAGGCATGTAAATCAAAAGAAACATATTTAAAATATTTGGACAAGCAGAACATAGCTCAGAAAGTAAATAAAACAGCAAAAATAGACTTCGAGAAAAACTTACTCAGATGATCAAGACTGATAGTACAAGCTTCTTTTCCTATGTTAGAAATAAACAAAGAACGAAAGACAAAAGACAAAGTAGGCCATCTCATAGACAGTACAAGAAAAATAATGTGAGAATATGGAGGCAGCTAATCTACTCAATAAGTACTTTGGCACAGTCTACACAAAAGAAGACTGCTGCAAGATCCCAGAGACTATAGATATCTTTCACAGAAACATGGCATCTGTTGGATTAAGATCTATCTATATTACAGAGGAAATGGTTTTTAAAAAATTGGAGCGGTTGAAAGTGGATAAATGTCCAGGTCAAAATGGTATTCATCCAAAATTGCTGTTTGAAATTAGAGACCAACTAGCAGACTCATTGGCTATATTATGTTCTCAATCACTTACAAAAGGGATTGTTCCACGGGATTGGAAAGATGCAGGAATGATCCCCTTATTCAAAATGGGCAACAAATCAGATCCAGTAAATTATAAACCGGTGAGTTTAACGAGAAAATTATGTAAACTCTTAAGAGTCGATAATCAAAGAAAACATTGTAACGCATTTAGACAAGTTCAATCTAATCAGAAATAGTCAGTATAGGTTTACTAGAGGGAGATCGTGCTTAACAAATATATTATAATTCATGGAGGAGGTTACTTCTTCTTCTTCTTCTTCTGCGTTCGTTCTCAATCTCCTGCTACCAAACCCTTAGCAAGTATTTGCAAGTAGCAAGATGTAGTCCGGAGAACGGAATGCTTTGTGTCGCTAGTTTACAGTTGGACTGCGATATTTGCACTGTTCGGTCCGACACATCCGTCTTCGGCAGACGGAGGTTACTAAAATGATAGACAACGGGGAGTCAGTGGATGTCATTTATCTAGGTTTTGCAAAAGCTTTTAAAAGAGTACCTTATCAAAGATTATTTCGACAGTTAAAATCACATGGCATATATCGGGAAGTTGCCAAATGGATTAAAAATTGGTTAACGGAAAGAAGGCAGAGAGTGGGCATAAATAAGGATTACTCTGAATGGTGTGAAGTGAAAAGTGGAGTTCCACACAGCTCGGTTTTTGGTCCTTCTTCTTCTTCTTCTTCTTCATCGTACGCAGTCAGACAGTAACCATTATTTTTTCGAAAAAGGCAGCGGTCATCCTGAGGTTGTCGGCACTGCCATAGAGCTTGTCTAGTGTTGCCACTGGTAATGGCCACATCTGCTCTCTCTGATCCTCGTATGTCGGGCAGTTTTGCAGCAAAATGCTCAGCGGTCATTTTCCCGGTACCACACGGGCATTCGTCAGTGCCACCTATCTTCAATTTGTTGAATAGGTGGTACCTCAGTCTATTGTGGCCAGTGCGAAGTCTGAAGACCACGACCTGCTCTCTTCTGTTCAACTGGTAATAGGCATCGTTTTTTGTGTAGCCAGTGTGTTCGGTTTCCCATTTGGTCATGTATCTAGCTCTAATAAGCCGTTTTGACTCTTCGTATGTCATACTAGTATCTGGTTGTGGTAGTTTTGCACCTTCTTTTGCCAGTTTGTCAGCCTCCTCGTTGCCTTGGATGTTGCAGTGGGATGGAACCCACTGTACCAATACCCTTTTTGGTGCGGACTGCTGGCACAGTTGACAGAGTACTGCTCTTAAGTCATTAAGTTCAGTATTTTTCTGGCTTTTTAGTGCTGTGACTACGGCCAGGGCATCTGTAAGCAGGATTATATGGCTTTCATTCCTTTTACCTGTCACCATTTCTTCCACTGCCGCCCTCAGTGCCTCTGCCTCCGCTCTGAAATTGCTTGTGTATTTTCCAGTAGCGAATGACAGTGTTATTATTTTTGCCATTTGGTAGGTTCAGAAATGCACCTGCCTCTCCGTTCTGTGTTGTGTTTGTTACAGAACCGTCGGTGTATGCATGGGTCCAGTCCATACTTGGGTAGTTTTCCGTTATATAGCTCAGCGTAGTATCTTTTATTTCTTTTTTCATTCTGGCAGTTTTTGTTTGCAATACCTGGTATATTTTCTACCACCTCTGGATATATATCCTGCCTCCAGGTAGGTTTTCGTACAGTAGGGATGAGCTTTGGTGTTGTTAGTGCGTTCATGGGGTCTTCGTGCATCTTTGCTTTAGCTATTTCTGCAAAGTTTCTCCGCTTTAGTTTTCCATTTCCGAGATTGTTTAGTCTCTGGTGCATTGGATGGTCAGTCAGTCTTCTGAGTTTCTTTGATTGTAGCTGGGCTCTGCAGTCGATCATGGATTGAATTTGTGTAATCTTTTCTAGTTCTACAATATAGCGTTGACTTCATGCCTCCTGTTATAACTCTCATGGCTTGGTTTTGGAGTTTGCTACTTTTATCGAAGTTCGCCTTTGCTGCTGTTGTCCATGCCGCAATGCCATACTCCAGAACTGGTCTCACTCTTCCAGTGTACAGTTTTTTTAGTATACTTTCGTCTGCTCCCCAGCTTGTGCCTGCAAGTTTCCTCGTGATTGCCATTCTTTCTCAGGCTCTCATTCGGTTTCTCTCGATCTGACTTTTCCATGTCATGCGCCGATCAAATTTGACTCCCAGGTAGTTTGGGTTGTCGTTTGGCTGCAGGTATTTGCCGTTAAGACTTAATTTGGTGTTTTGGGGTTTGTTTGATAGCGAGAATATTGTACATGTCGTTTTTTCCTCGTTTATTTTGACCAGCCATGAGTTCGCCCACTCTTCCAGCGATGTTAGGGCCTGCTGCATCCGATTTATTGCTATGGTGAGATTCTTTTCAGAGGTCCACATAGCCAGATCGTCTGCAAACATTGAGCTATGGACTCTTCTTGGTATATGCTCTGTTATATCATTTATATACACCAGGAAGAGTGTAGGTGACAGTACTCCTCTTTCGGGTACTCCCTGCTCAAGTGTCACCTTTTTGCTCATCTGCCCTTGTACTCGAACTCTGGCCGTTCTGTTTTTGAGGTGGTGACTGATCCATTTGTACATTTTCCCACAAATTTCACTTCTTCTTAGCTTGACTCTAAGTCCCTCTTTTCAGACTTTGTCAAATGCCTTTTCCAGGTCCACACAAACCGCTACTGTGTATTTTTGCTGCTGGTAGGCATCTTCAATTTCTTGGGCTATGAGGATGATCTGATGCTCAGTGGATCTGTGCTGTTTAAAGCCTGCTTGCTGTGGAATTAGTATGTGTTTTCCTTCCAGATGCCACATTAGTTTGGTGTTTATCATACGTTCCATCAGTTTGCCGACACAGCTCAGTAGGCTGATAGGCCTGTTTCCATTTGGATCTGTTTTGTCTTTTCCTTTCTTTGGTACTGGTACAAGTACTGCGTCTTTCCATGCCTGGGGTACAATACCCCTTTTCCAGCTTTAGTTCAGGACTGATAGTAGTTTCCTCTTTGCTGTTTGGCCCAGCCCCATCAGCATTTCGTTTGTTATCCCGTCTTTTCCGGGAGATTTCCTTTTCTTTAATGTTCTCATGGCTTCTTCCATTTCGTTCATTGTTAATGTTGCCATCATATGCTCTTCTGGTGCCATATTGATGTTGTCGTGCCCCTTTTGCTCTTCACTAATGTCTGTATGCCTGTCTGCAGGGACATCAATGTGGTTTGCTCTGGCATAGTGTTCAACAAAGGCGTTTGCGGCTTTTTTTCCAGTGAGCATGTTTTCGCCCTGCTTGATGGTAATTTGTTTCGTCATTCATGGCTCTGACTAGCTTCCATAGTTTGTTCCCTTCTTTGTCTAAGTTGAGGCTTTCTGTTTTGGTTTTTGGTCCAATTTTATTCTTGATATTTATAAACGATTTGGACATTGATATGGGATCCATGATTGCAAAATTTGCTGATGACACAAAGCTGAACAGTAGTGTCTCATCTAAAGCAGAAGTGAAGAAGTGAATATATTGAGGTCGGATTTAGATAAAATTCAAGAATGGTCTGTAAGCTGGCAAATACAGTTTAATGTAGATAAATGTACAGTCATCCACATAGATAGATCCAATATGGAACATAATTACAGAAGGGGAGAGAACAACATTAGAAAGATAGATACGGAAAGGGACCTAGGGGTTATAACAAATCATACAGGTAAGGTGAGTGAACAATTCCAAGTAGCAGTGAAAAAGGCAAGTGTAATGTTCGGTATGATAAAAAAAATATTAAATATAGAAGCAAGGAAGTGATAGTCAAACTGTATAAAGCATTAGTTAGACCTAGATCGATCTGGGGTAGTCGTCTCGCCGCCGCGATTCAATCTCAACCAGTGTTGGTAAAGCGATCTCAGTCCCGCCATACGGAGCGATAGAGCGGGCTTGCCGAAAACGCTCGCCCGCCTTTCCCCGTATAGGTATCGGGATGCGGTTTCTTGTGTCGTCGCCTCCTCTGAGGTGCGCTGCTCTGGTCCGTATCGAGAAACGTTGACAGTCGGTGGTGATTTTTCTAAGGCTTATAGCAGAGCTCGACAGTTCGTCTCTCTGGGGGTCAGACTCTCGCAAAGAGCTTGTGACCGGCAAATGGAAAGCAGGAATACAGCCTGAAGGCCCTGTCCCACCCCGATCAACCCTCGGGAGAAGGGCAGGCAGGCGAAAATTGTGTCCAGTCTCAGTGAAATTCATCGCCGGGGCCGTTGGGATCCGTTTTGCACAGAGCGCTGCCATCCCTCCTCGAGCGAGCCCGGTCGATCGGTCGTCTGGTGTGTGTAGAGGCCCCTGTCAGGCGGTCCTAGGTCGACGGACTGAGGCACGGGGGGAACATCCGTCCTGCTTACAGATGCACTGGCCGTAGTTACAGCACTGAAAAGCCAGAAAAATCCTGAACTTAATGATTTAAGAGCAGTACTCTGTCAACTATTCCAGCAGGCCACACCAAAAAGAGTAGTGGTGCAGTGGGTCCCATCTCACTGCAACATCTAAGGCAACGAGGAGGCAGACAGACTGGCAAAAGAAGGTGCAAAACTACCACAACCCGATACTAGTATGACATACGAAGAGTCAAAACGGCTTTTTAGAGCTAGATACATGACCAAATTGGTAACCGAACATACTGGCTACACAAAAAACGATGCCTATTACCAGTTGAACAGAAAAGAGCAGGTCATGGTCTTCAGACTTCGCTCTGGCCACAATAGACTCAGGTACCACCTATTCAACAAATTGAAGATAGGTGGCACCGACGAATGCCCGCGTGGTACCGGGAAAATGACCGCTGAGCATTTGCTGCAAAACTGCCTGACATACGAGGATCTGAGAGAGCAGATGTGGCCATCACCAGTGGCAACACTAGACAAGCTCTATGGCAGTGTCGACAGCCTCAGGATGACGGCTGCTTTTTTCGAAAAAATAATGGTTACTGTCTGACTGCGTACGAAGAAGAAGAAGAAGAAGAAGACCTAGATCGTAGTACTGTGTACAGGTGTGGAATCCTTACCTTAGAGGGGATATAAATAAGCAGAAAAGAATACAAAATAGAGCGACAAAGCGGGATGATAGCGGGATTTCAGAATTACAGTTACGATGAAAGACTCAGAAAAACTGGTCTACATTGTCCAGAAAAGAGAAGAATTCGAGGTGACTTAATTCAGGTTTATAAGATGATCAGAGGAACGGATAAATTGGACTATAATAAGTTGTTTTTATTTTCAGAATACAACCACCCACAAGAACAAGAGGGCATAGCTACAAATTAACTAAAGAGAGGTCCAGATTAGATATTAAGAAATATTGTTTTAGTCAGAGAGTGGTGAATGCTTTGAATGCATTGTCACAGGAGGTAGTGGAGGCAGGAACAATTAATGAATTTAATAATATGCGCATAGATTTTAGAGCTATGTAATGTAAATGAAACTGGTTGTATACAGACTCTTCAGAGTTTTCTAAACCAGTATAAAGACGTTAAGTTAAGACGAGGTGGATAGAAAGCATAAATGAGGTTTGCCGCAAAATGGGGAAAACAATGTTACTCAGGACACGAGCGAGGGGTAAGACAATTACGTACCAGGACACTGGGCTACAACCCGGTAGAATGGAGACGACAAATTCAAGCAGAAGAAAAGCAGGACAAAACTCATAGGTCGCCACGCGCATGGTCTACAGAGACTGGGGCGCTAATTAATGCGACGAGTCTGGGAGTTGCTGATTCATCTATTCCGGAGTCATTAATCTTCTTCTTCTTCTTCGTACGCTGTCAGACGTCAACTTAAATTTGTTCTAAGAAAACAGCTATCATCCTGAGGCTGTCGACACTGCCATAGAGCTTGTCTAGTGTTGCCACTGGTGATCGCCACATGTGCTTTCTCTGGTCCTCGTACGTCGGGAAATTTTGCAGCAGATGTTTAGCGATCATTTTCCCTGTGCCACACGAGCATTCGTCAGTGCCACCTATCTTCAATTTATTGAATAGATGGTACCTCAGTCTGTAGTGGCCTGTACGGAGTCTGAAGACCACTGGAGTCATTAATCAACAGGTGGTCATCGAAAGTCTTCAAAATGCCATTCATATCGACATCAAATGTGTCCAAAATGGATGATTCTGAAGTCAAAATATCAGTTCTTTATTGCTTTGAACTTCAGTATGACCAGAGCAACATCACCAATCCTAGAAGGTTTTCTGCCTCCACGTCAATCTATTCAATCGGATGTTAAAAATAATATACGTACCTACCGAAGTAATTAGTCACAAAGTCTGACATGATGACTGTCCATGTTAAAGGGGTATCAGATAGCCATTCAAGATCTGAGGTCGCTGCATGGATAATGTTATCTAGTAGACCACACTCCGTTCATAGAAAACGTATCCACTCACTCCAGACGAACAGTTATTTGATAAAGACCAGTGGCTAACCTAGACGCAGATAGCATAAACGAATAAACGTAGCAGATGATTGAGCTTCCTACACGTAAATATAAAAAACGCTCTTCTAATTCTGGAGCCTATAGCAGAACCTGCCGTCGCGGATGAGAGAGTATATTGTACTTAGGAGAAGCTTATGTGAGGATGTGGTGGCCAGTCCCCTTCCTCTGTTGTCTTTCTTGCCCTAACCGTAGGTCAGGTTCTCATTTATACATTAACCCCCTGTACAGCTGGATCGACAGAAGCGTACCGATAGCGGGAGTTGAAATTCTGTGCCTTTGCTTTGAAGAGCGAGAGCTCTACCCTCAAATTAATAAGACGCCGTTAAAATCATAATCATCAGTGTAATACAGATTGAATGATTCAACGGATATGATTTAATAAATATACTTATCATGTCTTCGCAAGATACTCAAATTAGCCAAGACGTTTATTGATCTTCATAAACAAACTTTTAGAAGATAAGACGAGGCTGCGACAACGCTGTGGATCATATTAAAGTGATAAAATCATGCACAATTACAGTTCAGAAGCCTCACTGGAACGAAAACAGGAATTAAAACTACTTAACACTAAACACCTTTCTTTAGGAACAACATATAATCAAAATACATGTAATGGGCTAACACATCATAGAAGCAGATAAGAAAACCGAAAATAGGAATGCATAAAAAGAATGCGAAAGATGCTTAGATAATGTCACACGTGGAGACTTGTTATTGATCTAAGCGGACAAGAAAAAACGGAAGTGACAACAATTGGCTTTGAAAGTGCGAAGGAAGATCAAAGACCGGATAAGCCGATAACGACTAAACAGGAAGTGATCGGTGGTGAAAGAACAAGAAATAATTACAAGAAATGCGACAATAAGAGACGTAAATAGATATTGGGAGAGAGGACATGTTAGATGAAATCCATCATAAGCGTCTCACTCTCTACAGACCATGGGGGTGGGGTCCTGTAAGTTTTGTCCAGCACTGTCCTGGATTTCGACACTATCTGCTATGGCTGTAAAGACCGATCGGCAAGTGACAGTCCCTGCCACAGATCGTACAACCATACTGAGGAAGCTGGCTTGCTTGACTGCTCATTGATATCTTCAGTCTTTCTCTTTTCTCTGCAGCCAGAAGACCTCAACGAGCGTCATCAGGCCCCTATGCCTCCTCCAACTGACTGTCTCCAGATAGCTCGATCCTGAGCAATTTCTTCCCAGTCCGAGAATGGGATGTTGCATGTCCCTCTTGCGCACGTCCTTGAATCGCAGTGTGAGACGGCCGATTTCTCTAACTCCAATGGCTAGCTGTCCGTAAATGTTATCCTTTGCCAGCCTCTCGTCTTCCAAACGATAAACTTGTCACAACCACATTAGGCGTCGCTGGCTCAAAATTGAGTGCATGCTGTGAGTGTTTGCTCTCTGTAAGACCGTAGTATGGGACACTCTCTCTTGCCACCCAATCCCCAATATACGCCGTAGAGACGGTATTCAGCCGCTGTTCCTGTTTAGTGTAAGTGCTCCAAGTCTCGCTTCCGTACATGAGAGTGCCAAGAACGCAGGTCTGATAGAGCCGGGCCTTGGTGTAGTGAGAAAAATCAGTGTTTTTCCAAACTCTCTTCGTCAGGCGGACCATGACTGTACTTGCCCTACCAAGCCTACTGTATATCTCCTTCTCGAGCGAGAGAGCCAGATAAGTGAAACGGTTGACGACTTCCAGAGTGACCTTCGATGAGACAGAGCCTGGAGAATGGTATTTTCTTATTTATCTATTCCACAAGGCGGTTTGATTTCCACTGTTTTTGTTTTAATGTTGCGCATGTCAGTCGAGTGCATCCGTCTTCGGCATGGATTTTATGTAAGTGTCTGCTTCTTCTTGCATTTTCTAAGGGTTTCCTTCACGGGGTAACGACTGGTGATGTTATTGAGGAGCGAACCCAGCACCTTCGGTTTGTGAGCCGTGTCACTTAACCACTAGCCCACGCAGTCCCCATTTCAAAGCTTGAAACGATGCCAATTGTCCGAGAAACAAGGGCCGATGTATGTGACTCTAATATTAGCCTTTATCCAGTGTCCAGGCTTGAAATGTTTGACGACGGGAGAACAAGAGATCTTAGAGACGTTAAGAAGATGTTGAAACAATCTTGTCTGCACACTTATACATAAAGAACCTCTGCACCAATGAGATTAGAAGAAGCTAAATTTAAGAGAGAAAAAAGGTCGGCAACGAATACGTTGTTCAACAATAATTCTTAGTTCTTAGTCGACCTGTACATCTACAGGGGCAGATGGTCTGGTGCGCAAATCCCAGCTCTGGTTTGAGCTGGATGTAGCCGGGAGAATGGTTTCCTGCCTAGCGGGCTAGGCTCGAGCAGCTTAATATTCTGCGATGCGTTGGGACAAGCGCTTACGGAGGTTGGTTAACCGATGTGTGTCCATCTTAATAGGCACAAACACTATAGCAAAGTAGACCCGCAGCCTGTTAGGCGCCATCTATGCTGCTTTATACATACCATCTGACCATGGCAGGTGTTATGCCAAGGTCACAATTAGTCACCTCTTACGATAAGCTTTGTGTGAGGCAGTGGTGCTATTCTTGTCCTTGCCATACACAAATACCCCGGCAGATCACGCCATTGAATAAAAAATCAAAACAAAAATCGACGCCTCAATCGAATACTCTTTATCAAATTATATACACGTTTGAATTTGGTGCGGCCCTTGTCGCATCGAAAATGTCTTTGTACCACTCATGAGACATATAAAGTATTCATTCTTGACTTCATTTGGCCCTTATGTTGGATTAAATATGAGAATCATGATGGCAATACCGAGACAAGTGTTACCGTTAAAGAGCAGTGAATATATGTGTAGCAAAATTTCTCTGAATATCAGATAGCTAATAAATCGTTCAAACAAGTCAGAGAGTTCATTTGGATGAGAAGATGTGTAAAAGTCCATGTTGATTTTATTGACAAACGGAAGCAAAACGGATTATAATCATCTGCAAGGCCTTGGCCAACTCTAAAGTAGGTCATGGCCAGACCGGCTCCTTCAGGTGATCAAGGATCTTTACTATTTCTTGGTCTAATTATGCTTATTAAATATGTTATTTCTCAATTATCTACCATCCGTCTCTCACACATATCTACACATTATCTCTCTCTCTTTCTATCTCTCTGTCTGTCTGTCTCTCTCTGTCTCTCTGTTGTTCTCTCTCTGCCTTTCACTCTGTCTATCTGCCTCTCTCTCTCTGTCTCTCTCTCTCTCGTACCCTGTTTCTTCTTAAATTGTATTTACTGTGTACTCACTTTATCCTACAAATTGCCAATGAAATGATGAACACTCTTCCCTTATTCATAGTTATATATATATATATATATTGCTAATTCTTTTCCATGGCAAGATGTCAAACTGTCTGGTATTACCTGATTGTATCGTCTTTTTGTGGGGAGAGAGGAGACTAACCTACGGTCAGGCAGAACATGCTGATCAAACAATGTTGGTCAGGGTTCGGGTGAAATATAAACACCAAGGCACCAAACCTCATTTCCACGCAGTTATCCTGGAAACAAGATGTTTCATGGCAGTCTGACCAACGAGGTGATGGATCAACGTGATATCTGCAGTATGAGCGTTAGGCAGATTGAGACAAGCATAGCACAACCGTCTGAAAGACCCTTGTCCACTTTCATCAGCACGCTCAGAATCTGACGAAAGCTACTGCAACCCGCCGCCTGCCATTTTCAGGGTGCACAATAGAGTAAAGTTACTCAGCATGGACATTTAACAACAACACCACCATCTTGTTCCACAGCTGTGTCTTGCTCTTTTCTTAAAACAATTAATTACCATTCCGGTGGCTTTCACTCGCTATGTTCCGCCAGACAGTTTTTTGTAGATCTGGGAATCAGACCTGCTTATCTCCTTCTATTCTCACATCTATTTTTGTGAGCAACTAGTATGCAGCCGTTCTCTGTCGGCTAACTTAATTTAATTATCTTTCGCCTTCTTTTATTGTCTTTGAGATTCTAAACATTCTGCTACAAAACAATGTCTATGGGGATTTCAGTGATCTTTGTTCTTGTTTGTTCAATTTTAATAGACTCGATCAATCATTCGAAATTTCCTATGCTTCCAGTGGAGCAATGGTCCCCAGAATATTCTCACCAACCATTATTCTTAGTGTAGTAGTCTGGTCTAGACATGGTTTACGGGAACGAAATTCTACTTGTTCATCTCTTTGCTCTCTCTATATTCTACTTGTTCATCTCTTTGCTCTCTCTACATTCTACTTGTTCATCTCTTTGCTCTCTCTACATTCTACTTGTTCATCTCTTTGCTCTCTCTACATTCTACTTGTTCATCTCTTTGCTCTCTTTATATTCTACTTGTTCATCTCTTTGCTCTCTCTATATTCTACTTGTTCATCTCTTTGCTCTCTCTACATTCTACTTGTTCATCTCTTTGCTCTCTCTACATTATACTTGTTCATCTCTTTGCTCTCTCTATATTCTACTTGTTCATCTGTTTGCTCTCTCTACATTCTACTTGTTCATCTGTTTGCTCTCTCTACATTCTACTTGTTCATCTCTTTGCTCTCTTTATATTCTACTTGTTCATCTGTTTGCTCTCTCTATATTCTACTTGTTCATCTCTTTGCTCTCTCTACATTCTACTTGTTCATCTCTTTGCTCTCTCTACATTATACTTGTTCATCTCTTTGCTCTCTCTATATTCTACTTGTTCATCTGTTTGCTCTCTCTACATTCTACTTGTTTCATTCTTTCCTCTCTCTATATTCTACTTGCTCATCTCTTTCCTTTCTCTATATTCTATCTGTTCATCTCTTTACTCTCTCTATAATCTATCTGTTCATCTCTTTGCTTTCTTTACATTATTTTTGTTCATCTCTTTGCTCTATCTATATTCTATCTGTTCATCTCTTTACTCTCTCTATATTCCATCTGTTCATCTCTTTGCTTTCTTTACATTATTTTTGTTCATTCTTTCCTCTCTCTATATTCTACTTGTTCATTTCTTTGGTCTCTCTATATGAATGGCACATTTTAGCTTCTCGAGTATAATCCTGTTGAATATCTTGTCAGGAACGGATGTGTACAGTATGTTCTCTTTCGGATTAGTTTTTAAAAGACCTAGTCTTCCTTTCCATCTATTGGTACGTATTACTTCATCGAAACCCGACCTAAAAATTCGTAGAACATCTCCGTAAAAGTGGCTATGTCTCCCTTGATCACTTCAGAGGCCACATGATTAGGCAGGAGGAGAAAAAGTGTATGAATATCTTCCTTTATGGGCTTATCGCAATTCGTTTCATAGACTAAAGAGTCGGTATACAACCAGTTTCGTGAAGGATGGTTAGTTGATGTGCGAGTCCATCTTAATATACTAACACATTAGAACAAAGTAGACCCGCAGCCTGTTAGGCGCCATCTATGCGGCTCTTAACAAAACATTTTACAATGGCCGCTGTTATGTCAAGTCACATAGTTAGTTTTACGACATGCTCTCTCTGGGGCAGTGGTGCTATTCTTATCTTTGTCATACACACAGACCCTGGCAGACCACTTGGTCTTCCATGAAGCATGCAGGCAGAAGGCAGCTTCATGATATTACTATAGAGAGCGATGTGGTCCTCATTTCAGGATTTCGCTGATAGGAACGCCAGGAGCTACTAGACTAAATAAATCTTCATTAGCAATAATTGTAACCAAGGTACTGGACGACGGAACAGCGTGATTGTAGCTGACCCGAAGTCAATTGGTCATGTTGTTGTTCTTGAAACGGATTATGATCTCAGCCAGATGATTCATCATCTTGTGGAATATTTAAATTCATGGCAATCGGCTGACAATGCACACAAAATATGGTGTCCAGTTGTACGCCAGCATCAGTTCAGTTCAGTTCATTTCATAACCCATTCGGTCGTTGGGGAACACTTGAAGACACTCCCACAATACCACGCCACGTCCGCTGCCGCCAGTCATGCCTCACCGGGACGATGGTTTGACCACTCAGTGATGTTGTCTGCCTATCTCTTCCTTCGACGTCCCCGTCCTCTTTTCGGGTACGGAACCATGCAGTATCGAATTTGTCATTACGCTGGATCTCGTAACGTGCCCATACCAAGCAATCTTTCGCCTTCTGATAGCCTTGAACAGATCATCAAAATTCCCAATTGCGTTCTTCCTCGTATTTCTACGCTCGGGACACGATCCATATATGTAACATTTAAGAGACTTCTAAAGCATCTCATTTCCATTGCAGGTATTCTACACTGGATATCCGCAGTAATGGTCCAAGTCTCACAGCCATACATAAATATTGAGAGCACCAATTAGCGCATTAGTCTAACTTTTCTGCTGAGGGCGAGCCGCTTATCCTGCATACGGGTTTCAAACGCGTAAGCGACGTTTTTGTCTGTGCTATTCTGGTAACTTTCTCAGGATGCGAGCCCTCGTCACTTATCATTGATCCCAGATACTTGAACCGTGTATAACTTTGAGTTCCTGACCATTTGCTACATTTATCTCCATGCCATAGCTCTGCGCCGCTCTGTCCAATCTACTAATCAGCTCCTGGAGTTCCGTTTCAGTGCCTGCCAGACCATCTATATCATCTGCAAATCGTAGGTTTGTAATCGTCTTGTCACCTATTCTGACTGTACCAACATGTCCGCCCAGGGTCGCCTCCATTATTCTTTCCAAGAATACATTGAAGAGTGTTGGAGAGAGTATATAACTACGTCTCACCCCAACACACGTGCGGAGCTATTCGACTAGTATTCCATCTACATAAACTGTTCTTGACGCCTCCTCATAAAGGTTCTCAATTACCTTCACAATATTACTATTGATCGTGTAATACCTCATTGTTGTCCATAGCACCGCATGCCATACTCTGTCGAACGCCTTTTTGAAATCGATGAAGATATGATACATGTGTTGTTGATACTCTAAGTATTTCTAATTCAGTATCCGCAAATTAATGTATGTTCAGTGGTACTTCTTTCTGCTCGAAACCTTGCTTGCTCTTCGCAATGATATTATCTACCTGTTGTTTTAATATGTTGACTATTGTTCTTCAAAGAACTTTGCTAGGATGACTAATGAGTCCAATTGTTCTATAGTTCTGACACATCATTGGGTTCCCTGATTTAGGCAGCGGTAAAACCACTGATTTCGTCCAGATGGTTGACCACTCTTCTGTCCGCCAAATTATGTTATAGATGTATGTCGGAGCTTCAATTATTACCTCACCTCCCACTTATAGGAGCTCTGCTGGGATATTATCCACACCCACAGCGTTCCCATTTGTTAGCATCTTCACCGCTTCAGTTATGTCTTCTCTTGTTATCGGTTGATTCTCCTCTAACATATTCATTTCGGGGGTGATTGCATTTCCTGGGTCACCTCGACCCTCATGCTTACATAATTCAGAACATTACTCTGTCCGATGAGCCCGCATGTCTTGGGCTTATCATGTATCAGTATGGCACGATGCACAGTTACACCAGATGATTGAACAGACTCGGACATCAAAAGCAAAAGGAATTAAGCCAGAGTAATATCCACTAGCAAAACCTTCGTTTGGAAGTCATTGCCGTACATGACAAACACTAAACTAAGAAGACAATAGCACAAGAGCTGTCCGCTCTTCATGCTTGTGTATGATGCGGTGTAGCTGGATAGTAACGGGGAAAGAAGCAACAAAGTCGTCATCTTGCTCCATACATTGCCGTTCTCATACTGGATAATGTTATCCAGTAGACCCCTCTTCGTTAATAGAAAACGTATCCCTTCACTGCAGACGAACAGTCCCACTTATTTCATAAAGATCAGAGGCTAAGCTAGACGCAGATAGCATAAACGAATATACGTAGCAGATGATTACACTTCCTACACGTAAATAAAGAAAACACTCTTGTTATTCTGGATCCCATAGTATAAATTGCCGTGGCGGATGAAATATTAGAGATTGTATTGCACAAAGTGGCATCTTGTGTCAGGTGGTAGTGGTTAGTTAAATTGTCTAATCAAACACCATCAACGTCCGAGAGATGATCGCCATAGCAATCAAGAGGTCATAAACACCATTATAACAGGTCGACGCTGGCATTGAAGAGGCCATGTTCTAAGAAAAGAACCAGACACTATCACAAGAACGACCTTGGTATGAATCCCAAAGGGAATGCAAAGTAACGGCCTAAGACAACATGTGAAGAACGATAGAGGCTGAAATGAGAACCATTTATCAGAGCTAGGGTATTGTACTAAGGATGGATGCAAACCGAATGAAGCGGAGGGAGTTTGTTAAAGGCGCCATCAGGTATAACGGTCACTGACCAAGGACATAAAAAAGAATGACACGAGTAAGCAAACTATGGGATGATTATTATCTGAAGGATGTGAGTTAACTCAACAATATTCCCCTGACCTGGTCTCGGAGGATCTTTCGTTAACTCAACATATGCCCCTGACCTGGTCTCGGAAGATCTTTCGTTAACTCAACAATATACCCCTGACCTGGTCTCGGAAGATGTTTCGTTAACTCACGTCCTTCTTTAAACATAGTTGTTCAGTTCTTCACTGTTATCTTCGCCACACTTTTGTCACCATACACTGCCTGCATTCTGCGATGAATGTCAACTGGTCGACATCCTTCAGCTGTTAGAAACCGAATTACCTTTCGCTGATCAACACTGGACTGATCCGTATCACACCTGATATGTTTTCAACGGTCTTCTGAGGAAACTATGAGTAGGAGGATAATGGGATTTTGTAAACGTGACGGTTAGTATGTGCTGTTTACACCATAAGTGATGTCATAATACGCATCGTACGTATGTTCACTTGTTGCAGTTTATTCCTGTTTCATTTGAACACGCATCGTACTTACTTACTTTCCGGCAATCTCACATAATCATCGCCCAAAATCCAGCCAGTCAATGGCCTGTCATTTCCCACCGTCAGGTCCTCCACTGCACAGGATCCATGCATCCTAGGACATATTATCAGGTGTGCCGGGTCCTGGACAGCCCCACACTCGCAATATTCATTGTCTGTAAATCGCCACTTTTTCAGGTTAGACCCACTTCTGGACACACCTGTTCTTAGCTTAAATAGAGTAGAACACTCTGCAGCTCATGTCTTTGAGTGCAAAGTATGTTTCTATGTTGTTGTTTGCGAATGCCCCCAATGAGTCGGTCTACTTATTTGTGCACCCTGAAGAGGACGTTAAGTGACGGGTTACAATAGCTTTCCTCACTTCCCGAGCGTGCTGATGAAGCTGGACCAAGGTCATCCAGGTGGTTGTGCTATGCCTTGGCTTCATCTGCCTGTCACTCACTACTACGAGGATCACCTTCATCCCTCACCTCGTTCGCCAGGCTGCCATGAGAACAGCCCGTTTCCAGGGAGGACTACTAGGAAGCCGAGGTGAAGGTCTTGACCAGTATGTTTTGCCTTGCTCTGACTAGCATGTCTCATCAGTATATTTTGTCTGACAAGATGCTAGTCTTCCTCCTCAGGTTAAAGTAAAAGAAGGATCTCTTAACAATACCCAAAACGTGATACAGAAATATAGAACAATGACGATAACAATAGCCACCCATAAAAGCAAGCGTCTATTCATTATTTACAAGAAATAACAACTGAAGCATACCCATAGATGAACACAATGAACAAGCTTCCGTTTGCAGACGATCAGAGTATTTTTCATTCAGATGAAAATAACTTCCAACTGTGCTTGCGATATGTATATATATATGACAGAGACAACGGAAATCGGCAGATTATCGAAAACACTAAATATTCAGGTAAAAATCACAGAACTTAAACAGGTCAGAGAATTCAAATACTTATCCAGCGTGTTCACTCAAGATGGAATGCTGGATAGAGAGGTAGAATCATTAAGACAGAAAGCAAATGCGGATTCGTATCAGCTGTTACCATTATTAAGACACAAAACACATCCCAAAGAGACCGCTGATAAATATAGTATGTTTATATCAACGCTCTGCTACCAGTGTCAGACATAGACTCTTATCAAGACGCTGTTTAGAAAACAGTCATGGTGTGCGATATGAGGTCTTTGAGAAAGGCTATCGGAGTCACAACGTTGGACAGAGTATGAAACGAAGTACTCAGACAGAAGATGGGTGCACCACCGTGTATGGAATACGTGGTATTGCACGGGAGATCAAGAAGCTGTTCAGTGCTAAGGAGAAGGCATCAAGGAGGGAAGGCTAACCCCTTACTCAAAAATGTCTGCTGAAGTTGGATGTGTGGGACCTAGAAGTGCAAATATCACCGTCAAGCTGTAAACTATGTCACAACGCATTCCGTTCTCCGGACAACACACTACTGCATGCAAAGTCCTTTTCAACGCTTAGAAGCAGGAGACTGAGAACGAACGAAGAAGATGAAGAAAAAGAAGAAGAAGAAGAAGAAGAAGAAGAAAACGAAGAAGAAGAAAAAGAATACAAGGAAAGACAGACAATAAAATAGTTCGGACAATTGACATGAATGCAACTAAAGTTTCCAGCTGACCTAAAACTGGGGAAAGACCAAGGAAAAGAAAGATATACAGTGTCTGTACGAGCCTGGAGAAACACGGAATGATAATATCGGCGACAAATCTGTACTACGATAGAGAACTACACCTGCCCTCGGCGTCTAACAAGTGAAAAGAAAATGATTATGATATTGAATACGAAGTGGTACATGATCTCTCGAGTCGTCAAACGCCAGTAAATGAAGATTACCAACAACATTGGTTGAGAAAATGTACGAGAAGCCATTAGTCCTAAACTCTTCTATGGCAAATCAATTTACTTCCAAGTTTTTAACTGAATCCCAGGAGAATGAAATCGCTGCTGGAAAGTATCAAGAAGCCTGTCTTCAAACAGTAATCCCATATCGCGCGTGTAAAGTAGATTAAGCTTGAATGATTTCTAAACTTTGTGTGAACGTTCTAAGTGATTGTGTATTTAAATAGCGGTACTATTCTTCTGTTTCTTCGTTTGATCCCCAAACAAATGGGTTTTTCAATTATGAATTTCTCAGTGTTGAATATCTCGGTTTGGCTACAGTCAGCAGCGGAGATTGTAAAAAAAAAAAAAGAAATAAAGAGGTGCATAACCATGGCATTACACAGGCAAAATCAAATGAAAAAACAATTATTGCAGAACACTAACAAAAATAACGCTCCTCATGACTTACATCTTCCTAGTGGCAACATACAGATGCAAGGCATAGACAACAACACAAATCCTACGGAAGAAGGTTTAATCCTTCGGGCGAAAATGGTATAGGGTGGTTCTCAAACACCATTGCTAGCGAGACAGAAAGACACAGAAACCACACAGGAACTGGATGTAAAACAAAACTGGTGACTAAACAATATTACGTCTCGGAAATTAACATAATTTGGACACTTCAAATTGGTCAAGAAAGAACTATACGGAAGGACATGGTACGTGGTAAAAGAGGCAGGCAGACCGACGAGAAGTTGGACAAGGTAAACATCACAGAGGTCCTGGGGTTGACTGTGGCAGAGGCCGAAGAGTTGGCTAGGAATCTAGGATCTCACAGATCAGATGTTATAAGAGCGACGTCCCACAAAGGGCATGCTACGTGATGATCATTTATGATATGAAGTATTGTTTAAAGAGATTGGTATCAAAGTCGCATGGCTTCACCACGCTCAGAAACGATTATTGACGATCTTACATAACTTTTAGCAAAAGTAATGAAACATGTTCACCTTGCGCATGTGCAACGCCGACTGACGTAGTCGTTCAAGGACCTCTTCAACTTCATGTATGTGGTAAAGTACAAGAGTTGTACAGAAAGTATCCGAATTTTGTCAGGATTATCCGAAAACAAAATTTAATAAGTATAGTAACTATTCCAAAGTTAACAATAATGACTGGTGATAAAAGCACATTTCTGTAGGCATTATCGTTGGGGAACCACCTCAATGTTCATAAAGTCTCCTGTTGATGAGCGCAGAAAGAACTGAATGTTTACCAAAAAGATGTCTTTCTCCAAAACCACAACGGGAGATATCATACGGCAACCAAAACTGTTGCAGTTACTGACCAATTGTATTAGTCTTACAGTTCCAACTTGGCTCCGACTGATTTTCACATTTGTCTCTCTCTGAAATAGCATCTCTAAGGAATACAAGTTTCACACGGATGACGAAGTGCGCCAGGAAGTTCTCAAATAGCTCTGGAGTCTGCCAACATGATTCTACGCTGCCGAAATACAGAGCTCGTAGCCTGATGGGACAAATGTGTGGTAGGTGAATACGTCGACAAATAGTACAGGTAAATGTGTTTGGTTGCCGGACAACAGGTTAAGAACATGTATGTTCAGATATTGGGCTAACCTGAAAAGGTGGGGATTTGCACACAATACATATTGCGAACGTATGGCGTCCATTACTAGGAATGTTTGATTATATGTGATAGGATGCAGGAATCCTATGCAGTGGAGGACCTAATGGTGGCAAATGAAAAAGCACTGACCGTGGCTTGTGTTTGGGCAAAGACTATGTGTCGGACATGTAAAATAAGTAAGTACAGGTCAATTATATTCCTCTCTCATAGTTATCATCTAGAAATTATACATATGTATACCAAATGGATGACCTTCATATATTAATGATGTTTATGACCTACTTTAAGTCTTGTTGTTATGCAATGCAGTAACACCCTTGCGTGGTTTTCTTTACAGCGTATCCTGAGAACACAGAATGGTTCATTTTATGTTTGCATTTTGTTAGAAATAAAAATTGGTTGCATTGTATGTTTCGTTTCAGTGTCGTTTTCCAGCAACGTAACATGTTGCATCGTCACTTTATGTTGACGTCATCTCGTTTTTCAATAAACTCATATAAGACTTATCAGCTCACGAAGCCGCCTTCTATTTTATGTTTCTAGCAAATCATTAGGGCATATCTACTCCCTACGTCGTTCCTGCCTATTTTTTCAACTTGGGTGTCTTTTAGTTAGTTAGTTGCATATCGCAAGCGAAGATGGTGACAGCGTCAGACATGTTTATTCAGATGTGCCTGCATATTATTGTACGGTCCGATCTGAGAGTGACAAACTATACCGCACGTAGGGCACACACGAATAGCATTTGTATTTGGGCAGTCTTGCATTCTTTCCTTTCGTGCAGCTCGCTTTTCCTGCGCCTACTGCTTTTTACAATCTTGTATTCAACCTGATGTGACCGCCGTATGCGCAGACCTATATTTCTTCTATTGTAACCAACTTCCCCATATCTTAGCTGAAATTGTGTACACATCAGTTATAGCGCGACCGGTTAATCTATAAACTTTTGCGGGATCTCGGACTGGTCATTTAAAAGGTTTTGCAACCAAAAAAAACAACCTTGTTTCTTTATATTCCCTTTGTTCAGTCATAATCAATAAGCCAATGTGGTCAAGCATGACCACCGTGAGCAGACTTCGTGAATGATGTTGCGTCATTTACCACAACCGTCGCTGTCGTAAGTGAGTGACCACGTTTCGATTGAACCCCTAGCCAATTCACTACTTGTTATGCCTGGTAACATATATGCCATAATAAAGCATTGGATGAAGCAACGATTACGCCAGTACACATCATTTAAAATTGTACATGAAACATATTCTATCCAATACATTATTTACGAATATTGTATTATGTCAAAATACTTGAAAGGCAACAAAATATTTCTTATATTTTCTCATATTTAAGGTTTGCACCAATGTATGAGCAGTCCAAAAACACAAATAAATCCACATAAAAAAGCACAAATACACTAATTCACCAAAGAAACACTAACATTTAAAAAAGTTGACATATGTAGTACTAAAAATAGAAGGAAAAAAAACATATATTAGTATAAATAGAACATTATATTTATTAGTTGCCTCATATGAATAGATACGCCCACGATATCTGAACGGGGTCACAGGGTCACAAGGTCGAACATCTGATACTGGATTTGTATTAATGTGAGAGTGTTTCTGAATGTACTCTAAATACACACATATATTTACCACAAATAAACTATTCTATTGCCAGTACTACGCGTTGAAGAAATGAAAGAATGATCTGTGCTGGTGTCATTTTCTATTTGAAAATGGGTTTGCAAACTCTGGAGTGTCTATGTATGATTCAGCAATGTTTCCCAAACGTCTTTGGCCTGCGGACCAGTGAAAATAGGAAACAAATTTACGGACCGGGGAATTTAGGAAAACAATGTCCTGGACTGGTGATAATAGGAAACATTTTTCGCGTATTGCATAAAAAAATAATTTATAGACCATTATTTATAGAGTATTTTGTGTATAAGTTTTGGAAACTAATATTATAAAATAAAAGTACCTATAGATGTTTAAAATAATCATAATTCTAGCAGTAAATACAAATGCTAGTAAAAGAACGTTTTAAAACAGAAATATTTCATTTAAATAAAGTTTGGGCGACATCTGTTGCTGCTTATTTTATTGGGATATTTGGTGACCGTGGCTACAGCGTTGTTTCTGAGCAAACAAGCAATGCATTAATATCCATTATGTTTCTTTGTTCTGAAGAGACTTCTAAATCAGTAGAAAGACGTTAAGTTTAAATATATTTGATTTTGATAACTGGCAGGTTGAAAAAGTCATCTCACCCAAAACTTTCGTTGAAAAGACAACCGATAGTTTCAGAGCAGTGCAACTATATACGAGACGTGTTCAAATGAAACCGGACCAAAATGCAACTAGTGAACACACGTACGACGTGCATGATGACGTCTTTTCTAATGTAAACAGCACATACCAGCCGTCAAGTTTGCAAAATGTCATTATCCTCCGACTTATAGTTTCCTCGGCAGACCGTTGAAAACATGGCTGGTGTGAAGCGGAATCCGTTCAGAGTTGATCAGCGAGCGGTGGTTCGGTTTCTAACAGCTGAAGGATGTCGACCAGTTGACATTCATCTGAGAATGCAGGCAGTGTATGGGGACAAAAGTGTGTCGAAGACGACAGTGAAGAACTGGACAACAATGTTTAAAGAATGACGTGACTTAACGGCCGATCTTCCGAGACCAGGTCAGGCGCATATTGTTGCGTTGGAAGATGCCATCGTCGAAATTGATGCAGCGATTTGGGTGAACCGTCGCCTGAGTTTACGTTCGCCACGCTTTTGTCACCATATACTGCCTACATTCTGCGATGAATATCAACTGGTCGATGTCCTTCAGCAGTTAGAAACCGAATCACCACTCGCTGATCAACTCTGGACGGATTCGGTATCACACCCACCATGTTTTCAATAGACTGCTAAGGAAACTATGAGTCGGAGGATAATGAAATTTTGCAAACTTGACGGTTCGTATGTGCTGTTTACACCAGAAGTGACGTCATCATGCGCATCGTACGTATGTTAACTTGTTGCAGTTTGGTCCGGCTTCATTTGAACAAGCCTAGTATTATTCCACTATTTCAAAGCAGAACGTCAGGAATCATAACTTCAAAGAAGGACCGAGTTAAATGTCCCTAGATCAGGCAACACTGACACCTACTAAACGGATGTGTACCTGGATGAAGTTTAATCCTGATTTATCTATCCATGATTACTCTGTCTGTAGTCATGATCAAAGTATGAACTGTGGCAACAGATTTCAGAATACAGATCATGAAATTGGTTGGACTGATGACACCCATAGAGCAACCGTTAATGTTAATGAGCATGATGGTAATATGGACGTCTCGCTAGAAGTCTCCAGGTGCAATGATATTCCACACATGTTACACTCTCAACTGTAGCAACATCCACACATGGTACACTCTCCATCGTAACAACATCCACACATGTTACACTATCCGCTGTAACAATATCCACACATTTTACACTCTCCATCGTAACAATATCCACACATGTTACACTATCCGCTGTAACAACATCCACACCTTTTATACAATCCGTTGTGGCAACATCCACACCTTTCACGCACACCACTGTTGCATCCACACAATTCACGCACTCCACTATGACATCCACACCTTTAACACACTCCACTATGACATCCACACCTTTAACACGCTCCACTATGACATCCACACCTTTAACACACTCCACTATGATATCCACACCTTTAACACACTCCACTATGACATCCACACCTTTCATACACTCCACTATGACATCCACACCTTCACACACTCCACTGTGACATCTACTCGTCTCACACAGTCCACTGTGACATCTGCACCATTCACGCACCCAACTGTGACATCTGCACCTTTCACGCACTCCACTGTGACATCCACACCATTCACGCACTCCACTGTGACATCCATACCTTTCACGCACCTCACTGGGACATCCACACCTTTCACACACTCCACTGTGTCATCTGCACGTTTCACACACTCCACTGTGACATCTGCACGTTTCACACACTCCACTGTGACATCCCCACCTTTCACACAGGCATCTATCAATATCTACCAATTCAACACCTCGCAACGTAAAGGCCACCGCTACATGCTCCATAAATGTTCAAACAACTGCCTCTACATTCTAACACATTTGCACAAATTCAAAGACAGTACAACAGTTCCAAAGATAAAAAATGTATCCATTTTCCAGCACTCACTAAACGAAGCTAAACAAGAACCCTTAACCACTGAGGAAGAGTAATTATGCACACACTTGTTTGGAGTTAAGTTGTATACGTGCACTGAAAACTTTATCAAGTTCAATATAAAGAGCACGACCTTTGATATTTCAAAGGATTGTTGTCCCCCATAAAGAAACATTCAAGATTGAAACTGTAAACAAAATGGAAACGGACTAGCCTACTTGATAAGTGAACTGTATCCCAGAGCAGTCAGAAGAAAGTTTAGAAAAAAATAACACGTTTCGAAACTTAAAATTCGCACACAACGATAAAGTATGTCTAAAAGCTGGTATGCCATGACAAGTAGGAATGACAGACACGAAAACACTTGACATGAAAGAAGCCACAGGAATGACCTTACGTCATATGAGAATACAAATGAAATTCATGAAGGATACTGGCCCGCAGCTCCCGCATAAGAGTTTAAAACGCAAATTACGCAGCAACACGTTTAGATTTCAGTGCACGTCAAGTGTAAATGTAAGGAATTGAAAGCAAATGACAGCTATATTAATGTCCCTTTTCTCTAAATTGCTGATATTAACTCTCCTGGTATCGCTGTTGTAAATAAGAGTAGACATTTATAATAGTTGACATGGCATGTCAAACGAATGTTTAGTAATTAAATTATGGTGAACATGCGTCAGACTATGGTAAAAACTTATTCAAAACATCTTTACAAATAAGACATGCTGACAGAGCTAATTTAAAATCGACTACCACTCTGGCAAGAACGGCAGAAGTGAAAGAAAACCATGACAAAATAACAGACAAGACGACTTGTGTCGGAGATAGTACTTTGTCCATTGGTTCTTAAGGTGGAGTAGGTTATACCGAGTTTTGCCCCTTACCGCCCAGTGTATCCGATTTCAGCACCAAGTAATAACATGATAATGATGTTGAAGACCCACAATGAGTAAGATTTCTCTGTTTGTGTGCCCTGAAGAGGGCATTAAGTGGTGGGTTGCAGTAACTTTTCTCACATCCCGAGCGTGCTGATTAAGGTGAACCGGGGTTCTGAGTCGATTGTGCTATGCTTGGCGTTATCTCACTACTACGGGGATCACATCGATCCCACACCTCGTTAGCCAGGCTGCCATGACAAAAAATCCGTTTCCGAGGGAAAACTACGAGGAAGTCGAGGCTGGTGTTTTGGTCAGTATATTTTGCCTGACCTGGACTAACATAGTCCGATCAATATATTTTTCTGACCCTGGCTAACATAGTCTGATCAGTATATTATACCTGACCTTGACTAACATAGTTTTATCAGCATATTTTGTCTGACCTGGACTAACATAGTCTGATTAGTATATTATACCTGACCCTGATTAACATAGTCTGATCAGTATATTATACCTGACCCCGACTAACATTGTCTGATCAGTATGTTTTTTCTTACCCTGACTAACAGGGATGCTGAAATGCTAATTAGGATATAAAGTTCAGGAAGAAATGTTAGTCAGGGTCAGATAAAACATACTGATCAGACTATGACTAACATCCTGCTACTTGCAAAGTTTTCAGGGCTTGGTAGCGGGGCGTTCGAAAACAAACGAAGGAAAACAAGGAATAATAGGAAATATCTTTTATTTCTGTCGTCTTCCTCTTAGTAATGGCTACCAACTCAAGCCATTTTGTATATCCATTTTAGATCATATCACGTTTTGTTGTTGTGACTTATGAATTATTTTAATTTGTTCTTTTATCCCCCAAGGAAGCATTGTGGCCGTAATCTGGCTTTCGTTTTCGAAGATAAACTTAAAACCTAGTCTCCACAGTACGTAGCAACTGCCGGACCAATCGACCTTTATTCCATAGCTCTCTAAATTCTCCCCCTGGACCTCAGCTGCAGTGATAGTTTTAGTTGTGTTTCTTTTGCAATCCAATGTGGAGCGCGTGACCAAATGGTTTCGATGCCTGCCTGATGAAAATGAGGGCAGCGGATCGAGTCCCCAGTAAGGCATATGTTGTTTTTTTTTGTTTTTTGGGGGGAGAGATGGGGTGGAGAGAAAAAACATAGACAGACAAGACTTAACGACATCAATAGCGAAACTGTCTGTAGTCCACAGCCCTTAAAAAAAAACCTCGACTACCACAGCACGGAGAGGGAACAGTCGTATAAGCGGTACAATTAATCCCTGGAAAAGTCTTCCTAGCCAGTGCTCTGTTTGAACAACAACTGGACTTTCTTAACAAGATCGTGTCAAATCTGAAGAACAGTATAGATGTCTCATATCCCCTATCCTGTTCATCACATATGTATCCTACATAAGTTGAACACATTAAGGATGCTGTCTTGAAGCGGCTGGCTCTGAACCGCTCAGCCTGGCGCACTGCCATCACCCAAAGTCCTCGCATAAGTGAGCAGATAACAATTATCGAGGCGCTGGAAAATCGAGCTGCACGAAAGGACAGAATGCAAAACGGCCCTATTACTAACGCTGCTCATGTGTGCCCTACATGCGGTAGAGTTTGATGTGCTCAGATCGCCATACGGGATCACATCTAAATATGCATGTCTGACGTTGTCGCCATCTTCGTTTTTGATGGGCAACTAACTAAGTAACTAACTAACTAGCTAGCTGAAAACTAAGACCGCATATGTTAAATAGCCAATCCAAGTGAAGGAAACTAGACTGGGAATCGAATTTATTTTTGCAGACGATAAAGCAGCTTTATAAATAAAATTACAACAACGTCTTAACAAACTATACACAACATGTCAAGAATTCAGAATGGAAATCAACGTAGAAAACAAACTGAAGTCAAGAAAATGGATGGAAAGGCAAAAAGAAATTGATTAGCAGCAAATCAAACAGGTGAAATATTTCACGTACACAGAGATTACCACATCAGCAGACGATATTCAACAAATTTTCAACAAAGCAAATCAAATCATCGGACAACTTTGACCAATGTTAAATTGAAAGCACTGGACAATAACTACAAAACAAACGATATACAACACGATTGTCGTCCCAATATTGTGCTACCAATGTCACATCTGGACGCTAACAACAAATGTCAAATCGTAACAGCACTAATGAAATGGCTGCGAGAAATATTAGGTACAACAAGATGAGAAAAAATCAGAAACAAAGACATCCGGAGACTGGTGCGAACAACGCCCGTATTTGGTTAAGTCAGAAGACAACAACTGAAAGGGTTTGGCAGTTAACAAGGCTAACAGCACCCCCTAACATTGAATGACATTTAGATACAACGGATTGTGGGGAGGAAGACTAACGTCTGATCAGGTAAAACATACTGATCAGACATGCTATTCAGGGTCTGGAAAAATATACTGGCCAAGACCCTCACCTCGGCTTATCCGTAGCGCTCCTTCGAAAAGGGCTGTGTTTATCGCAGTCTGACTAACGAGGTGAGGGATCGACGTTATTCCCGTAGTACTGAGCGACACGTAGTTGAAGCTAAGCATAGCACAACCGCCTGGAGGACTCTGGTCCACCTTGATCAGCACGCTTGAGATCGCCACTTAACGTGTCCTTTTCAAGGCGCACAAAAAGGTAGAACTACCCATTGGGAGAATTCCTTTAACAACAACATATAACCAATTCAATACCAAAGACTGCCGACCACTAAAAAAGCGGACTGAAAAAATATGAGAGTTCGTTAATACCCCTATACATGAGGCACACATTCAGGCTAGTTTTAGGGATCTCTTCAAATCCGGCCGCAGATTAGCAAAGCAGGAAGAGCGAAAAGAAGGTTTAGTCCGTATCCTGGCTAATCCCAAACCTGCTGCCAAACCATCAAGATGATAAACGCGCACAGAAATAACCAACAGGAAACAATATCTGCAGGGCTTGACGAAAGCGCTCGTCTGCTCGTCTGTGACAAGTAAACATTTTTGCTTGACGAGTACAAAAAAACACATCAGTATTTAATCGTTAATTACGTTTCTAGTCGTAACTACACAACGACTCTCGCACGATTAGTAATGATTTTACGGTTAGAAAAGATTGTACATCAGCCAGCTTTTGACGGTGAATCGAAATGGACCTCCACTACCACAATTTAAACCGACTAAAGTCATCGATAAATAGTAATTCAGTTCTAAACCACCAAGTTAGTTCAAGTGCAAAAATCTGTGAGAGCAGTTCATTTTCTTTTAAGAAGAAATAGGATAATACTGTGTAAAAAATACAAAATATTTGGGTTTATTAGGCATTATTTCGAAGAAATAAAAGTGAATGAGTGCCTAATTTAAGTTTCTTACCATATATTGCATGATTGTAGTCCGAACATGCTGACTTGTGAAATTTTGGACAAAATGATGAGTCACCCACAAATTTGTGGCGCCCTGAATATGTGCTTAAAAAATGCGTGCCTTACCAAAATGAAACAAAAGTGTCTGAGATATATATTTGTTTAAAAGACAAAACCCAACCTAACTAAGAATGTACCGGAATGCTGAAATGCTAATAAGGATATAAAGTTCAGGAAGAAATTGATCTTATATGCCACGAGACACGACAGTTGATATGATTGGAAAGTAATATACAAGATCTTATGTCCTCTATCCCAGTGGTTCCCAAAGTGTGTTCCGCCGGTCTGTGGGGTGCTGAGAAACATTCAAATATTTTCACTGAAATGACACTTAGTCTTCGTAGTCTAAGAATCGGTCCATCCGTGTGTTGATGTAATAATAGAAAGTACAAATCTGCACATTTGGTTGAGTGCAGACACAGGTGAAAGTATTTCCTAAAATCGTTGATCTGCCAAATGAACACGTGTTCTTCTTCATCTTTGTTCTTTTTAATCTCCCGTTACCAATCTCCCGTTACCAATCTCCCGTTACAAATCTTCTGTTACCAATCTCCCGTTACCAATCCCTGAAAAGGGCTTTGCAAGTAGCATAATGTTGTCCGAAGAACGGAATGCGCTGTGTTGTACTTTACACATTGACTGTGATATCTGCACCTTTCGGTCCGACACACTTAACTTCAGCAGGAATTTTTGAGTAGCAGATTAGCCTTCCCTCTTTGATCCCTTCTCCGTATCCAGTCTGCTCTGCTGCAGACTGTTGTTCATGATCACCGGTTGGAGGTGTAGAAGGGTCTTCGCACATCTATTCGCTGGCTGTGACGCTAGCAGTCAGCGTTGGGTTACTGACTACTGCAGCTCATGCATTGTTCACATCTTGATCCCGAACACATGTTCACCAAATAAGGATGCACATCTGATTTGCTATGTACGGTTCATAGATAGTACGGTAATGACCTTGTGGAATGTTTTCTCTTTTGTAAAATAGTACACAAAGTAGAAAGTCTTCTCTTTTGTAAAATAGTACACAAAGTGGAAAGTCTTCTCTTTTGTAAAATAGTACACAAAGTGGAAAGTCTTCTCTTTTGTAAAATAGTACACAAAGTAGAAGGTCTTCTCTTTTGTAAAATAGTACACAAAGTGGAAAGTCTTCTCTTTTGTAAAATAGTTCACAAAGTGGAAAGTCTTCTCTTTTGTAAATGTGTACAAGAGTACAAAAGCTCACGATTTGTTCGAGACCCTGGACACATCAATAGTTGAAAACAATGTGGAGTGGACAAAGTGCGTGAGTGTCTGTACTGATGGTGGTCGTTCGATGCCCGGTAGTGATGGATGGTTGCAGGCGTTTAATTGAAGAAAAGCTCCTGGTTCACTGTGGCCTCATTGCATCATTCCCACAGAAGCACCCACATCAAAGTATCTGAGTCCTCCAATGAATTTGGTCTTACAATGTGTGGTAAATGTGGTAAACTTTATAAAAAACGCAACAAGTGAAAGCTACGTTAAAAAACCAAATTGCCTGATGAAACGGACAAATAATGCACGTCATTATTGCACTACTGACCCTCGCTATGGCTCTCTCGTCTCAAGGTGTTGTCCCGTACGTTTGAATTACGACATAATTTATACATTGTTCTTGAAGAGGAAAAACTCGAGTATACAAATACTTTGTAGAAATATATTTGTTGGTGAAACTAGCATACTTGAGAGATATCTTTGATAGGTTAATTGCATTGAATCTCTCCCTGCATGAAAGCACTATGCACATATTGATATTGGTCGAGAAGGTTTTAGCTTTCAGACAAAAAAACATGTCAGCTATGGAGAAAAGTGAATGAAGATGGTGGCAAGAATTGTTTCCCCGTATTGCAGCAGTTTGTGGTCGTCAATGAAGTTGATTTCTCTCGTAACATAAAATGTGTTTTCTAAGAGCGCATATCACAGTTTATCAACTGGTTTGCAAAAGACTTTCTAAAAGATAATATCCATTAGTTATCATCGATTCAAGACCTATTCAAGGTCAAAGCTCTATCTGAATGTACCTCTGTGGAAGAAGACAATCTTATTGAGATGTCCTGCGACATTACACTAAAGAGAACATTTGGCAGCACGGAACTAATTGACTTTTGGATATTAGTTAAAGATAAATTTCCTCTGTTAAGTGGTAAAGTTTAGACAAATGTTAGTTCTATTTGTGACGCCATATCTGAGTGAAGTTTCGTTTTTTTGGCGGTTGGTGTGATAAAAAGCAAGTAGGCAAAGGCCGCCGTCCATGGCATAATTTATTTTGCAAGCGATATTTTTTAGTAAGGATTAACTGCGCTACTTTTTATCCTCACTTTCTCGTCTCGTGTCACCCGACCCTAGTGGCAAGTCAAGAACAAGCCGACTAGGGGGCTACTACGAGATGCAGAGGACTCCGCATCAAGCACCCGCGAAAAAGACGGCGGAGTCCGGAGTCGAACCCTTACACCACCTGATCACGAGGCCGACGGCTTAACCACTTCGCCACGGAATCCCCCGTACAAGTATCACGCAAAAATCGATGTGGAACAAGAAGTGAGGCTGGCTGTGTCCAGTTTGGTTCCAAGATTAGAGAAGATGTGCAGCGAACAACAGACTCATCCGTCCCACTAATTAATTAGTTGTCTTTCCACTTGTGCCGTTTAGCGTCGTGGGGAGCTTGAGTCGTCTATTCTGTGCCAAGTGCGTTGCGTCGGTCAATGTGAGCCCTTGTCGTAGCACAATCACTCTAATGTCATCTATCCACCTATCTCGCGGCCGCCCCTTGCCCTGTAGCCAGATCTACCAGCATTGTAAGCCATCATTGGAAGATGATGAGGGTGCATTCTCATGAGATGACTAAACCACCTTATTTTCTGCCTGGAAATGTATTCGACACTAATTACGATTATTAAATGATATTATCGTTCAAGGTATGTACTTATTTACTGTGCTCAGAGACTCCAAGAGGAAGGGGTAGTCCAAGAAGACGATGTCACGAAGATATCCAGGAATGCCTGAGTATGACTGTGGCGTAGGCTGGTGTATTGGCAAGAGAAAGAGTTTCTTTCAGACAAACTGTGATGGGAGCGACGTTCTACAAAAGACATGCTACATGATGATGATGACTTATTTACTTTTTACGAGATCAAGATGCTGAGCAGCGTATGAGCTCCAGTGGTCAGCGACCCATAGCTGACTGCTAGCGTCAGGACCAGCGAACCAGAGCTGCCAAGACCCTTCTGCACCTCCACTCGATGATCCTGGATAACAGGTAGCAGCAGGGCAGACTGGCTAAAGACAAGGGATCGAAGAGGGAATGCTAACCCGGTACTAAAAAAATACTTGCTGAAGTCGGATGTGTTGGATCGAAAGGTGCAGATATCGCAGTCATGCTGTAAACTACGACACAACGAATTCCGTTCTCTGGACTACATTCTGCTACTTAAGCCAGTTTAGGGTTTGGTAGCGGGAGATTGAGAACGAACGAAGCCAAGCAAAGCCATTTACTTTTGACACAAACTGAGAATTTGAAATGCGTGTTTCAATCGTTTGTATTGTAGTTAACCAGCCTAATCGCATAAACTGCGCACTGCAACTATGAAGGAGTCCTACTTTCTGACTTGGGGTGCCCTGGAAAAATATGGTCCACTAAGAGTGCATTGGACCGAAACAGTTTGGGAATCACTGATCTTTTCTGTTTATTAGCCACACTTTTCTGTGTGTAACAACTATATCAGCGAGTCCTATGCACAGCTGAAAATTCAGATGTGAAATTATAATATTACATAGATTCAGATCAGTCGTCCCCAGCATGATGTCTGTGACATGGGTCAGGATGGTCCCAAAATGGAATGACGCGCGTGGGTGTGTGATTGTGCGTGTGCGTGCGCGTGCGAGTGCGCGTGCGCGTGTGCGTGTGTGTGTGTGTGGGGGGAGGGGGGGAGGGTTGGTCCCCAGTGTAATGAAGATTTACGTGCTTTAATATTAGTAATGACATCTTGTTTTGTGTCTGTGTTTGTTTGTGTAAGTGTTATGTGTCTGTGCGATTGCGTGTGCGTGTTGTGTGTCTGTGTTTGTTTGTGTGACTGCTGTGTGTCTGTGCGATTGTGTGTGCTTGTGTTTTGTGCTCGTGCGTGTGTGTGTGTGTGTATACGTGCGTGTTTATGTGTGTACATGAATGCAAACGTTTGTGTGAGTGTGTATGTTTCTGTGTGTTTTTGTGAGCCGGAATGGTCCCCAGTCTAAGTATGAATTGCCTAATTTAATAATAGTAATATCATCTTGTTTTGTGTGTGTATTTACATGTGCTTGCGTGCGTGTTGGTGTTTCTGTGTACTTGTGTTTTATGTGTGTGAGTTTGTTTGTGTGGTTATGTCATCTGACGAGGATGCAATTAGTCAACCTGCAACCAAATCATACTACAAGGAGGTTTCAGGGTTATGAGTAAGTGGGCGAAGATGCGTAGATGGAATCAAAGAAACGCTATACAAGATCAACATTATAAACAACACAATCCTCACACCTAGCGCAAACCAGAAGCCTACGCATACAAGCTCTCTGCGACGCTACAAGGCAAGAGCAGTAGAACAAAAGAAGAAGAGGAAGGAAATGAATAATAATAATAATAATCAAGGCTTAACAAATTATAGTGTGGCTTACCAGTTGGTCAACAATTTCACCAGTCAGCATGGTCGGACTACAGTCATGCAATTTACGTTAACACATTTAAGCTAGGCACTAATTCACCTTTATTTCTACATAACAATGAGTACCAAACCACAATATATTGTATTACTCACACAGTATTAGCCTATTTCTTCTTTTTTTAAATGCACAACTGTCAGATACATGGCGTGTGTGTCCTTGAAGATACTTGGTAGTTTTAGCACTGTAATACCATGTATCAGTGGTTTTAGTAAGTTTAAATTGTAGTAGTGGAAGTTCTATTAGATTCGTCATCATAAGCTTGCAGATGTACCATCTATTCGAACCGTAATATCATTAATAAGCGTGTGAGGGTCGTTATGTAATAACGATTACAAACGTAATTAACGATTGAAAACGGATTTTTTTATTCTCGTCAAGCAAATATTTGTACTCGTCACAGACGAGAAGACGAGTGCTTTTATCAAATCCTGATAATAATAATAAGAACATAATAACAATAAGAAGAAGAAGAAGAATACATTATATCGCCTAGGACAATGTACAATCCACCATTACAGCCATTAATTGCGAACTGTAATGTGATTCAGCTACCATTATTGCTATTCAATCTGCAGTTTTATTTCTGCCTTTCTGTTTCTGAGGTGCTAGATACAAACTTTGGTTTTGCTTGAGGTTTTGCTTGAAGTAATTTTTCTGGTAATATACAAGTGCATCACCGGCACGTTTCAGTTTGTGCTGTACCTATTGGTACTTGCATTTTGAACCTAAACACAAGAAATATTTATTTACTTTTAGCACCGAATTTGAGGTAGTGATGTCACAGGAATAGGATACATTTTATCGGTTAGGAGTGTCAAACATTCTGCGAGAATAAACGAGAATTTCTGGCACAGTTTGTTAATGTCGTCCTAGCAATGTGCTGCTGGGATCTGTCAACGTTGGTCCATGATAAGGAGAGCAGCATCCAGTTTCTGGGATCTGTCAACGTTGGTCCATGATAAGGAGAGCAGCATCCAGTTTCTGGGATCTGTCAACGTTGGTCCATGATAAGGAGAGCAGCATCCAGTTTCTGGGATCTGTCAACGTTGGTCCATGATAAGGAGAGCAGCATCCAGTTTCTGGGATCTGTCAACGTTGGTCCATGATAAGGAGAGTAGCATCCAGTTTCTGGGATCTGTCAACGTTGGTCCATGATAAGGAGAGCAGCATCCAGTTTCTGGGATCTGTCAACGTTGGTCCATGATAAGGAGAGCAGGATCCAGTTTCTGGGATCTGTCAACGTTGGTCCATGATAAGGAGAGCAGCATCCAGTTTCTGGGATCTGTCAACGTTGGTCCATGATAAGGAGAGCAGCATCCTGTATCTACAGCAGCATGGCATTAGCCATGCTGTCAGACTATGTAATAACAGCCATGTTATCTGACGCTAATCCTAACCCTAACTGTATCCCTAAACCTAATCATATCCTTAACCATAACACTAATCATAACTTCAACCATAATCCTAACCACAATCCCTAACTCTAACCGTAATCCTAACCCAAAACCTAAACCTAACCATAACATAAGGATAACCTAACCATACCCATAACAATAACTCTTTGCAGAACTGAATTTAACCATCTTTTCTACACATTTATCTGTATCAAAGTCCTTACTTATTTATTTAAAATAATATTGCGTTGATCTGTCCTCCCCTTAACCCTTTAAGAAATGCTCCGTTACGCATGTTGGGAAACATGGAAATCTGTTTGGGGTGAATTAAGACGCAAGTACCTACCTTTTCAAAAACAAGGTAAATGACTATGCTGATTATGACTATTATTTAAGAATGCCGGGGCTTCAAACAAAGTTGGGAACTCCTAATTTAGGTTTCTCGCTTTCTTACCGAAATAGTCCACACAAGTAGCAGGTCCCGGCCAGACCATACAGACTCTGAAAAGAATCCATTTAACAACGTCGCTTGGCAATACACATTCAAGGCTAAACAAAAATTTTCTAAGCCTCCTATCACAAGATGGAATACTATCAAGGCGAGCCTGGATGAAGTTATTAAATTCACAGACAAAAGAAACAATATTTTGATACAAGTAAACTGTGTATATATCAGGGTGGTTAATCGCTCGTTTCTCCATGCAAAGGTATCAGGTTCCAGCCACGGCACTTTCCTTTCCAACCCCCACCCCCAGCGTCTAGGAAACAGCAGGAGGTAAACCAAAAAAAAGGTACCAGAAACAGCTATGTCTACCTGGCAGCAGTCGTAACGCTGTCTGTCAGGATTACACGTATTCCAAGTATCGCTGATGATGCCAGCCAAATGCCTTCCCGGCATAGAAAATTGGCTGCCATATCTTGTGTCTTGCCTTGATGGTTCTCTCTAACATAATGTTTTATTATACCATCTCTTATTAGTACGAGGAGAAGGTGTCAAAATAATGTTATTTTAAAACAGAAAAGTAAAAACTTTGATAAAGATAGATGTGTAAAAAAGATAGTTACATTCGGATGCACGTACGTATCTCTTAATTCACCCCAAACAGAGTTCCATTGATTACCACCAGACGTATTTGATTGCAAATGACTGTAGCGGGACATTCCATGATGGGTTATGCGGTGGACAGGTCGATATCATTTTATTTTTAATAAAAAAGTAAAAACTTAGATTTTGATAAATGTGTAGAAAAGATAATTACATTCAGTTTTGCGACCAATCTTCTGGAAGAATGTAGGGCCCTAAAAAGGAGCAGAAGGAAATGTTCAGGCAGGCAGATTTAAATAATTGGACAACACACGCCACAATTTTAATTACTGAGGTGGCCAGAATAGAACAACGTCTGCAAGAATGGCGCTGAAAACGTCTAATTCACTGACTTTGATGCGTCGACGCCACTTGAACTCTCATTGTACGAATCAAGTATATGCCTGTGCCATGTTTCCGCTTGTCATTTATAGTTTGATGATTATAAAAAGGTTAATTGGCAATCCTATAATAGGCGTGATGTTTGACACCCGACAGTTCTTCTTCTGCGTTCGTTCTCAATCTCCCGTTACCAAACCCTGAAAGGGCTTAAGTAGCAGAATGTAGTCCAGAGAACGGAATGCGTTGTGTCGTAGTTTACAGCTTGACTGCGATATTCGCACCTTTCGGTCCAACACATCCGACTTCAGCAAGCATTTTTTGAGTACCGGGTTAGCATTCCTTCTTCGATTTATTCTCCTTAGCCAGTCTGCCCTGCTGCAGCCCGTTATTCAGGATCACCACGTGGAGGTGTAGAAGGGTCTTGGCAGCTTTGGTTCGCTGGCCCTGACGCTAGCAGTCAGCTATGGGTCGCTGACCCCTGCAGCTCATGCGCTGCTCAGAGTCTTGATCCTACCCCGACAGTTAAAAAGTGGACTATTCTGTGACGTCACTATCCCCACAGTCCCGTAATAAAAATATATATATGGTGCTAAAAGTAGATATTAATTATTTAAATGGGGTGAATTACGAGACAGGTTCTCAGGTGCAAAAATATATGATTGTCAGCTTTTGAGACCAGCAGTATAATAAGAAGTACCTGCCTGTAGACCATGCGCGAGCTTTGTAGCCGAGTGCCTTGCGTCACATGGATGTCCTGCCGACAATTTGCCCGTAGACATCTCCATCGATCCCGTGGTTCAGTCAAGGCACAACCATACCATGGTTGTTATTGCCTCGTCTGATAACATTGCTAATGTCATGCTACCACAGAAACCGGATGCTACTATCCTTATAATGGACCAAAGTTGACAGATTCAAGACATTAATTTCTGATTTCAAAAAAGATGGCATGAACAAGAGGAATCGAAAGTGCAAACATAAATTCTCGGAAGCAGATTGTTTGACACCTCTAACAGTTAAAACGTGAACTATTCTGTGAAGTCACTACTCCAAAATACGGTGCAAAAAATATACATCCAGTGCTAACAAAAACTATTATATTTATTTGGGCTGAATTAAGGGATTCCGTGGCGAAGTGGTTAAGCTGTCGGCCTCGTGATCAGGTGGTGTGGGTTCGACTCCGGACACCGCCGTCTTTTTCGCGGGTGCTTGATGCGGAGTCCACTGCATCTCGTAGTCGCCCCCTAGTCGTCTTGTCCTTGACTTGCCACTTGGGTAGGGCTGCTCGAGACGAAAGATTGAAGATAAAAAGTAGCGCAGTTAATCCTTACTAAAAATAGCGCTAGCAATTAATCATCGTTTTCGATGAACGGCGGCCTTTGCTTTTGATGGGACAAATACTTATTGCTCTCCCAGTTTATCGATGAATGTCTCTTGTTCGCCTGCACTCAATCCAAGTATCGTTCCAGATACAAATGTGTACATAGCTTGTTCTTATGGTCAGAAAGGCTGCGAGTAAAGGAACTGGTCACTGCGTCTCTCATCAGAATGTGAGGCCTAGTACAATAAAGTATTTAACACACCATCCTCGACAGCAATATCTGTTTATAGGACCACATTACATTTAGAATGATAAACCGTTTACTAAGCTATCTCGTTCTTCTTGGATCCTTGACAAATGGCCAACGAAAGTAAACAGGTTTCACAGTTTCGTAACCCTAGACACGGAAGAGTCGATTTGAGCTGTCTGTGAAATTAGTTCTGCGTGCCAACTGTGTTTTATAGCCCTCGTGTCCTTATATAACCACAAGGATTCTGTGTTTGAAAGCGCGAAGCAGACACTGCTGTGGTGGATCAAACGTTAGGACTTCATTTGTGCGATGATGCAGTTTGTTATTTAGGTGGGGTTGGCAGTTCACTCCTTAACTGACTTACCTTCCCTAGCAAGCAAAGCAGGGCAAAGGTAAAGGCCACCGTCTATCGTAGACGATGATGGCATAATTAATTGTACTACTGCTATTTTTAGTAAGGATTCTTCTTCTTCTTCTTCTTCTTCGTAAGCAGTCAGACAGTAACCATTATTTTTTCGAAAAAAGCGGCGGTCATCCTAAGGATTAACGGCGCTACTTTGTATCCTCACTCTCTCGTCTCGTGCCGCCCTACCCAGCGACAAGACAAGGACAAGACGACTAGGGGGCGACTGCGAGATGCAGGGGACTCAGCATCAAGCACCCGTAAAAAAGACGGTGGAGTCCGGTGTCGAACCCACACCACCTGATCATGAGGCCGACGGCTTAACCACTTCGCCACGGAATCCCCAGCATTAATACAGGTATTCATTTGCAGCCGGGTCGACTGAATCGTACCGGTAACCTCAGTTGAACCTTTTTGCCGTTAACGTCATACGCTGATGTTCTATCATGCGGAAGGGAGAGGAGATGAGAGCATTAACGTCTGGTCAGACAAAACAGACTGATCGGAAAATGTAAGGGTCAGACGAAAGATACTGACCAAGACCCCCCCCCCCCTTTCCCTCAGCTTCTACGCAGTTATCTCTGGAACCACGCTTTCGTGGAAGACTGACTAGGGATCTGGGGGATCTAAATGATCTTTTAGTAGTGAGCAACACGCAGATGAAGCCAAGCATAGCACAACCGTCTGTAGGGTCCCGGTCCACCTTCACCAGCACGCTAAGGATGTGAGGGAAAACTACAAACAACCCACCACCTAACGCCTTTGTAAGGTGGAAAAAAAGAGTAAACTTACTGATTGTAGACATTCAACATTAGACCCGTGCTTTTGCTTAACAAAGATATAAAAGAACAAAAGAACATAGAAACTGACCAGGCACGTAATGGTGTCCGTAAAGGCTAAGCAAATTCACCCACTTTCCTTCAATCTGCTACCATCGATTGAACAATGCCCAAATTATGATTGATTCTAATACATCAGTTGACAATTGCGATAGAATGACATCTTGCCACAGAGTCATCTAGGCAGGGAATGCAGAGAGTCGTGCAACAGGAGGGCAGAGCTCGAGGTTAACCATCTCATAAATGATAACAAGCAGTACGGTGATGATATCATACATACATACTGATGTATTCTGGTTGCACAATCTAGTTGTGATATCTAGTTGGGCTTCTCGGCTAGAGTGGGAGGTTAGGTAGTGCGTCTCTGAGCAGAACGGGTCATACAGAACAGAAACCTTCGGTTCGAGAATAAAGATGGAAGCAGTGACTGTAGCTTTGGAGTGGCGACCTGGACCTCTTTAATAGGATCAGTTATTGTGTCAGGCTACCAATATTTGTTTTGAAAAGGCAAGAAGGGCTTACTATTGGATGAGAGGCTGGCCGCTGTAAAGGCATCAAACTTTCAGGGGGTGGTGTGGATATAATAATAATAGCTGTCCATCGCAAGCGAAGATGACAACATCAGTCAGACATGTTGTGCTGTTCCTCACCAGTGAGTTTGGAGGTGGCTGTATAGTCCAATTCTGGCACGGAAAATCCTTCCACATACGTAGCATTTAATGCCAGAATTAGACATGTGAATGTCAGTTGTTTTGCCTTTTCGTAAAGTGCGCTTTTTCTGTGCTTCGGAGGCTCGGCGTTCCTCAGCAATGAAGGTGTCTCAAATGGTGGTTATACGCCATTGCTTGCGGTCCTGTGCGAAACATTACAATGCGATTTCATTGATGCTGAAGCGTCTCAGAGATACTTTCAGGGAGCCTTTTAAGTTCTTATTTTGGTGACCGACTTGACGCAGGCCATCTTTCAGCTCAACATACATTTGTTGTTCTGGGATGCGGTTATCTGGTATGCGCACGACATGGCCGGGCCACCAGCTCTGGATCTTCTGCAACAGTGTGTGGATGCCTGGCATTTTTGACTTTACGATATATTGTGAATATACTGCCCTGGTCGGTGTGGGGGTCAGGACAACGAATGAGCTGACATCCTGGCTTCATAGACACCAATTACGGGTTCATTAGATATGGATATACGTGATATTTTCAAGTCTATCATTGACCACCTGATAGATGATGGCATCGCAATAGTTAACTATTCATTGAGTGTAATGTTGTTTCGTTGTTTCGAATACCCACAATGAGTAGGTCTACTCTTGTATGCACTCTTTAAAGGTCATTAAGTAGCAGGTTGCAGTAGCTTTCCACACATCCCGAGTGTGCTGATGAAGTTGTAACCGCGACCTCCAGGCGGTTAAGCTTTGCTTGGCTTCATCTGCGTATCGCTACGAGGATCACGTCGATCCCTCACCCCGTTAGCATGGCTACCATGAAAACATCCCGTTTCCAGATAGGGATACGTGGAAGCCGGGGTGAGGGTCTTGGCCAGTATATTTTACCTCACCCTGACTAGCATGTCTGATCAGTAGATTGTGCCTGACCAACGTTATAATCAAATATTTTTAATCGAAAGAGGTTCTTCTTCTTCTTCTTCTTCTTCTTCGTACGCTGTCAGATGTCAACTTGAATTTGTTCGAAGAAAGCATATGTCATCCTGAGGCTGTCGACACTGCCATAGAGCTTGTCTAGTGTTGCCACTGGTGATGGTCACATGTGCTTTATCTGGTCCTCGTATGTCATGTAATTTTGCAGCAGATGTCCAGCGGTCATTTTCCCTGTATCACAGGTGCATTCGTCAGTGCCACCTATTTTCAGTTTATTGAATAGGTGGTACCTCAGTCTGTTGTGGCCTGTGCGGAGTCTGAAGACCACGACCTGCTCTCTTCTGTTCAACTGGTAATAGACATCGTTTTTTGTGTAGCCAGTATGTTCTATTTCCCATTTGGCCATGTATCTGGCCCTAATAAACATTTTGGACTCTTCGTAGGTTACACTAGAATATGGTTGTGGTAGTCTTGCACCATCTTTTGCCAGTCTTTCTGCCTCCTCGTTGCCTTGGATGTTACAGTGGGATGGAACCCACTGTACCACTACTCAATCTGGTGCGGACTAGTGGCATAGTTGACAGAGTACTGCTCTTAAATCATTAAGTTCAGTATTGTTTTGGCTTTTTAGTGCTGTAACCACGGCCAGGGGATCTGTAAACAGGACTATCTGGCGTTCATTGCTTTCGCCTGTCAATATTACTTTTATTGCAGCCTTCAGTGCCTCTGCCTCCGCTCTGAAATTGCTTGAGAATTTTCCAGTTGCCACTAGAATCTTTATTTCTACCATTTGTAAGGCTCAGGAATACCCATCCCCCTCCATTCTGTGTTGTGTTTGTTACAGATCCGTCAGTGTATGCATGGGTCCAGTCCATGCTTGTGTAGTTTTCCGCTATGTACCTCAGGGTTATGTCTCTTCATTCTTTTTTCAGTCTGGCTGTTCTTGTTTCCAATACCTGGTATATTTTCTACCACCTCCGGAATGATATGCTGCTTCCATGTGGGTTTGCGTACAGTAGGGATGGGCTTTGGTGTTGTTATGGTGTTCATAGGGTCTTCGCTCATCTTTTCTTTGGCTATTTCTGCAAAGTTTCTCCGATTTAGTTTCCCTTTTCCAAATATATTTAGTCTGATGCATTGGATAATATGTCAGTCTTCTGAGTTTCTCTGCTTGCTGCTGGGCTCTGCAGTCTCTTCTGTCCGTCATGGATTGCAGATCTGTAATCTTTTCAAGTTCTACAATTGGCGTTGACGTCATGCCTCCTGTTATAACTCTCATGGCTTGGTTTTGAAGTTTGCTAATTTTATCAAAGTTCGCCTTTGCTGCTGTTGCCCATGCCGCAATGCCATACTCGAGAACTGGTCTCACTCTTCCAGTGTACAGTTTCTTTAGTATTCTTTCGTCTGCTCCCCAGCTTGTGCCAGCAAGTTTCCTTATGACTGCCATTCTTTGTATGGCTCTCATTCGGTTTCTCTCGACCTGAATTTTTCATGTCATGCGCCGATCAAATGTGACGCCTAAGTAGTTTGGGTTGTCGTTTGGCCGCAGATATTTGCCGTTAAGACTTATTTTGGTGTTCTGTGGGTTTTTTTAAACGAGAATATCGTACATGTTTTTTCTTCATTTATTTTGACCAGCCATGATTTCGCCCACTACTCCAACGATGTTAGGGCCTGCTGCATCCGACTGTTTGCTACGGTGAGATTTTTTTCAGAGGTCCACATAGCCAGATCGTCTGCAGACATGGGGCTGTGGACTTTTCTTGGTATATTCTCTATGATGTTGTTTATATACACTAGAAAAAGTGTGGGTGACAGTACTCCCCTTGGGGTACTCCTTGCTCCAGTGTCACCTTTTTGCTCATCTGCCCTTGTACTTGAACTCTGGCTGTTCTGTTTAAACGAAAGAGGTTCGAGTGGTCTGGGTCGCAAGTGAAGGCAGAGCAGTTGTGTACAACCAACGAGTTGCAGGCAGCGCCAGTAACAACACCCATCGCCATTTACTTAAAGACCGAAAACCTATGTGCAGAGAAGTTGATTCTTATTAACGTAATCTCAGAGTAGACATTTACAATAACTAAATAATGACAACCACTAATAACATTACCAGTAAAACAAAGAAAATCAGTGTAAATCATCGTTATATATGTCAATTAACTTTACCTGTTATTATATCAAGCGATCAACCACACAAATGATAGTCCACTTCTAGTGTAAGTCATCTCCGCGCCATTTTCTAGTAGTATACTCCAAGAATTAACACCTTAACTACAACTAAGCCAACGCCATTATTAAAACACTCAGGTTCACGAAAATGATCTAAATCAAAACTTACTTGTTTATTAACAGTCCAAGCAATTTGAGTGACAGACACGGGTTTTGTCGCCTGACGTTTTCACAGTGGTTTACCCCTGGTCTGTAGCGTCGAAGTTTGAATTGTTAAGGGCCCACTGTTCATTCAACCGGTTCAGCCTCGGCTTGATTTGATCTCAGTGAAGCGAAAATTACATCCACAAGCGAATATATTCTCGCATGCAGCACTTTTCGCCTTCTAATAAATCAGCTGTATTTGTAAACATATATAATTATCTACGTTTTATTCCGATTAGACAATACTTGTTTCTGCCAAAGTTTTTAGATGTTACACAAGTTTTGTCAATAAAATCATCCATCTAAAACGTATTTTGAATTTGACTAGGACGTACCAAAGTCGCTGTGCTCGCGATATACGACTGACACGTGCGGGGCACTGGACACATTCAGATGCCGTTGTCCAGAACAGTGAGGCGTGGAACAAGTTACCTTCTTGTCGACATTCTCTTGTGGCGCTTTAGATAAATCCCACGCTCTCGCTCATTCATAATTCCTCTTCTGGCACAGGCCTTTTCATTCAAACTTTCTCTTAGTCTTCTTTCACTGATAGATCTCATAATGCATGTTACTTTGATTTATTGTCTCAAATTTGTGCACGTTCGTTCTTATCCCGCTGTTTTTTTCCTGACATCTCTGTTCGCCATTTTTTGTCGTCTCTGTTCGCCCTCTGTTTATCACCTCTATTCGCCAGCTGTTTGTCGTCTATGTTCGCCCTCTTTTTATCGTCTTTGTTCGCCCTCTGTTTGTCGTCTCTGTTCGCCCTTTGTTTGTCGTCTCTGTTCGCCCGCTGTTTATCGGCTATGTTCGCCATGTTTGTCGTCTCTGTTCGTCCTCTGTTGTCTCTGTTCGCCTGCTGTTTGTCGGCTATGTTCGCCATGGTTGTCGTCTCTGTTCGCCCTCTGTTTGTCGTCTCGTCTCTGTTCGCCCTCTGTTTGTCGTCTATGTTCGCCCTCTGTTTGTCGTCTCTGTTCACTCTCCGTTTGTCGTCTCGTCTCTGTTCGCCCTCTGTTTGTCGTCTCTGTTCACTCTCTGTTTGTCGTCTCGTCTCTGTTCGCCATCTGTTTGTTGTCTCTGTTCGCCCTCTGTTTGTCGTCTATGTTCGCCCTCTGTGTGTCGTCTCTGTTCGCCCTCTGTTTGTCGTCTCTGTTCGCCCTCTGTTTATCGTCTCTGTTCGCCCTCTGTTTGTCGTCTCTGTTCGCCCTCTGTTGTCTCTGTTTGCCCTCTGTTTGTCGTCTCTGTTCGCCCTCTGACGTCTCTGTTCGCCCTCTGTTTGTCGTTTCTGTTCGCCCACTGTTTGTCGTCTCTGTTCGCCGTCTGTTTGTACTTTGTCATATCTATTCGCCCTCAGTTTCTCGTCTCTGTTCGCCCTATGTTTGTCGTCTCTGTTCGTCTTCTGTCTGTCGTCTCTGTTCGCCCTCTGTTTGTCGTCTCTGTTCGCCAACTGTTTGTCGTCTCTGTTCGCTGTCTGTTTGTACTTTGTCATTTCTATTCGCCCTCAGTTTCTCGTCTCTGTTCGCCCTATGTTTGTCGTCTCTGTTCGCCCTCTGTTTGTCGTCTCTGTACGCCCTCTGTTTGTCGTCTCTGTTCGCCCTCTGTCTGTCGTCTCTGTTCGCCCTCTGTTTGTCGTCTCTGTTCGCCCACTGTTTGTCGTCTCTGTTCGCCCTCAGTTTATCGTCTCTGTTCGCCCTATGTTTGTCGTCTCTGTTCGTCGTCTGTTTGTCGTCTCTGTTCGCCGTCTGTTTGTCGTCTCTGTTCGCCGTCTGTTTGTCGTCTTTGTTCGCACTCTGTTTGTCATATCTATTCGCCCTCAGTTTCTCGTCTCTGTTCGCCCTCTGGTTCTACTGTGTCGTCTTTGTTTGCTCTCTATTTGTACTTTGTCGCCTTGTTCTCCCTCTCTTTGTATATTGTCACCTCTGTTCGCCCTCTATTTGTACTTTGTCGCCTCTATTCGCCCTCTCTTTCTACTTTGTCACCTTTGTTCGCCCTCTGTTTCTACTTTGTCGCCTTGTTCTCCCTCTCTTTGTACTTTGTCACCTCTGTTCGCCCTCTATTTGTACTTTGTCACCTCTGTTCGCCATCTATTTGTACTTTGTCGCCTCTGTTCGCCCTCTTTTTGTACTTTGTCACCTTTGTTCGCCCTCTGTTTCTACTTTGTCGCCTTGTTCTCTCTCTCTTTGTACTTTGTCACCTCTGTTTGCCCTCTATTCGTACTTTATCACCTCTGTTCGCCCTCTCTCTTTGTACTTTGTCACCTTTGTTCGCCCTCTGTTTCTACCTTGTCGCCTTGTTCTCCTTCTCTTTGTACTTTGTCACCTCTGTTCGCCCTCTATTTGTACTTTGTCACCTCTGTTTGCTCTCTCTTTGTACTTTCTCACCTATTTTCACCCTTTTGTGCTGTGTCATGTCCGTTAATAATATGGTTATTTTGACATCGCTGTTCACATCCTACTTTTTTCTGTCTTCATTATTCATCCGTTTCTGGTTCCTCTTTTTGTGTAATTACACTTCGCTTGTTCTTTGTTTTTTTATTCACTCACTGCTTTGTTTTGCACTTCATTCGGTCATTGCTCGTCTTCGTCATCTGAGTGTTCAACTTCTGTTTGTTATTTGCCATCTTTGTTCCTCGTCACAGTTGTTCACCTTCTGATTGTTCTTTCTCGTCTTTGTTCACTTCTTGTTCTTTGACATCTATGTACACTGTTTGTTGTTTCTTCTCTTTGTTTAATGCTTATTCTTGGATATTTTTGTTCACTGCTTGTTTTTTGTTATCTTTGTTCACTATTTGTGTTTGCTATCTTTGTTCTCTGTTTGTTCTCTGTCCTCTTTGTTCACTACTTGTATTTTTGTTATCTAGATTCACTGCTTGTTCTTTGTTATCTTTGTACACTGATTGTTCTTTGTCATCTTTGTTAACTGCTTGTTCTTTGTCATCTTTGTTAACTGCTTGTTCTTTTTCATCTTCGTTCAATGCTTGCTGTTCCACGTCATTGTTCATTGATTGTTCTTTGTTCAAAGCGTGTTGTTTCTCGTCTTTGTTCACTACTTGTTCTGTGTTCTCTTTTTTCACTGCTTGTTGTTTATCGTCATTGTTCACTGCTTGTTTTTTGTTCACTGCTTGATGTTTCTTGTCTTTGTTTACTGCCTGTTCTTTGTTCCCTGCTTGTTGATTCTCATCTTTGTTCACTGCTTGTTGTTTTACGTCTTTGTTCACTGCTTGTTCTTCGTCATCTTTGTTCACTGCTTATAGTTTCTCGTCTTTGTTCACTGCTTGTTCTTCGTTTTCTTTGTTCTCTACTTGTTGTTTCTCGTCTTTGTTCGCTAGTTGTTGTTTTTCGTCTTTGTTCCTTGCTGTTGTTTCTCATCTTTGTTCACTGCTTGTTGTTTTTCGTCTTTGTTCACTGCTTGTTGTTTCTCGTATGTGTTAATTGCTGTTGTTTCTCGTCTTTGTTCACTGCTTGTTGTTTTTCGTTTTTGTTCACTGCTTGTTGTTCGTCATCTTTGTTCACTTTTTGTTGTTTCTCGTCTGTGTTCATTGCTGTTCTTTCTCGTCTTTGTTCACTGCTTGTTGTTCCTTGTCTTTGTTCACTGCTTGTTCTTCGTCGTCTGTGTTCACTGATTGTTGTTTTTCGTCTTTGTTCATTGCTTGTTCTTTTTTCACAGATTGTTGTTTTTCGTCCTTGTTCACTGCTTGTTCTTCGTCATTTTTTTTCACTGCTTGTTGTTTCTTATCTTTGTTTACTGCTTGTTGTTTTTTGTCTTTGTTAACTGCATGTTGTTTTCGTCTTTGTTCACTGCTTGTTGTTTGTTCACTGCTTGTTGTTTTTCGTCTTTATTTACTGCTTGTTCTTCGTCACCTTTGTTCACTGATTGTTGTTTCTCGTATTTGTTCGTTGGTTGTTGTTTTTGGTCTTTGTTCACTGCTTGTTGTTTCTCGTATGTGTTCATTGCTGTTGTTTCTGGTCTTAGCTAACTGCATGTTGTTTTTCGTATTTGTTCACTGCTTGTTGTTCGTCATCTTTGTTCACTTCTTATTGTTTCTCGTCTGTGTTAAGTGCTGTTGTTTCTCGTCTTTGTTCACGACTTGTTTTTTTTCGTTTTTGTTCACTGCTTGTTGTTCGTCATCTTTGTTCACTTTTTGTTGTTTCTCGTCTGTGTTCATTGCTGTTCTTTCTCGTCTTTGTTCACTGCTTGTTGTTCCTTGTCTTTGTTCACTGCTTGTTCTTCGTCGTCTGTGTTCACTGATTGTTGTTTTTCGTCTTTGTTCATTGCTTGTTCTTTTTTCACAGATTGTTGTTTTTCGTCTTTGTTCACTGCTTGTTCTTCGTCATTTTTTTTCACTGCTTGTTGTTTCTTATCTATGTTTACTGCTTGTTGTTTTTCGTCTTTGTTCACTGCATGTTCTTTTCGTCTTTGTTCACTGCTTGTTGTTTGTTCACTGCTTGTTGTTTTTCGTCTTTATTCACTGCTTGTTCTTCGTCACCTTTGTTCACTGATTGTTGTTTCTCGTATTTGTTCGTTGGTTGTTGTTTTTGGTCTTTGTTCACTGCTTGTTGTTTCTCGTATGTGTTCATTGCTGTTGTTTCTGGTCTTAGCTAACTGCATGTTGTTTTTCGTATTTGTTCACTGCTTGTTGTTCGTCATCTTTGTTCACTTCTTATTGTTTCTCGTCTGTGTTAAGTGCTGTTGTTTCTCGTCTTTGTTCACTACTTGTTTTTTCCGTCTTTGTTCCCTGCTTGTTCTTTGTCATCTTTGTTCATTGCTTGTTGTTTCTTGTCTTTGTTCATTGCTGTTGTTTCTCATCTTTGTTCACTGCTTGTTGTTTTTCGTCTTTGTTCACTGCTTATTGTTTCTCGTATGTGTTCATTGCTGTTGTTTTTCGTCTTCGTTCACTGCTTGTTGTTTTTCGTCTTTGTTCACTGCTTGTTGTTCGTCATCTTTGTTCACTGCTTGTTGTTACTCGTCTTTGTTCATTGCTGTTGTTTCTCGTCTTTGTTTACTGCTTGTTGTTTTTCGTCTTTGTTCAGTGCTTAGTTTTCATCATCTTTGTTCACTGCTTGTTCTTCGTCTTCTTTGTTCACTGCTTGTTCTTCGTCGTCATCTTTGTTCACTGCTTGTTCTTGGTCATCTTTGTTAACTGCTTGTTCTTTGTCATCTTCGTTCACTGCTTGATGTTTCACGTCATTGTTCATTTATTGTTCTTTGTTCAATGCTTGTTGTTTCTCGTTTTTGTTTACTACTTGTTCTTTGTTTTCTTTTTTCACTGCTTGTTGTTTATCGTCATTGTTCACTGCCTGTTCTTTGTTCCCTGCTTGTTGATTCTCGTCATTGTTCACTGCTTGTTCTTTGTTCTGTTTGTTCACTGCTTGTTTTTTCTCGTCTTTGTCCCCTGCTTGTTATTTTTTCACTGATTGTTGTTTTTCGCCTTTATTCACTGCTTGTTCTTCGTCCTCTTTATTCACTACTTGTTGTTTTTCGTCTTTGTTCACTGCTTTTTGCTTGTTGTCTTTGTTCACTGCTTGTTCTTTGATATCTTTGTACACTGCTTGTTGTTTCTTGTGTTTGTTCACTTCTTGTTCTTTGTCATCTTTTTTCACTGCTTATAGTTTCTCGTCTTTGTTCACTGCTTGTTCTTTGTCATCTTTGTTTACTGCTTGTTGTTTCTCGTCTTTGTTCACTGGTTGTTCTTTTTGTCTTTGTTCATTGCTGTTCTTTCTCATCTCTGTTCACTGCTTGTTGTGTTTGCTATTTGTTCACTGCTTGTTGTTTCTAGTATGTGTTCATCGCTGTTGTTTTTCGTCTTTGTTCACTGTTTGTTGTTATTCGTCTTTATTCACTGCTGGTTGTTCGTATTCTTTGTTCACTTCTTGTTCTTTCTAGTCTTTGTTCAGTGCTTGTTCTTCGACATCTTTGTTCATTGATTGTTGTTTCTCGTCTTTGTTCACTGCTTTTTTTTCGTCTTTGTTCACCGCTTGTTTTTTGTCATCTTTGTTCACTGCTTGTTCTTCGTCATCTTTGTTCACTGATTGTTGTTTCTCGTATTTGTTCGTTGGTTGTTGTTTTTGGTCTTTGTTCATTGCTGTTGTTTCTCACGTTTGTTCACTGCTTGTTGTTTTTGGTCTTTGTTCACTGCTTGTTGTTTCTCGTATGTGTTCATTGCTGTTATTTCTCGTCTTAGTTCACTGCATGTTGTTTTTCGTATTTCTTCACTGCTTGTTGTTCGTCATCTTTATTCACTTTTTATTGTTTCTCGTCTGTGTTCATTGCTGTTGTTTCTCGTCTTTGTTCAGTACTTGTTGTTTTCCGTCTCTGTTCACTGCTTGTTCTTTGTCATCTTTGTTCATTGCTTCTTGTTTCTCGTCTTTATTCATTGCTGTTGTTTCTCATCTTTGTTCACTGCTTGTTGTTTTTCGTCTTTGTTCAGTGATTAGTCTTCATCATCTTTGTTCACTGCTTGTTCTTCGTCTTCTTTGTTCACTGTTTGTTCTTCGTCGTCATCTTTGTTCACTGCTTGTTCTTCGTCGTCTTTGTTCACTACTTGCTCTTCGTCTTCTTTGTGCACTGCTTGTTCTTCGTCATCTTTGTTCACTGCTTGTTCTGTCTCATATTTGTTCAATGATTGTACTCTGTCGACTTGTCCAACCTATATGTGTTCAACCTATGCTTTTTCTTTGTCTTATTACTTAACTGCTTACTCTTTGCCATGTTCGTTTCACCTATGTATTTGTTCTTTGTCATCTTTGTTCCTAACACTTCTGTCTTCTTCTTCTGCATTATTGCACGTTGGAATCAAAACACGCTATATAACAATTCCTTGTCCACAAAATGCACACATCCATCAAAGCCTATCTAGAAAAACACGTATTTATCATTAGGATGAACACCATTGTTATGAACTTGGTTTGAATAAATTGGTAAACTTAAAGAACAGAATCATTTGTGTATGCACGAGAAAAATGAAGTTAGACTGCACGGAAAATAGGGTTAAGTAAAGAACAAGAACACAATGAAACATGGACACAGGCAAACAGGACCACAGGCAAACATGACCAGGATTGCACAAGGAAACATGGACACAGGAAAACAGGACTACAAGGAAACAAAACCAAGATTGCACAAGGAATCATGGACACAGGCAAACAGGACCACAGGGAAACAAAACCAAGATTGCACAAGGAATCATGGACACAGGAAAACAGGACTACAAGGAAACAAAACCAGCATTGCACAAGGAAACATGGACACAGAGAAACAGGACCACAGGGAAACAAAACCAAGATTGCACAAGGAATCATGGACACAGGAAAACAGGACCAGAAGGAAACAAAACCCACTAGGGCAAAGTGAAACATGAACACAAGGAACAAGAACACAAAGAAATAATGGCAAATACAAACAACGGCACAAGGAAAAAACAACCACAAGGAAACAGGGCTACGAGGAAACAAGGAAATAAAGGTACACGGAAACAGGGCTACTAGTCCACAATAACACACGGGCTAACGAAAACAAGGGCACAAGAAAATAAGGGCACAAGAAAATAAGGACACAAGGAAATAAGGAAGCAAGACCACACAGGCACAAGCAAACAAGTCCACGAGAACACAAGGAAACATATAAAATAGGAAACATGGACACAAGGAAACAATACCATAAAAACTCCTGGAAAGAGGTAGGAAACGACACATGGATACCAGAAAACCAGTTCACGAGGAACAAAAACGCAAGAACACAAGGAAACATGGACCAAAGGAAACATGAACATAATCAAACTAGTCCACAAGGCCACAAAGAAAAATGGACACAAAGACACAAAAAACATACAGAAAAGGGTACAAGGAAACAATATAACAAATGCATAATGAAAAATGGAAACAAGGAAACAAAACCAAAAAGAGAACAATGCAACATGACCAAAAGGTCACAATAGAACATGACCAAAATGGCACAAGCAAACAAGACCACAAGGGCACAAGAAACAATTTGCACAACGAAACAAGACCACAAGGAAACATGGGCACAACGAAACAAACGATAAGGACACAAGTAAGCATCTACACAGCAAAACAAGAGCACAAGGACACAAGGAAACAGAACCACAACGGCATCATGAAAAATGTAAACAACGAAACAAGACCAAAAGGGTATAAGGAAACATGGGCACAAGGAGACAAGATCACAATGAAATAAGTCTACAAGACCACGTGGAAACAAGCCCAAAAGGAAAATAAAACCACAAGGACACAAGACTACTAGGAAACATGACCACGGGGAAACATGACCACAGGGAAACATGACCACAGGGAAATAGGATCACAGCGACACATCATCACAGGGAAACATAACCACAGGGATGCATACCATAGGGAAACGATCACACGGAAACATGACCACAGGGACATATCAGCACAGGGAAACATGATCACAGGGATACATCATCACAGGGAAACATGACCACATGGAAACATGGCCACAGGTAAACACGATTACAGGGACACATCAGCACAGGGAAACATGACTACAGGGAAACATGATCACAGGGACACATCCTCACAAAGAAACATGACCACAGGGAAACATGACCACAGGTAAACACGATTACAGGGATACATCATAACAAAGAAACATGACCACAGGGAAACATGATCACAGGGATACATCATCACAAAGAAACATGACCACATGGAAACATGACCACAGGTAAACACGATTACAGGGATACATCATCACAAAGAAACATGACCACAGGGAAACATGACCACAGGTAAACACGATTACAGGGATACATCATCACAAAGAAACATGACCACAGGGAAACAGGACCACAGGTAAACACGATTGCGGGGATACATCATCACAAAGAAACATGACCACAGGGAAACATGACCACAGGGACACATCATCACAGAGAAACATGACAACAGGGAAGTATGACCATAGGGAAACATATAAATATGTAGACAAGTCCACATGGAATTAAGTCCACAAGAACAACACAAGACCACGGGGGCACGTGGCCTCAAGAAAACAAGGTAACATAGAAAGAAGTCCACAAGGAAAGTCCACATGGAAACATGGCCACAGGGAAGCATGGCCACGGGGAAGCATGACCACATTGAAGCATGACCACATGGAAACAAGTTCACATAGAAACACGTCCACAAGGAAACAAGACCACAAGGACAAAATGAAACATGACCACAAGAAAACAAGGTGACAAAGAAACAAGTCCACAAGAAAACAAGGGCACAATGACACAATGGTACAAGAGCACAATGGAACAAAGGAATAATGGCACTATGGAACAATGCTATTATGGAATAATGATAAAAGGGCCACAAGGCCAAAACAGAAAAGAACACAAGACTACTATGTCATAAGGACACAAGGTCACGAGCAGCCAATTAAGACTCATCATAAAAATATATTTCGACCGAGACAATAAATGAACACCACATCCTTAGGACGTCCTTAGGACAATAGATGTTCTTTTTAACAAAAAGAACTCGCCACTCTCCAAAATTATCAACGATGGGCATAGAACTATACAAGACCAACTGTGTTCATTGAGGAGTGGGTTACCTGGAATTGTAAATTAGAAAATGCATAAAAGAATCAAGACAGCGCTCGATATGTTTGAGAAAATAAGAACGGGGCGTTTCAAACGGGAGAAAATTAATTGCATATAATAAAACTAAAACAAAACATTGAATCAAAATGGTTTGTAACAGTGACCAACACGACTTTAAAAAATGTACGAGGCGTGTTGAAATGAAACCGGACTTAACTGCACCAAGTGAACATACTTTCGAAGCACATGATGACGCCACTTCTGGAGTATACAGCACATTCTAACCGTCAAGTGTGCAAAATGTCATTATCCTCCGACTCATAGTTTCCTCAGCAGACCGTCGAAATCAGGGCGAGTGGGATAATGAATCCGCCCAGAGTTGATCAGCGAGCGGTGATTCAGTTTCTAACAGCTGAAGGATGCCCACCGAGGTGTGTTCACCTGCCACTTTGCGCAAAAGAAACTAATCAACATCCAGTTCGTATCGAAGCAAGTGGTTCAAACTCTATCCCATGTTTTCCTTATGGTGGTTGGTCAACAATTGAGATACCCATTGTGAACATTCCTTCCGATACTTCAGTGTTTTGCTAACCACAATTCTAATTGTCCCTAACGACACAGCAAATTAATTTGCTAGCGAACTTAAGCTATGGGGACGGTCCACCCGAAATGATTCATCAATTTTGATGGCATCTTCTTACGCAACAATATGCGCCTGACCTGGTCACGGAAGATCTTTCTTTAACTCACATCCTTATGTAAATATCGTTGTCCAGATCTTTACTGTTGTCTTCAAAACACTTTTGTCACCATACACTGCCTGCATTCTGCCATGAATGTCAATTGGTCGACATCCTTCCGCTGTTAGAAACCGAATTACCGCTCGCTGATCTACTCTGGATGGAATCTGTATCACATTCGCCATGTTTTCAACGGTCTGCGGAAAAAACTAGGAGGACAGTCGAATTTTGCAAATTTGACAGCTGCAATGTGCTGTTGACATAAAAAGTGGCGGCATCATGCGCATTGTTTGTATGTTCACTTGGTGCAGTTAGTTCCGATTTCATTTGAACACGCCGTGCATGATTGTATTTTGAATGCAAAGATACAGCTTTCGTTTTTAAATCGAATTTAGCTAAATAACAAGATATGGTGAATATGCGACTTCAAATGAATTAGACCGTAAGGGGCGCTACTCTACTTGATTGCAATGGTGACTTGGACTGTAAAGGGTTAAGCAAGGAGATAGAAAGGGATTATAGATAGATCACATCTGAAGATAAATCCTATCCAATACAGCTATCAGTACCCCCACCCTACGATACAGTGTGAGATACTTGGCAGATATTGGTATGACACGAGTACAGTGTTATCTATTCCTTGGAAGAAAACATAACAAAAATGGCAAATTACAGAAAGCTGCCATAGAAACCAATATAAAAAAAGGATGTTAAAGACTTGTGTCATTTCATTTTCGAAAGTTCCAGAAAAATTGGAGTAATTACTCATTAATCTCCAGTGAGATTTGCCTAAAAAAGGGAGATTTACAGGAATACAAAAACCAGAGAGGAATAATGTTATTTGCAGTGGCAGGAAAGGTGTTGAATTGAGTAATACTAGAAAGGTTGACAAAGGCAGTGGATAACAGATAAGGGATAAGCAGGCGGACTTCAGATAGAATAGATCATGCATTGACCAAATAGCAACATTGCGGATAATTGTGGAGCAATCATTGGAATAGAATTCGAGTTTATACATCAATTTCGTTGATTATGAAAAGGCTTTCGACAGTTTAGACAGAGATATACTCTGGAAACTACTGAGGAACTATGCAATTGCACAAAAGCCCACAAACATAATTAGACAGACGTATGAAAGTATGCAATGTAGAGTTATACACGAAGAACAATTCACAGAGCCATTACACATTAAATCAGAGTTAATGTCGCTTGTCCTGTTCTTCCGGACAGTGGACTGGATTACGAAAGTAACAATAAATGTGAGTCATGGAATCCAGTGAACCTTAAATAAATAGCTGGAGGACCTGGATTTTTGCGGATGATATAGCCTTTCTGTCCCACAGACAAGCCAAATGCAAAGGAAATTGGATAGATTAGATTATGCCTCTAAACAAGTCGGTTTGATGATCCTTGAGGGGAGGAAAAAACTAATTAGGGCCAATGCAGCAAACACAGAACCAATCATGCTGAGAGGAACGACACTGGAAGACGTAAAGGTATTTACATACCTAGGAAGTATCATCAACAAGAAAATGACAGACGAGGATATGAAAACAAGGATTCAACAAGCAAGAGTTGCATTCGGAATGTTGAAACCCATAAAGAACTCCAGGGAAATAAGAAGGAAGACAAAAATAAGGACTTTCAATTCACATGTAACGCCAGTCCTGCTGAATGTAGCGGAAACCTGGATGATGACCAAAGGCAATCACATGATACTGCGGGGTTTTGTCAACAGATGCCTGAGAAAGATTCTTGGTATAAAATGGTTTGACAAAGTTACAAACGCCCGATTGTGGGAGAGAGATGGGACAAGGTATATTGGAACAGGAAGTCTTAGGAAGAAAGTGGAGATCTTGTAGATGGATCATACATTGAGAAAGCCACAGGCCAGTATCACCAGACAATGCCTATCATTGAACCCCCAGGGAAGGAGAGGCAAAGGCAGACCAAGGAATACATGTAGAGGAGATATGGAGACGGAGCAAATAAAATAGGAAAAAGCTGGAAGGAAGTGGAAAATATTGCACAGGACAGAGCTACTTGGCGAGGTTTGGTTAATGGCCTATGCACCCCTGAGTGATAGAATGCGAAAGAGAGAATCTCTAGTTCGTTCCAAGTGAAGTCTGCATCAGAAATGTGCATGGGTTTAGTTCATGGAATGATTTAATCATGATGAACATATCACGTCATACTTGAAATGCTAAAGTAAACGTGTTTTTATCAATTTCGTACCACTGATGTAAGTAATTGCTTTACTTTATCCTTAATTCACCCCAAGCAAACATTAAAATATATTTTGTACACGGATATATACATTTTGCGCCGGATTTGGGTGGCAATGGTAAAAAATAGTAGTCCACATTTTAACTGGCGTGGTGTCAAACATCGTGGCTGGAAGAGGATTGTCAATAAACCTAGATTGAATCATCAAACTGTAAATGACAAGCACACAAATGACACAGGCATATCCTAAATTCGTAATATGTGTGAGTACATTTGACGTCGACGTATCAAAGTTAGCGGTTTGTACGTTTTTAGCTCCCTCTTGCTAACAACGTTCTATTCTGACAACCTCAATAATTAAAATGATGGTATTTGTTTGTCCATTTATTTAAATTTGCCTGTCAGGAAATTTTCTTCTGCTCCTTTTTAGGGCCCTACATTCTTTCCCAAAATTGGTCGCAAAACTCAATTTAAACTTTTATTCTACACATCTATCAGTATCTAAGGTTTTACTTATTTAAAACAAAATAATATCGACCTGTCCTCTTCGTAATACGATATGGAATGTCCCGCTACAGTCATCAGCTGTATGATGGGAACCATGGGAACTCTGAGATGAATTAAGGTACAAGTACCGTTATTGTTACACGTAACTGCTGTTAAATATACACATCCATACATACATACATAGATACATGTGTACATACGTACATACAAACATATATTATACATACGAGGAGCGCTCAAATAAAACCGGGACTTTCTGTTCTAGTTCTACGTGAATGGGTAATAGCGTGCTGGAACTACTTTCATTACTTAGAGGCACTTGTGTTCTATTACTACTAGTTGGCCAGTGGGCCAATCACGTTACAGATACATGAAAATGGCTGATAACACTGTTAGTGCTTACATGGCACAGCGTGTTGTGGTGAAGTTTCTGGTGAAAGATTACGTGAGACTCGCAGAAATTTACAGAAGACTGCAATCACAAAACGGAGATGAGATACTCTCCCGCAATAAGACATTTGAATGGTGTAAACGTTTTTAAAAAGGCCGTACTTCCGTGAGTGATAATCCCGGCCGTAGTGGCTCTCAATCCACAACAATCATTCCTAGTAATACACAGATTGTGGAGCGCGTTATCCTAGATGTTGATTGCCTAACCCCTGGTGCCACTATCAACAGTAAACAGTACATAAGCATTTTTAGTTGTGTGCATAACCGTCTGCGCACAAAAAAACGGCCTTGGTTGATCACAAACGGCGTCCTTCTTCTGCAAGATAACGATCGAGCTCATTCGGCTCACCGCACAATGTGCCCTCTGTAGCAACTCGGCTGAGAGGTATTGCCACATTCACCTTACAGTTCAGACCTCACTATAACGGATTTCCACCTGTTTGGATCCCTAAAGGAATTCCTGGGAGCTCAGCATTTCAGCACTGATGACGAAGTGAAACATGCTGTCTTGGATTGGTTCAGACAAACCGACACATTGTCTAAGCTGTAGCTTTTCAAGCATTACTTAAACACTGGAATAAGTGCATAAACGTTGCAGAACATTATATAGAAAAATGACATTTTGACTATTGGAAACACATTTGTTTTTCTTTACAAAAATTTTACTTTAAAATAAATAATATCGGTTTCACTTGAACGCCCTCGTGCATACATACATATACACATACATATATACATACACTTAGTTAATACTGGACTAGATTCGCGCATTTTGTTATAATTTTGAGCGCTTAGTCAGCATGTGTCTCGCTTTGTTCTTTTTGCACGTGGAGTATAGCTGTCAACCAGCCTACTATGTCGCGACAGTCTGAAATTACGAGACGAACTTACGTTCAACCATGACCAACACACACCTCCAACAATTGACACTTCGTGGAAAGTATTGACCACGAAATGGTTTCTGATTAAAAAATAATATAAAATAAAGGTAATAAACATAAAACTCATGGACAGGGGGGTGGGGGGTGGGTATGGTGGGTGACACGTGTCAACCAGGCGCCTTCTTCAAACAATTTTCTTTTTTCACAGTGAAACGTGTGGGCTTTTCAACAAAAATTCTCACCTAGGCTCAGAAAATATTCCTATTTCATTACTTAGCTCACCTCCTACACAATTCAGGCAAATGTTACTTGCATCATTGAACAGAGTAGAACAGCTTTAAGATTTTGTTGTTGAATGCCCACATTGAATAGGATTTCTCTTTTCTGCGCGCTAAAAAAGGGCATTAAGTGGCGGGTTATAGTTTCCCTCACATCCAAATCGTGCTGATGAAGGTGGACCGGGGTCCTCTAGCCGGTTGTGCTATGCTTGACTTCATCTGCGTGTCGCTCACTACTAAGGGATTAAGTCGATCCCTCAAATCTTTAGCCAGGCTTCCATGAAAACAGCCTATTTAAGGAAGCGCTACGGTGAATCCGAAGTGAGAGTCTTGGACAGTATATTTTTCCGGACCCTGACTAACATGTCTGATCAACATGTTGTGCCTGATCAGACGTTAGTCTTACTCCCCATAGCTCTAAGACTATTTTTAAACCTTGATAGTAGCACCTTACTTACTGTAAGCATACTTAAGTGAATACCATTTAATGTTGTAGAATTTATACGACATTTGACTTATTGTTGATAGTAGCGGCATAAACATGATTAATGATCAAATATTAGAACAGATGACATACGATTGATAACAATGCCCATTTCATATCATAATTATATAATCAATAATATGCGGAGATTAATCGGTATGGACCGATAAAGAATGCCAGTTAATCGGTAGTCCGCCAATTTGTTTATCGGTGCAATCCTAATACACACACACACACACACGTGCGCGCATACGCACACCAACCCACACACATACACACACCACATCACACACAACCACACACCACATCACACACACCACACCACGCACGCACATACAAACACATACATACATACATACATATTGCATGCAAACACACACACACGCACGTACGCACACACACACACAATAACACACACACACATACATACATACAGATAGAAAGACACACACACACAAACACACACCCACACGCACGTGCCCACTCACACACACCTGCACACACACATATACATACATACATACATAACATACATACATACATACATACATACATACATACATACATATATATATATACATACATACATACATACATACATAACATACATACATACATACATACATATATATATACATACATACATACATACATACATACATACATACATACATACATGTTGGTGTTTCGAATGTCCACAATTAGTAGGCTTACCCTTTTTTTGCGCCTTGAAAAGGACGTTTATTGACGAGTTGCAGCAGCTTTCCTCACATCCCGAGCGTGCTGATGAAAGTCGACCAGGGTCCTCCAGGCAGTTGTGCTGTGCGTCGCTTCATATGCGTGCATACATAGATACATACATGCACGCATGCATACATACATACGTATATAAATATACGAATTAATACTATATATAAAACCACGTTAGACATCATGAGCACCACTTCAGACATCATGTGCACCACGCCAAACATCATGTGCAGTTCGTCAGACATTATGTGCACCACATCAGACATGTGCACTAAGTCGGACATCACGTTTTCAATGTTCAGTTCCCTGGATTGCCTTCTCGTTTCCCCTCAACATATATTTCTAGAAAGTTCGTGCAGATCATCAACTAGTCTGGATCTTGTGTTGCTCCATTAGTGTATGTGACATCATCCATGAATTTCCATCTCTTTAAATTCTTTTAACATTTAGATACACATATTTGGAACATTTTATTGACTGCCATGTTGTGTAAGGAGAGTGGTGTCAAAACCCAGGTTTGTTCTGCTGCTTGATCCTTGGGACCTCCGTCAGTTTATACCATTTGTCGAGACTACGTTTTCTGGGATTAGTCTGTAGCGTTCTGTGACATGCTTCTCTAGATTGTACTCTTGCCGCACTGCAACCTGGTGTATAAATGTGGATTCTATTTAGTCATTTTTGTATTTCCTTCAACGTCTGTTACGACCGTCATTGTGAGTTGGTGGTGCTACATGGATTAAGGGGTATATTTTTTTTCAGTTGAAGTGTGGTTTAGGCATCCTGTAACTATCTGACCAGTCTCAAGTGTTGTTGCATCAATACGTTTGACATGTGGAAAGTTTTTCCATACTGGTGTGGCTCTCTACGGAGAAGCACAGGACGAGTGTTAAATCTTTGGAGGACATGGTATTGTGCTTCATAGACTCTGTCAATCAATTTTCGGATGAAATAATGTACATCATTTATCTTCCGTTTTTATCGCGTTGTATGTGGTGTCAGCAATCATCATCCTGTGTCATAGTACATTCTTGAGACTATCGATGCACATGTGACAGATTTATCTGCATTTTGAAAAGGTCTTTGATAGAGTATCTCATCAAAGATTGTTTCGAAAGTTCCAACCATATGGTATAGGTGGCAATTAGATAGACAATTGGTTAACAGACAGAAGGCAGAGAGTTGACATAAATAAGGAGTACTCTGATTGATGTGATGTAATAAGTGGAGTGTCCCATGGATCGGTATTGGGGCCAATTTTTTTCTTTATGTACATGAATGATTTTAACAATGGTATCGGGTCTATAATTGCAAAATTCGCGGAGGACTCTAAACTATGCGGCCAAGTCTCATCTCAGACAGAGGTGGGTCTATTTCCATCGGATTTAGATAATAATTCGCCCATCATCGTCAATGAGGACCACCAACATCATCACAACTCATAATACAATCATCAGTATGTGAGTGCGCTCATATCTGGCCAATCCAATTAGAGCCTGGAAAAGTCTGACACGGCTGAAAGTTGTCTCTGATATTTTTTCTGCTCTTCACTTACTGATTGCACGTTTATCCTGGGCTGGCCGGATACGGAGACCCTCGCTGAGTTCAACGCCGTCTTTGATCGTACTCTTCCATGTTGATCGATTTTGAGTTATTTTCGTCCAGGTGTTAATGTCTATTTGTCAGCACTTAAGGGACTCCGTCAGAATGTCGTTGTAACGCTTTCGGATGATTAAACAAATTAGAAACTCTTCAAAAAATGTCTGAGAGATGCAGATGGAGTGTAATGTAGAAACATGTACTGTCATCAACATAGAAAGATGCAATAAGGAAAATATTTACAGGATGATTTTGGAGAGCATAATACTAGAACATAGAACAAGAAAGGTACCTGGATGTTATAATATGATACAGTTAAGGTGCGGGAACAGAACCAGGCTGCAGTGGAAGCGGTTCACTGTCCATTTGCTTTGATCAAAGTGCTTTTAAATATACACCATATGAGGTCAATCGCGAAGTGGTCATTGCTGGCATGTTATTGAACTGTCTTTGAAATGTACTATAAATTGTGGACAGGACTATGGGAGAAATGTCATGATGGTGTACACAGTTTCTTTCAGGGCCATCCCCTTGTCCAGTAATAACCCAGTTCTTTATGTTTTATGCCATTAGTTCAGATATAGCCTGGAAGTCCAAACATGGTATGGCAGACGAGAAATGTGGGGAATGGAGCGCTTTGTTGATTTTCTTGATTTAAGACGTTATGGTCTTATTCTCCGTCCATGATCAATTCTAGTAAATAAAAGAGGGTCTGAGAGAAGAAAACACATTTTAACATCTGCGTTTTTGCTGCAATAAAGATAAGGATACATAAATCACATTGCAATATGTTTTTTTAATGTTGCAACGCAGATCAGATCATCAGAATGTATATTAATTGTTTGCAAACAGTATGTTTTTTTTATAAAACCAGGATATGTACACATCATGGAAAGATATGTAAGAGCTAAAATGAATGAAATGGAGAAATGTTCGCAGAGTTTGCGCTTTAAACACGAGGGTATACGAAGGATAATGGGTAAAGACTAGCAAGACATAGCGATGAACAAAGACATATGAGAAAGAAGTAAACAAACAGGGAAGCAACAGATCAGACGTATGGAGTGTGGTTAGATAGGACACAGCTACATGAAACACCATCAAACGTAGTCAGATATACCCTGACATGGAATCCACAGGACTCGGGAAGAGGAAGAGATGCGGACCAAGAAACCCACTATTAAAATAGACTTCGGTCGCTGGAGCGAAACTGGAGAGTGGCAGAAAGGACAGCTCAATATCGATGATGTTGCAGGAGGGTTCTAAATAGCCTGAGCCCAGAAAGGATCAGCGGGCGTTGATGGATTACAATTTGGTAAAAACATTAATCGTCTTTTTGTTTTTGGTGAAAAATGTCGATTCTAGACAGCGTTCTCACAAGAAATGTGTCACCATCGCCGAGGTGCTTAAAAATGGTATCATTTTATAAATTCAGTTTTTATTGCTGCTTCTCATACAGTATCAACGTATGTCCTAGACAGCACGCGCCTATGCAGTTCTCGCCACACTAGGAACATTATGTGTGACTGTCCTTTTTAATGTTTGCAGACTTAGACACAAAAGTGCTAGCTTGGCACTATTAACTGTCTTGAATTAAAATAATCGAAATCAATCAAATACGTGTTTCTATTAACTCGTCACGCCAGTCATATACATCCAGTTCTCTATTAGTACTTTGAAATTTTAGTTGTTTTTTGTTCTATGAAAAGTTTATTGCAAGTATCTTTTGAGAATGTTTTAGGCACAGGGATGTGGTCACTCGTAACATACTTTCATATTTCCTTTTGATATGAAAACTCGGTTGTGATGTAATAATAATAATAACAATTATAGTAATGGTTGCCCATCGCAAGCGAAGATGGCGACATCATCAGACTGTTGCTTTGAAATGTGTTCCCTGATGGATGCAAAGATCAATCCTGGAACGGCAAACCCTGCCGCATAAACGGTAAATGTGCTGGAAATCAGCTGTTGGGATCGTTGTGTATTGTTTCGGTTTCATGCTTTCGCTGAGTCTCCGCGATGGTTGTACTCTCTGCGATGTGAGGATTTTTGGTGATACTAACCATGTGGTACTGTCTTTTGCAGACATCTTCCAGGAGATGAGATCAATATTGAAGAATGTCAGAGATACTTTCAAGGAGTCTCTGTAGCGTTTCTTCTGCTCTCCTGTTGAGCGTCTACCTGTTTTAAGCTCACCGTATAAGTATAATGGCTGCATGGGGATTCGCTCAACTGACATGCGAACAACATGCACCGCTCATCGAAGCTGAGCCAATTAGAGAAGATAAGATGCGCAATCGAGTGGTCTGCCGGAGTCTTTGTGTATGATAAGGACAATAATAGCACCACTGTCTCACAGAGAGCATGTCGTAAAAGGCAACTGTGTCACATGGCATACCAACGGCCATGGTTAAGTGGTTTGTTTAGAGCAGCATAGATGGCGCCTAACAGGCTGCGGGTCTACTTTGGTATAGTGTTTGAGTCTATTAAGATGAGCTCACACATCGGTTAACCACCTAACGCAGCGAAATATTAAGAAGCTCAAGCCTAGCCAGCTAAGCAGGAAATCCTTCTCCCGGCTATATCCAGCTCATACCAGAGCTGGGACCTGCACAGGGACATTTGCCTCTGTAGAAGTACAGGTCGACTAAAAACTAAGAACTAAGAAGATGCTCAACATGTTAGTATTGCTAACAATTTCAGAGTTAGGCCTTTTGTCCTGCCACCTGATCATGAGCAGCCTACCCAGACAGCTCAAGTGAAAACGTATGTAGTTTATCTAATGTGAAAGCCTACGTTATAATCCCTTCTTTTTTTCTAAATTCACTTCCTCGTAGACTATTTTAAATATTTATTCTGTTTTTCATTTTCATTCTTTGAAACTGCCCCTTCATCAAGATCATTGCAAGATTAGCCAAATCAACTGCTTCTTGTTTGAAAATGAGATTTCTGAAAGTTTTATTTCTTGCTTCAATTCTGTACATGAAATTAATGATATTTTTTGTGTGCAGTTGCACTTAATCCAAAAAGAAAGAATGTTCGTTAGCCACATCGTTCATTTTCATCGTGTCCTTTTTTGTTGTTTTTACTTTTCTGGGTTCCTGATTTCTAAAAATACATTTGAGAGTGGTACATAGGTAGGTAGGTAATCCGATTAGAAAACAAGGGCCCCTTGCGACGACAAAAGACCTAGTGTGCAAATCATGCAATAGAACATTCCGTGCCCGTCGTGGGGTGATAAGCCACATAATGTCCAGCAAACATCGGGCCAAAACATGTCAGCCAGAGCAGAAACAAAATAAAAACATATACAACTGGGATGGATTGGCTTGGCTTCTTTCATTCTCAATCTCCCACTACAAAACACTGAAAGGGCTTAAGTAGCAGAATGTAGTCCAGAGAACGGAATGCGTTGTGTCGTAGTTTACAGCTTGACTGCGATATTTGCACCTTTCGGTCCAACACATCCGACTTCAGCAAGCATTTTTTGAGTACCGGGTTAGCATTCCCTTTTCGATCCTTTCTCCTTAGCCAGTCTGCCCTGCTGCAGCCTGTTATCCAGGATCACCAAGTGAAGGTGTAGAAGGGACTTGACATCTCTGGTTCACTGGCCCTGACGCTAGCAGTCAGCTATGGGTCGCTGACCACTGCAGCTTATGCGCTGCTCAGCATGTTGATCCCCAGCTGGGATGATGTCAGTGGTCGTCTTCGACAACGATGGACAGTTATCACGTATGTATATACATATGTGTGGGTGTGTGTGTGTGCATGCGTGCATGTATGTATATATTTATGTGTGTGTGTGTGTGTGTGTGCATGTATGCATGTATGTATGTATGTATGTTTGTATGTATTTTCCTTAGGGTCTAGTCTTGTATTTGGAAAATGCAGGCACTTCCCGATTAGCTAGAGAGCTGAAACGTTAGGAACACGTCACAATCCAGATGCCCACTTTCAGCCTGGGTGCAACCGTCCAATAGTGGACGATTTTAGCTTGCAGGTCGGCGGTAGCAAAATAATTACATGCAAAATATACAGACAATCGACGATTGTGGAATGTTTTATGTTCGTCTTCTTCGTCGTTCGTTCTCAAACTCCAGCTACGATGTCCTGAAAATGGCTTTGGAAGTAGCAGGATGTAGTCGGGAGAGAATGAAATGCGTTATGTAGTTGTTCACAGCTTAATTGCGATATTTGTGCATTACGGTCCGACACATCCGACTTCAGCTTGGCAAGCAGCCTTCCCTCTTCGATGTCTTTTCAGTTCATAGTCTGCCCTGTTGGAACGTGTTATCCAGGATCACCACTTGGAGTTGGAGAAGGGTTTTTGCAGCTCGGGGTTGCTGACCGCTACAGCTCATGTCCGGTTAGGCACAACATACTGACCAGGACGTCACGTCAGGGTAAATATACTGACCAAAACCACTACCTCTCTTCCATGTAGTTTGAAATCCTGGTATTTAAAAAAGCATGTTAATGTCTTGCTATGCAGTCAAACGCTTCGGCTATACGTAGCATGTATTTAAAAACTCCCTTCGGCTAACTAGGCCTGGATGAAGGTACACATAATTTAGGATAGATTTTAACTTGAATTTTAAAATGTTGTTCGGGCAACGACCGTTAAGCATACTCTTTTCGATTTCTAACTGCCAAATGATTTTCAACATGCTTGGCACAGAGCACGGGAGTACGATCTCTGGCTGAGGAGATGTTGATCGACGCGATCCCTGTAGTAGTGAGCAACAAGCCGACACATTCTTCTTCTTCTTTGTACGCTGTCAAACGTCAACCTGTATTTTTTCGAAGAAAGCAACAGTCATCCTGAGGCTATCGACACTGCCATAGAGCTTGTCTAGTGTTGCGACTGGTGATGGCTACATGTGCTTTCTCTAGTCCTTGTATGTCGGGCAGTTTTGCAGCAGATGTTCAGCGGTCATTTTCCCGGTACCACAAGTGCATTCGTCAGTGTCACCTATCTTCAGTTTATTCGACACATTCAAGCATAGCACATTCGCCTGGAGGACCACGATCTACCTTCATCAGCACGCTCGGGATGTGAGGAAGGCTACTACAACCCGCCACATTACGCACTTTTCAGGGTGCACACAAGCGTAAATGTACTCATTGTGGGCATTAAACAACAAAAACAAGAGCAATATGCACTGCTCAGCATCTTGATCAAAATTGTCTATGTGACGAGCGTTTATTGTTTCTCCGAAACGTCTAGATCTTGAAGTTCCCGGAATTCACGGTCTCTGAGCGTGACCTATTTCATCAAGACTCGTCTATCTTGCTTGAGCCAGATGTGTGTGAAGCTTGAATAAGGAATGTATTTATATATCTTTCCTCTCCATTAACGTAATCCAACTTCCCTTTGCACATCTGTCTTTAGCATGATCCTGTTTACACCAACAAAAACTCCTCTCCTGCTGAAGGCTAGTTCTCCTCTCTTCTTCGTCTGTCAATCCCGTATTGACAGCTACGATGCAATAGTTTGATAAGTGGTTGGAGGCCAGGATATTTGACTTCTGATCTGTTGGTACTATTATTATTATTGTGTTGTGAATAATACTTCAAACAATTCTTTTTTAAAAAAACAAAAAAAACTAGTATGTTCCTGACTATTCAAAAGAATGTCCAAAGATTGCTTTCATCGAATCTTTTACAAACAAACAGCTTCTAATGTGTTTACATGGCCTCAAGACATTTTCTAACGAAGTCGATTATAAGAATATCTTGCTACAAAGCATCCAAACGATAAAGATAGCCCAGGGAATATTTTCAAGATCGGCATGAAAGATTTTACAATTTTTACTCAATAAATGCATCAATCAAGATACAAAATGCAAAGAATAAAGAAGGATTATTTGCAGATTATCGTATTTCGCAATTCATTACAAGACGTGGCAAAAGTCACAATATTGAGAAACTTTGATAATACCATCAATTAAAGAATGGGTCGCAACAGTAATGCATCAGGATTCAACTGTAGTTATACACACTTTGATCAGGATCCAACTGAAGTTAAACAAACGTTGCTCCTGAACGATACAACAATAAGGTGACCGAAATGATGAAATGGCGGTTAATGTTGAAAATTAACTGATAGCTATTTTACATTACTCATCACTTTCCATGCAGATAATAATGCTATATAAATGGAATATGTGCGGTATCTTGATTAAAACAATACACTGCGATAAGAAATGTTCACTTTAAATCTGATTACAGATAGAACAGGAATATCAATATGTACTGCTGTGAAATCGTACTTTGTAAAAAAAAATAATTTACCCTTTAGCAATATTGTTGATTGTGCCGCTGACGAGTGGCAATCAATGATTGACCGCTGTAGTGGTTTTTTTTATTATTTGAAGGAGGAAGTGCCGCAATGAGCCAGTGTAACATTAATCAGTTGCAAAGCTGTTGTGTCATTTTTTACCGAAAAACTTGATCTGCTCCGTCATAATATTCTGAAGAGGAAATTTCATCAGTTTTCGGAATTTTAAATTGACATTGATGTAACTCCAGAGGAGATGGAAAGGTTCACTAGTCAGCGGATCTTAAATCAGATATGGCAAAACTGTTTTGTGATATTTTGTACTTGAAAGTGAATGATTGGATGGTCAATCCTTTAACTGTATATGTTGCTGAGTCTGACACAACATGTCAAGAACTATTGAATGATCAATCCTTTTACTGCATATATTGATGAGGCTGACAGAACATGTCAAGACGAACTACTGGAACATAAGTGAGATATATACAGTAAATGGAAATACAATAATGGTGGATACCACTAAAATGTGGCAAAATTTAAAAACATACTTGGCTATATCAAAATATGGGACATGATATTAAATTGCGTGCTGCCTTTCCGTACCTCATATCTAATGGAATCAGGTTTCAGTTGCTGTGAACCATATTGTCAACGAACATAGAAACTGTCTGACAATCACTGAAGGTAGAGACCTTCACTTATTCCATACAAAGACAAAAACGAACCACATATTCTAACACTTAGTTGCTCAGCATCAGGTTTAAGGATTTAATTAAACAAAAGGTAAGTTAAATTGATTTTTATTGGTTTATATTTAATTTAGAGACATTTCTTAAATTTAGATGTTAGTGGGCGGTAAGGACAATTTACACTGACGAAAGTTATACAATTTGGCGCGTAGTATATTCAAGTTAAAGAGCACTGATTTACATAATGATATTTTTGTGACAATTTTTTGGAATTAAAGACATTCAAAATTATGCCAGGATTTGCTTCTAATTTCGGAATCTAGTTCTCATATCACGCGATTCAAATCAATATCGCCCTGCTTAAGGCACACATTCTTTAATCCGGACAACTTGTTGCTACTTGCAAAGCCCTTAAAGAGCTTAGTAGTGGGAGATTGAGAACGAATGAGGAAGAAGAAAATCAAATCCCTAACAGAAACATCCGGACACACAAAAGCGTGCCGCATGGATCTTGTATTTAAAATTGTAGACACTTCGCGAGGTTTCACGGGAAATTTGTTAAACAGCACAGCTGTCACCAGCGTATTGTAACCAACAAAAACAAATAAGCCAGTTAAGAAACTTCAATTACGACGAAAGATAGTGAGAAAATATATTCATCTTTCGTAATCTGTGTACTTAAAATTTAATTGTGACTTATCTGGTTGATCAGAACTGAGACTGGTTCTAAGGTTGTTGTCTGTGAGACTGGTTCTAAGGTTGTTGTCTATGAGACTGGTTCTAAGGTTGTCTGAGTATGTCTCTCCATCAGATCCTATCCTTTGCTTGACCAGTACTGAGACTGGTTGTGAGGATGTCTTAGTATGTCTTTCCATCTGACCCCATCCTCTGGTTGATCAGTACTAAGACTGGTTGTAAGGTTGATTGAGTATATCTCTTCATCTGACTCTACCCTCTGGGCGATCAGTCCTGAGGCTGGTTGTAAGGTTGTCTGAGTATGTGTCTCCATTTGACCTTATCCTCTGGGAAGGAAGACAAACGTCTGGTCAGGTATAATATACTGATCAGATATGTTAGTCAGGTTCAGGAAAAATATACTGGCCCATAGCCTCAATTCGACTTTCCCACAGTCTTTCGTGAAAACGGGCTGTTTTTATGGCAGCATGGCTAACAAGGTGATGGATTGACGTGATCCCCGTAGTAGTGAGCGACACGCAGATGAAACCAAGAATAGCCCAATTCCCGGGAGGACCCCGGCCCACCCTCATATGCACGCTCGGGGTGCGAGAAAAACAACAATAGACCGGCACCAGACGTCCTTGTCAGCGCGCACAAAAGGCTAAATCTGCACATTGTGAGCATCCCTTCAACAAGAACAACAACCGTATCCTGTGATTGATCAGTCCTGTGACACTGGAAGACGCTGCAGTTACTTCAGTGCCAAAGCCAGTGCCCTGAGACAATCAGCTGAAACCCTTATAGACCATAAGGAGCAGGCAGAAAAGCAAGTGGTCATTTTCACAGACGACCTCGCAGTGTTAATGGCGCTCAAGAACCAGCACACAAATTAACTTGGTTTCTCTGGCAGACTCGCTCGAAGGCGCAGTTTCTTCCTCACTTTAATCCAAATCTCCGCGCAAGTCACCCATTTCAGCGGACACAGCAAGAGATACGACTGTCCACACGGCTGAATAAAGAGAGTGGTCTTCATCACTTGTGATGGACAAACTATCAATTTGAATACGCCTCGTATAGTAAACTTGACTTATCTTAGTTCAGGCGTCAGTGCAACTTTCCGTTCTTGCTATGCTTTTGTAATGCCTGTTGTTACTAGCAAAGATGTTATGTTGGAATAGATCAGCGGGTACCATTACATAATAGAAAAGATGGTAGTGGCTCGTCTCTGCACCCCCCGACCTCCTTCTATATTGAACTAGTTGCATTCTCTCAAATGATATTATCACTCATATCTCACAAGTTATTGCTGGTTATATCCCCTCATATTCTTCTTCTTCTTCCTTTTCTTCTTCTTCTTCGATCAACTGATGCTATGTTTCCAGCCCGGCGTAGTTCACGGAGGAGTTTTTCAGTCCCCCACATCTTTTCTAACATGGTCCCGCCACCCCCCCCCTTTTCCTCTTACCCCCCCCCCTCCCTCCCTCCTCTCCCTCCTGCGTCATTCTGCTTCTTTTTGGTCTGCAAAAGTGGTGTAGTCATGCAGGATATATCCTGGTGTTTGTATTAGGTGCTCCACAATAGCACGTGGGGATGTTGCTAAGACCCGTTCTGTGGAGGTGGAGCTTTAGTCTACAATGTCCCGTTCCGAATCTGAAGATCTTTGTCTGCCCATCTGTGTCAAGTGTGCCTTGTTGTCGCTTACTGGCTTCTATTGTTTGAGCTGCTATCTCCATTCAGTCCTCATGCGTCGTTTGATGAATGTCTTTGCCTGTGGAGGGCGACTATGTGTTGCTCCACTTCCAGCTTTTTGCAAGCTCATCTGCTTTCTCGTTACCAAGGATCCTACAGTGGGAGGGAAACCACTATAACACTAGATCGGTTTGTTTTTTATAAAGCAAACTAGTTATATTTTATTTTGTGTGCTGGGTCTATCTTGTCTGTGGCTTGAGATGGCTTGAAGTACGAATCTGGAGTCTGTTAGAATGACCGTTTGCATCTTGTTGTGTTTTGGCTTTTAAAAATCTGAGTTGCTGCGTGTACAGCTGTTGCCTTAGCTATGAAATTGGTACATGTCTCTCCTGCTGGAATGGAGTGGTTTTCTATGTCGCCGTTGGAGTGTGTGATGCATATTTCACTGCGTCTCCTTATCTTTTTGATTCTCTGTGACCGATCCATCTGTGTACACACGTGTCCATGATTTGCTAGTGTACTGTCTCTTGAACTCACGTAGAACGAATGTTGTTTCTCTGTGCCAACCACTAGTCGTCGTGATCTCTAGAGTCTTCAATATTAATTTTGACCAGTCCTGGTTTCGTATCCATGGTTTTGGAACGAGTGCTTCGCACTTTTCGATTTCAGCTTCAATTATTGTCTGCCTGCCTTCTGTGGTTCTCTTTGGCCAGGTGGATGAGGCTTTTCCTGAGAAGTTTTTACTATTTACTCGTATGAAAATATTAACACGCATGACTCACTCGTGATTGCTGGTTACATGCCGTCATATGATAGTATTAAAACTTTTTTTCATGTTACTATAGCTGGTGACCTCCTCGTTATGAGGTTATTTCCATCAAGTTCATCCTGTAAATGAAGTTATGTCCCCTGGTAATAATGACGTTTTATCTTTCAAGTATAGGACCACATGTTCAGCTAGTTCTTTTACATGATGCCGTGAAACTTATTTTGTTGAAATGATGATCATTGAGTCTGTTATGCCATTTATAGTGTGAATATGATGAATTGCACTTCTCTAGTTAAATCAAAGTAGCTGTCTTCTTTTCGTGTGTTGATCTCAATTTTCTCCTGAAAATGGCTTTAATTGTGGTCTAAACCTCATTATGCGCAATGCTAATGTATGTTTGTGGTGAACCTCCTCCACACTTTGGTAGTTTATCTCCATTGCCTTCGACATTCCAATGGGAGGGGATCCACTGAATGACCAACCTTGTGTGTTCAGCTGAGAACTGTGTCATGGGTACAAGAATTGCTCGAGATTTCCATCTTTATGTTGTTTTAGATCTGCCAATGCTGACTAGGCATTTGTCAAGACTGTTTGTTTGTTTCTTTGTTGTGTATGTGTTAATATTTATCTTGGATTAATAGCAATAATTGACCATAGCAAGCGAAGATGGAGACATCGTCAGACGAAGATATTTAGATGAGCCAGTAGGGACCAAGGTGCTGAGCAGTGCATGAGATGTAGCGTTCAGCGACCCAAAGTTGACTGCTAGCGTCAGGGCCAGCGACTCAGAGCTGCCAAGACCCTTCTTCACCTTCACGTGGTGATCCTGGATGACAGACTGTATCAGGACAGACAGACTAAGGAGAAGGGATCAAAGAGGGAAGGCTAATCCGGTACACAAAAATGCCATGTTAATGTCGGATGTGTCGAATCGAAAAGTGCAAATATCGCTGTCAAGCTGTAAACTACAACACAGCCCTTTATGTCCTCCGGTCTACATCCTGCTACTTAACAGTCCTTATCAGGGCTTGATTGAGGGAGTTTGAGAACAAACAACAAAGACGAAGAAGATATGCCTGTAAATGACTGTAATTTCCGATCTGAGCACGGCAAATTCTGCCGCACGATGGACACACACGGACATCGTTATGTCGTCTGGCATTATGTCCTATCCTCCAGCTCACGTTTTCAGCGTCTCTTGGATTACAAGCTCAGTGGCGACCTTCATTGCTTCTACTTACCCAAAGAAGTTATTGAAGTATGTCCCCCTTGTTGGTACTAGCTTTTTTTTTTTTTGCTTCTCCGTTCCTTAGTCTGTAATACTGTAATAAATCCATCCACTTCCTTTTCATGTGGCTTTGTTAGCCGAGCCATCTGTTTATAGAAAGATTGTATGAATGTAATATTGATTATTTGCCTTTTCCATTTCATTTCAGTGTGCATATACCTTGTTATTTCTTGCTTCTGTCTACCTGTTCATTCTGTTGTCTTTTGATAATGAATTATATGTCTCATACCTGTATATGCACGTTTCTGTTTTGCTGACTGACATAGTGATCAACAAAAAAATAAAGGTAATCACATAGTAGAAATTTTAAAAAAAGAACCACTGTTACCTTCCAAGCATTTCGCGAACGGCAACTAAAACGGGTTGTGCTTGGTACTGGCAACGTAATCATGTCAAAAAAACATTACCATTATCAGCCGTGGCTAAACCTTGGAAAGGGACTAGCTGCAGGGAAAATATGTGCTTCACATTGAAGTGGAAAAGGGGAATGATTGATCAATGATTGATGGATTATTGATAAATGATTGATGAAAGATTGATGGATGATTGATGGAGGATTGATGAATGATTGATGGATGATTGATGGTGGATTGATGAATGATTGATGAATAATTGATGAATGATTGATGGATGATTGATGGAGGATTGTTGAATGATTGATGGAGGATTGATTAATGATTGGTGGATGATTGGTGAATGATTGATGGAGGATTGATGAATAATTGATGGGTGATTGATGAATGATTGATGAATGATTGATGGAGGATTGATGAAGGATTGATGAATGATTGATGGATGATTTGATGGAGGATTGATGAATGATTGATGGAGGATTGATGAATGATTGATGGTTGATTTGATGGAGGATTGATGAATGATTGATGAAGGATTGATGAATGATTGATGAATGATTTGATGGAGGATTGATGAATGATTGATGGACAATTGATGAATGATTGATTAATGATTGATGAATGATTGATGAATGATTGAGATGGAGGATTGATGAATGGTTGATGAATGATTGATGGATTGATGAATGATTGCTGGATTATTTCTGTATTGATGAATGATTGATGAATGATTGATGGAGGATTGATGAATGATTGATGGAGGATTGATGAATGATTGATGAATGAGTACCAGATCAGATACTACAGTTGCGGATGGTGTGCTATAGTCATACATTTGTTTTCGGTGGAGTTGACAGTTTACATGCCTGCTTTCTTTCCTTCCCGATTAGTAAACCAGGTGCCCATTTACAGCCGGGTCTGTTGAATCGTATCAATAACGGAGATTGAACCAGTTTATTGCGCCATGAGAAGCAAGCGATCTTTCATTCTGCTGATCAGGCACTCTTTTTCGCGATAGCAAACTCTGTCCAGATAAATGCAACAAGAATCATTCTGATTGTCACAGAAGTTTCTCCACCCGCTGGTTGAGCAAGTGTTTCGGACCCTGGCAACCGGCCTTTCTTCCTCAGCCACATAAGTCCTCTCAGGGGACATCATCAATCGAAATAAACGTTACAAAGGAGGAACTCTTTCGGATTCGTATTGCAAAACGTAATCTTACCGCCCTTGGATAACTCCGCCTGTTGTTATGTATCCGCTAGCACCCGTGCTCTCGTCGTTTGGCCCTATGCCATGTAATGGTATCTGCACATATTTGTTATTCGTTTATTAGTGTCAAACAACATATTCCATTTATCTGGCCTCGGAGGAAAAATTATGATTTCATAGAAAGAATTATGAGTGATGCCCTTGTAGATCATGTTGGTACCGTAAGTATAGAGGATAGAACGCAATTACCAACTTACGCTTTCCGGATGATGTGGACGGGCTGGCAGGGACTACGACAGAACGTCGAAAATTGATCCACAGACTGGATCTAACAGCTAAGGTTTATGACATGGAGATAAACGTAGAAAAGTTCAACAACACTGAATGAATCAACTCTGTGATCAAAGCAAATGGACAAGAGCTTAATACAGTGTATCGCTTCAAAAATCTTGGCTGAATAATCAGTGATGCGGGATCAAAACCAAAGGTCCTGGCCAGAATAGCACACACAACAAGACCACTTGCCCAGTTGAGACATATGGAAAGATAAACGACTTTCCCTCGCCATAAAAGTCAGACTAATATGCTCACTTGTTCTTTCAATATTTATCTACACCTGCGAAACATGGACGATTTCAACAGACCTCCAGAGAAGAGTCCAGACCACGGAGATGAGAACATTACAAGATTCGTAAATGTCATCGACAAGGACCGTATCACAAATGATGAAATACAATGAAGAATTGAGAATGCACCTGGACTTTGCGATGACCTCCTCACAAAGATCAAAAGGCGAAAGCTGATTTGGTTTGGCCATGTTTCTAAGTCCAAGGTTCTTGCATAATACTACAGATCACAGTGCAGGGCAAGCGAAGGCGATGACGTCCGAGAAAGCGATGGGAAGACAACAGCCATGAATTAACCAATTGACTAACGTGCGACTAGAGAAGGCACACAAAAAACCGTAGACAAAGAAGGATGGCGCTGCACTGTGGAGGTGTCAGCAGGGATGCCCCAATGATCTCAAGGTGGAGGAAGAAGAATTTTCATAATATGGTTGAGCGCCGATCACTCAAAAAGATGACGATCAAAGGTTTCGTATTTCGTGTACACAGCTATCATTATGCAGTGTGTTGTGATTAGGTTCTGTTCAGGTGCTTATTAAAGCGGGAAATTTTGGAATTCCCAACCGGAAAATTGATTTTTGATTCTTGCTTGAGAGTTACATATAACGTGGATAAATATTACAACCAATCTGGAGTCTGGAGTCGCCAATACTGGCTTTAACGTCTTTGTATCCTCATCACTCGAGATCTAGCTTTACACCCATCAAATCCACACCATTTAAATCAAGTAAGAACGTGTATCAGCAATGATAAGGACAACAGATAATAGAACTGGCAACAAGACAAAGCGTGTCTGACGGATACAACAAGATAAAGCGTGTTTGAGGGATACAAAAAGATATTGGCTTAGGTTTGGTATCGTGACGGGACAGCATCATTATATGTGCTGGTAGAATGCCTGAAATATTGTTTGGTTCGGATAATAGCAAACAGCTACATACTTGTGATGTTAAATAATCAAAGACGGTGAACATATTGAAAACAGTAGATGTATGAACATATTGATCTATAACGGTCTTCGTCAACGTATCGACAAATGAAAACTGTGCAATAACAACGCTATTGTTGTTGTTGTATGCCGGCGGACGGATGTTGTTGTTGCATGCGGGCAGGCGAATAATGGACTTGTAGAATACGGACGGTTGTTGTTGTTGATATTGTTCAATCCGAGCGGACGAATGTTGGTCTTGTAGAATACGGACGGTTGTTGTTGTTGATATTGCTGAACGCGGGCATACGGATGTTGGTGTAGTTGTTAATGCGGAGGACAAATGTTGGTTCCGTTGTTGTTGTTGAATACGCAAAGACGGATATTGTTTTTGTTAATTCGGGGGGGGGGGGGGGGGTTGGGCACATGTTGTTGCTGTTGTTGTTGAATGCGGAAAGACGGATGTTGTTGTTGATGTTGTTTTTTATGCGGGTGGGCGGATGTTGTTGTTGCTGTTGATGTTGTTGTTGTTGAATGCGGACTGATGATGTTGCTGTTGTTGTTAGTGTAACTTGTAGGTATTCTTGACGACTTTCCTTGGTGGCGAGTTACAGTAGTTCGCCTCACATTCCAAGGCGTACTTGAGAAGATGAACGTGGGCTGCAGTGCAGTGCGAGGCTTCTCAGTACATCGCTAAAGGCAGGGCTTGACATATATGGTAGCTCACGAGTCAGTCATCAATTTCACCTGTCAGCATGATCGGACTACAGTCAAGCAATTTATGCTTACAAATTTTAACTAGGCACTAATTCACCTTTATTTCTACATAACAATGCGTACCAAACAATAATAAATGTATTACTTACACATTAGTCTATTTCTTCTTAAGAGAAAATGCACTCATGTCAGAGGCAAGACGTCTGTGTCAGTGAACATTACTAGTAGTTTTAGCAATGAAGTACCATTTATCGATGGCTTTAGTAGGTTTAAATGGTGACAGTGGAGGTCCATTTAGATTCACAAATCATAAACTAGCTATGTACAATCTATTATAACCGTAATATCATTAACAATCGTGCGAGTCGTTATATAGTAACGATTAAAAACGTAATTAACGATTTAAAACTGATGTTTTCTTTACTCGTCAAGCAAACGTATTTACGTCACTGACGAGCGCTTTTGTCACGCCCTAGCTGAAGTATCCCTGTGTCCGATCCCCACCTCTTCATTCAAAATGCTAGCGTTTTTGTTACTGAACTCGCAAAATGAGTAACATTACAGTTTTGTTTGCATTCGTACAACAAGATATAAAGAAAAACCGTTTAACATATGACTTTACAACAGCAGCAGACGTTCGAAAATTTCAATCTATAAAGGCCTTAATCAAGGTATCAACAATGAAAAACGACACCATGTGAGACAACGAACAACTTCAGTAACATTGATGTAAATTTGATATTCTGTTTTGTTGAAGTTCTGAGCAGACTCGATTCACGTCAGTTTTATTGTACCATTTCATATGTTACACAACGTGTACTCTCTCTTTTTGTATGTGGTGGGGTAGCCAAATTTCTTCCCCACTGATTTTGTCCTTTGATTATAGTAAGATGGGTACTTATTTACAACTTAGTCGAATAACAGATGAAAACTGGTAACTTTGCTGGGACGAGCGAGATGTCTACTACCCTCTACTCTGACGCTTGCAAGACCATATTCCTCCCAACGTGGTGACACTGGAAACAGGCTGAACTAGTGCAGTCTGGCTAAAATAAGTGGGATGGTAGTAGGAAAGAAAACTAAGTGCCCAAAGAAGATTGGCTGAAATTGTATGTGTAATGCCGAGAAGCACAATTGTCGCTGCACCGATTAAATTATGGTACAGCCTCACAGCGTCCTTCTCAGAACGAAGACAAAATAAAAAGAAGGTCCACACGATATCCTGTGGGTTTGACACCTGTAAGTCTTCTGTTCACTCGTAGCCAGTTCTTTCGTTTCTACCGAAGCAAGCATTAGGAGTCAGAAATGAATACTGTCCTCATTAAAGTGGTTTCATATAGCCATCTCAGAGTTGAAGACTTGGCATAATCACCATTCTCATACTGAAGTTTGTTATAATGCTCCGTTTCGTTCGGCAACGACCTTGCCTTTCATTCTAGCGGAGAAGCTCCAACCGAAGTTTTCATCGCGCAGTAGAGCTGGCTGGTGGGTTGCGGAAGTTGCCCACACATCCCGTCTGTGATGATGAAGGTGGACCGGTGTCCTCCACACAGCTGTGCAATGAGTGGTTTCATCTGCGTGTCGCCTACTACTACGAGGATCACGTTCATCCCAAACCTCTTTAGCGTTACTGCAACGGGGATTACGCTGATGCAAAACCTCAAACCAATCTCATAACACAGTCCGTTTCTAGGGAGAACAGCCTGTAAGTGATGTGGGGTACTTGCCAGTATGTTTTATGTGATCCTGACTAACATAGTCTGATTAGTATATTTTACGTGATCCTGACTAACATAGTCTGACTAGTATGTTTTACGTGGTCCTGACTAATAAAGTCTGACTAGTATGTTTCACGTGATCCTGACTAACATATCTGACTAGTATGTTTTACCTGATCCTGACATAGTCTGAGTAGTATGTTTTACGTGATCCTGACTAACATGTTTGAGAAGTATGTTTTGTCTAACTCCAACTCTAACTTTAGTCTATTCTCCCCAGCCAGACTGGTATGAAAACAGCCCGTTTCCAGGAAGAACTGTCGAGAGGTGAGGTGGGGGTCTTGATCAGTATGTTTTGCCTAACCCTGACTAACATAGTCTGATCAACATGGTTTGTCTGACCCTGACTAACATAGTCTGATCAACATGGTTTGTCTGACCCTGACTAACATAGTCTGATCAACATAGTTTGTCTGACCCTGACTAACATGCTCTGATCAACATGGTTTGTCTGACCCTGACTAACATACTCTGATTAACATGGTTTGTCTGACCCTGACTAACATAGTATGATCAACATGGTTTGTCTGACCTTGACTAACATAGTCTGATCAACATGGTTTGTCTGACCCTGACTAACATAGTCTGATCAACATGGTTTGTCTGACCCTGATTAACATAGTATGATCAACATGGTTTGTCTGACACTGACTAACATAGTCTGATCAACATGGTTTGTCTGACCCTGACTAACATAGTCTGATCAACATGGTTTGTCTGACCCTGACTAACATAGTCTGATCAACATGGTTTGTCTGACTCTGATTAACATAGTCTGATCAACATGGTTTGTCTGACCCTGACTAACATAGTCTGATCAACATGGTTTGTCTGACCCTGACTAACATAGTCTGATCAACATGGTTTGTCTGACTCTGATTAACATAGTCTGATCAACATGGTTTGTCTGACCTTGACTAACATAGTCTGATCAACATGGTTTGTCTGACCTTGACTAACATAGTCTGATCAACATGGTTTGTCTGACCCTGACTAACATAGTCTGATCAACATGGTTTGTCTGACCCTGACTAACATAGTCTGATCAACATGGTCTGTCTGACCCTGACTAACATAGTCTGATCAACATGGTTTGTCTGACCCTGACTAACATAGTCTGATCAACATGGTTTGTCTGACCCTGACTAACATAGTCTGATCAACATGGTTTGTCTGACCCTGACTAACATAGTCTGATCAACATGGTTTGTCTGACCCTGACTAACATAGTCTGATACACATGTTTTGCCTGACCCAAACTAACATAATCGGATGAGCATGTTTTGCCTGGACGGAAGTTAGTGCCTTCTTCCCCGGGGGACTGCCGTAGAAGAATACATAACTGTTATTGTGCTAATAGTCGTCTTCTCGCTGAACTGACTTCACTTAATTAGAGTATTGCACGCTCACGAAATATAAGAGGAACTATAACATGCATTAGAAACTTTGAAAACTCCATAGTTTGGGATCATACGTGATTGGAACATAGAGGGATCAAGATGATGAGCAGTGCATGAGCTGTAGTTGGCAGTGACCCATAGCTGACTGCTGGTATCAGGACCAGAGGCCCATAGCTGACTGCTGGCATCAGGACCAGAGGCCCAGAGCTGACTGCTGGTATCAGGACCAGAGGCCCAGAGCTGACTGCTGGCATCAGGACCAGAGGCCCATAGCTGACTGCTGGTATCAGGACCAGAGGCCCAGAGCTGACTGCTGGTATCAGGACCAGAGGCCCAGAGCTGACTGCTGGCATCAGGACCAGAGGCCCAGAGCTGACTGCTGGTATCAGGACAAGAGGCCCAGAGCTGACTGCTGGCATCAGGACCAGAGGCCCAGAGCTGACTGCTGGTATCAGGACCAGAGGCAAAGAGCTGACTGCTGGCATCAGGACCAGAGGCCCAGAGCTGACTGCTGGTATCAGGACCAGAGGCCCAGAGCTGACTGCTGGCATCAGGACCAGAGGCCCAGAGCTGACTGCTGGTATCAGGACCAGAGGCCCAGAGCTGACTGCTGGCATCAGGACCAGGGGCCCATAGCTGACTGCTGGCATCAGGACCAGAGGCCCAGAGCTGACTGCTGGTATCAGGACCAGAGGCCCAGAGCTGACTGCTGGCATCAGGACCAAAGGCCCAGAGCTGACTGCTGGCATCAGGACCAGAGGCCCAGGCCTGACTGCTGGCACCAGGACCAGAGGCCCAGAGCTGACTGCTGGCACCAGGACCAGAGGCCCAGAGCTGACTGCTGGCACCAGGACCAGAGGCCCAGAGCTGACTGCTGGCATCAGGACCAGAGGCCCAGAGCTGACTGCTGGCATCAGGACCAGAGGCCCAGAGCTGACTGCTGGCATCAGGACCAGAGGCCCAGAGCTGACTGCTGGCATCAGGACCAGAGACCCAGAGCTGACTGCTGGTATCAGGACCAGAGGCCCAGAGCTGACTGCTGGCATCAGGACCAGAGGCCCAGAGCTGACTGCTGGCATCAGGACCAGAGACCCAGAGCTGACTGCTGGTATCAGGACCAGAGGCCCAGAGCTGACTGCTGGCATCAGGACCAGAGGCCCAGAGCTGACTGCTGGCATCAGGACCAGAGGCCCAGAGCTGACTGCTGGCACCAGGACCAGAGGCCCAGAGCTGTCTGCTGGTATCAGGACCAGAGGCCCAGAGCTGACTGCTGGCATCAGGACCAGAGGTCCAGAGCTGACTGCTGGCATCAGGACCAGAGGCCCAGAGCTGACTGCTGGCATCAGGACCAGGGACCCAGAGCTGCCTGCTGGCATCAGGACCAAGGACCCAGAGCTGACTGCTGGTATCAGGACCAGAGGCCCAGAGCTGACTGCTGGCATCAGGACCAGAGGTCCAGAGCTGACTGCTGGCATCAGGACCAGAGGCCCAGAGCTGACTGCTGGCATCAGGACCAGGGACCCAGAGCTGCCTGCTGGCATCAGGACCAAGGACCCAGAGCTGCCTGCTGGCATCAGGACCAAGGACCCAGAGCTGCCTGCTGGCATCAGGACCAGGGACCCAGAGCTGACTGCTGGCATCAGGACCAAGGACCCAGAGCTGCCTGCTGGCATCAGGACCAAGGACCCAGAGCTGCCTGCTGGCATCAGGACCAAGGACCCAGAGCTGCCAAGACCCTTCTCCACCTTTGTGTGGTGATCCTTGATAACTGGCTGCAACAGGGCAGACTGGCTAAGGAGAAGGGATCGAAGAGGGAAATTCTAATCCGGTGCCCAAAAATGGCATGCTAAAGTCGGCTATGTCGGACCGAAAGGTGCAAATATCGCAGCCAAGCTGTAAACTACGACACAACGCATTCCGTTCCTCGGACTTCATCCTTCTACTTGCAAAGCTTTTTTCTGGGCGTGGTAGCGGGAGTTTGAGAACGAACGACGACGAAGAGGAAGACGCCGAAGTAAAAAAAATAAGAACAAGAAAAAAAATAAGAAGAAGAACATAGAGCAACGCGATATAGGGTAAATCAAGGACATGAACAATAAGCGAGTTAAATATCAAACAGCATCAACACATTGCGTCGTTTGACGAACGAGAAAAATATTAGTGCAGTGCCTTCACGATTTTCATAAGATAAAGAGCAGAGTTTGGTAAACATTTCTTATGATGTGTAAACGGGTGCATACTGTAATCGATTCAGTTGCCTCGTCCCTTTAATGCAAGTACCACTAGCAGTAATGATTCTGCCCTCTTCCAAATTGTCAAGGCCCTGACATAGTACAATAAATACCAATGAGCTTCATGCACCTGACATTGGAAACATTGTGGAAAACAACACAACTGCACATAAAACAACAGTGCCAGAGGGCTGGTTCGGTGGCTATTTACGAGCTATTTTTAAATCAAACAAACACTCTTCGCTGCCAACTGGCTGTCGTACAAGTATCACCTTTCATAATGTGTTGCGGCAAATTACCTGAGAAAATAGTTACTAGAAATGTCCAATTTCCAGACAGAACAAATCCTACAGATTCCATACTAATGAAAGAAACCTAGGATAATGCTGGATCGTATGCATATTTTTGCGTTGGCTGGCAGTTCAATCAAGAAACATAAGATTTTGGTCCTTGTGTATTGGCTTATGAAATCTCTAACTTATGAATTACAAATTACAACACGTTCCGTTATTAAAGTCTCAGATATGAGATTATTATTATTATTATTATTAAGTAATGTGTAACAGATCCCAGTGGAGCAGTAGAGATTAGGTATGAGGACCTATTCTCTGAGACCCACAAATTGTCTGAGAAAATATGTAGCAAGGCCAGGTTAGGAAACAGTGTCAACACAACGCCAGTGTCAGGAAGGAGTCAATTATAAACGTGAGACAGAAGTGAGACAGAGGCCTAATACCTTTTGACTCCATCTCGTAATTTGGTCGGCTGGGAATGGTACGTCGGGCGTCAAACTTAGAATGAATGAGTGACAGGTAGAAATATGAGTCAATGGAATTCGAAATGGCAAGAGCCAAGATGTTATTGACGAATGACCAGTCGGCTGAGAGGGAACACTCGGCATCATCTTGGCTTAAGCGGGCTAGAGAGAGAGAGGACACAGAATATTGGGTATTCGAGAGATTTAAAAGGGTGTCTCACTATGCTCTAGGGTCTATTGCATTTGTGCCTTTTGGAGTGAAATGGTGGACCTTTTATGATCAACGAGGTATACGTGAACGTATTTGTAGTCTTCATATCGATCCTACCGATCTGTGAGCCGTGTGCTGTCTTGTCGTCGTGCGTTTTATTCTTGAGCGCGACTTGTTTTCTCTGAACCTCGGTGATCCCTAGTGAAGGCAAACCTGCTACTCACAAAAGCCAGCTGAAGCAAAATTGTGTAGGGTCGAATGGCGCACCTAACACAGGCTCACTGTAAACTACGATACATCGTCTCAACGTCCTTTTTATAGCTCACGACGTAGATGAAGAAACTAGTGAACAACTGTCATTTATAAATATTGTTATTTTATTATTATAATTTGTATTTCTATTATTATTACAACTTACACTAAGAAACATACGAGGGGCGTTCAAGTCAAACAGGGACTTTTTTTTTGTAAGGAAAAAAAACATTATTTCATGAAGTGAAAATGTGAAAAGGCCATTTATTTTTCTATATTCTCCTGCAACGTTTATGCTCTTATCCCAACATTTAAGTAATGCTTGAAAAGTTTCTGCGTTGAAAGATTTGGCAGTATGTCTGAACTAACGCAGAGCAGCCTGTTTCACTTCGTCACTAGTGCTGAAATTCTGCTCTCCCAGGAATTTTTATTAGGGTCCAAACAGGTGGAGAATCGCATGTAGCAAGGGCTGGGCTGTAAGGTAGATGTGGCATTACCTCCCAGCCTAGTTTCTGCAGATGCCACATAGTGCGGTGAGACGTATGCGATCGGGCGTTATCTTACAGAAGCAGGGCGACCTCTGTGATCACACGAAACATGCACTAACAATTTCGCGACATGTTATGCGTCGATTTTCCAGAATAAGGCGTTCCACAATCTAGATATTTATAGGAATAACTGTGGTGGGTTGAGAGCCACCACGGCCGCCATCATCACTAACGGATGTACGGCCTTCTCTAAAAAAGTTTACCCCATTCAAATTACCTAATGCGTCTGAGTGTCTCATGACTCTTTTGTGATTTCAGTCTTTGGTAAATTTATGCAGGTTTCACACCTTCTTTCACAAGAAACTTCATCACAACACTCTCTTCCATGCAAGTAATAATAGTGTTGTCCGCCATTTTTATGTATATGTTACATGTCTGGCCCATTTCAAGTGGGCCACCTTGCAGTAATATGACACAAATGCCCCTAACTTGATATCATTTAATTAACTAGGTTAGCTGATTGGCCCAGTGGTAGCGCCGGGGTAGGTACGGGGTTTAACTCTCGCTCCCGGTAGCTTAGGACGACCCTGCTGTAAATGAGTAGTTGGCTGACGGCTTTGTCATGAAAAAAGGCAGCGAGGAAGGAAACTGGTCAGCTCACCTCACAATGCTCTGGCTTGGTACAATGAAGACTACAACACGTCATCCCCGACGGCAGTGTCTGATACCTGAGTACATTTACCTTACCTATTCACTTCCTTGATTCAGAGTCTTTGATGCGAAAATAGCTTACGTATCTGTTTGATAAAAGCTGTTAACTAAGATTGCCAATACAGTTGAAAAATCGTTTTCCTTTCATGTCTGTAATTTAGTACAAAATCTGTTGTGGTCCTTGTGTGTATACTTGTAATCGACTGTGCAGACAAATAAATGATTGGCCTATGACTTGTCGCTGGGCATTATTGGGTAGGAATGATGTTCCCTTTAGATTGTCTGCCCGGACACGAATAACAGTTTACATTGATCCGATTTTCAACTGAAAGAGTTGTTTTTTTTAATGTGCAAAACGTGTAATACGGGACCTTCTAGTGTATTGTCCGACTAAGATTGGACTAGACGTACATCTCACCTCTTTTGAGACCAGGGACGCTTAAAACTAGCCGAGTTCAATCATCCACTGTTTCGATCTTTCGTTCATTTTTTGAGGGGCGAGAGTCTACTTACACATGATCGTATTCTATTGAGAACTCTTAAAATGGTGGAGCTACAGCTAAACATGGCATCGTTGCTTTTCTTCTACAAGCTAGTCATGACCTCAAAGTTGATATTACGTGCTTACTTCCCCTGTCCTGGGCACCGTGTCAGACATGATTCCAATGGGCTGGCACGTGATTTGCCTTGTCCTTCACCCTCAACGTGTCATCCAAATTGCATGTTTCCAGAAGGTTTAGGCAGATCATCAGGTCTCGTGTTGCTCCGAAATCGCATGTCTCATCCTAGTATCCCCGTTTCTTTGAGTTTTTCCTACTTCCTGATACACCATATCGGATTCATTTATTGATCTAGACGTTGAGTAAGACAGTTGATGCCCCGGCGCAAATTCCTCCCACAGTTCGATCCAGCAGACCTTTAATTTTTTTTGCATTCCTCTTATTTTCTTTAATCCCCAAGGCGGTGTGCGTTGCACTGTGGTTTTTATTTTGTGCCTTTCGGCCCAGTGCACCCGACTTCAGCATGCATTTTATGAAATGGTCTGCATTCTCCTGTATTGTCTAATGGTTTGCTTCCCCGGGTAACGGTCGGTGCTATGATGGGGATCGAACCCAGCACCTTCGGATTGTGAGCCGTATCACTTAACCACTAGCATGCGTCGTCCCCATCCAGTAGACCTGCATCAGTTCATTCCATCTTCCGATACGGCGTTTGCTCGAACCAGTCTGAAATGGTAGTGTTGATTGAAAGAAACTTCGCATAGATTTCGGTCCTGTGCACTGCAACTGGTTCCCAGAAATTGGTTGACTTGGCTCGTTTGCCTGTGTCTCGCTTCCAATTTCTGATGCGAGACTTCTTCAAGTCACATGCTACGCATGTTATGGGGCATATTTTTGGTTCAAATGATGTTCTTTTTAGACAATAAGTTTGACGTGTACAATTATTTGCTGTATCAATACGTTTGACGTGTACAATTATTTGCTGTATCAATACGTTTGACGTGTACAATTATTTGCTGTATCAATACGTTTGACGTGTACAATTATTTGCTGTATCAATACGTTTGACGTGTACAATTATTTGCTGTATCAATACGTTTGACGTGTACAATTATTTGCTGTATCAATACGTTTGACGTGTACAATTATTTGCTGTATCAATACGTTTGACGTGTACAATTATTTGCTGTATCAATACGTTTGACATGTACAATTATTTGCTGTATCAATACGTTTGACGTGTACAATTATTTGCTGTATCAATACGTTTGACGTGTACAATTATTTGCTGTATCAATACGTTTGACATGTACAATTATTTGCTTAATCAATACGTTTGACATGTACAATTATTTGCTGTATCAATACGTTTGACATGTACAATTATTTGCTGTATCAATACGTTTGACATGTACAATTATTTGCTGTATCAATACGTTTGACATGTACAATTATTTTTTGTATCAATACGTTTGACATGTACAATTATTTGCTGTATCAATACGTTTGACATGTACAATTATTTGCTGTATCAATACGTTTGACATGTACAATTATTTGCTGTATCAATACGTTTGACATGTACAATTATTTGTTGTATCAATACGTTTGACATGTACAATTATTTGCTGTATCAATACGTTTGACATGTACAATTATTTGCTGTATCAATACGTTTGACATGTACAATTATTTTCTATATCAATACGTTTGACATGTATAGAGTTTTTCCGAACTGGCGTGCCGTATTCAGCTCCGGAGAACTACAAGCCGAGTGCTGATGTACTGAAGGTTTCTGGCTGTGCTTCCCACCAGATAGTGGGATTCCAGAATTACAGTTATGAGGAACGACTTAGAAAAACCGGCCTACGGTGTCTCGAAGAGAGAAGAATTCGTGGTGACTTAATACAGGTTTATAAGATGATCAGAGGAATCGATAAATTAGACTATAACAAGTTTTTTAAAATACAGCCACCTACAATAACAGGAGGGCATAGCTACAAGCTGACTAAAGAGAGGTCCAGGTTAGATATTAGGAAATATTTTTTTAGTCAGAGAGTGGTGTCTGCTTGGAATGCATTGCCAGGGGAGGTAGTGGAGGCAGGGACAGTTAATGCATTTAAGAATAAACTGGATGAGCATAGCTTTTAGAGCAAGGTGATGTAAATGTAACTGGTTGTATACAGACTCTACAGGGTCTTCTAAACCAGTATAAAGACGTTAAGTTAAGTAAACTTTCACATGATATTATTTCTCGAATGTATCCTCCTCGTGCTCCTTTATAATTCACTAGCTCACCAACATCTGGGAATCAATGACACTCAGCAAATATATCAAGCTCAGACATTTCAACTCAATCTTGATATCAGTTCTGACATGATGTGAAAGCTGGAAAACAGCAAATGCGCTGGAAAAATAGCTAAATATCTTTGAAAAATAATGTTTAAGAAAATTAGTATATACGCTGGGACCAGTTCATAACCAATGACTCGATAAGAACAGAGACAAACCAAATATACGTGTCAACCATTATCCGAAAAAAACGATGGGCATTCGTGGGACATGTCCTTAACATAAACAACAACCGTCTTCCATTGCAAGCACTCGAATAGACACCATAGAGCGTTCGGAAAAGAGGGAGACAAAAGGAAACACTCAGAAAAACAATCATCCAAGAAGGCTCAAGTATGGTCATCAACACCATGCACGATCTAAAAACAGTGGCGTTACAACGTTCCAACTGGAGAGTATTTGTTTCTGCCTAATGCGCCGAATTTGGCGCGCAAAGAACATGGATATATATATAAGATCTTCCACTCAACATGCAGAATAACATACGCCCAGAGATGACAAGACGGCGTCACGCGAATTGGGCGGTGTTCTCTTCAATACAGCCTGTACTGGACATTATCCACGACCAGAACCTGCCCACTTCTCTGTCTTCAACTGAACAGTACTACCAGCAATGCGACCGAAACATTGTCAATCACGAAGGAGTCCAAACTCGGAGAGCCGTTGCCCAATCCTCTCCCTGGTGGTGCGTAATTCATCGTTGGTCTGTGTGAGGTCGTTTTGACATCGCCTCATGCCACTGCTTCATTAAAACATTCACGTCATTTTTGTCTGTCCATCGCCATAATTTCGTGTCCTCTAGGAACTTTCCTGTCCACTTCTGAATAGCATTTGTTCAGCGTTTCTTGGGGTGGCCTCTTGTTCTCTCGCCGAAGACTGTGTCTCTGAGTACTTTTGTTTAGTAGCCCACTCGATCGCAGTACATGGACACACCATTGAAGCTTGCGTGTCTTTACCACCGATAGGAGGTCTTGATAAGGTCCAATAGACTGTGTCATTGTGTTTCGTATGTTGACGTTTGTGAGGCGATCCATGTAGGTTATTCCAAGGACCCGTCTGGAGCATCTCATCTCCATCACCTGGATGTTTCGCTACATTTCCGCATTCAGGGTTCATGTCTCACATGCGTGCATGTATAGAGAGAAGATCAGCGTTTGCATCAGATTGATCTTGGTTTTGAGTGCGATGCATTTATCTTTCCATAAAGGTTTCATTGATGAGAAGATCAACATATACAAACATGTCCAGTAATATAAATGGTGTCCCTGATGTTCCAATTCTAGAGTTTACATCTGCCTCTGAGTCCCCTAAAGCATCAATACCGCTGCCCAAATGTGTAAAGGTGATCACCTTTTCTAGTGCCTCACAAACAGTTACATATATATATATATATATATATATATATAACTGCAGTTTTCAAGACAATTCGTATTATTAACAAAGAGTTCCAGCCAATACGCTTCGATGTAACAGCAATACCTACTGAATTCAACATCAAAGTAGAAAACAAATGTGAGGCTTTGCTTGTGGTACATGAAGAGATGACATCTGTGGAGCTGACATCACAGGCAATGGATATTTTAATCTCGACAGTGAACAAAATGTTTCCCGGGATGCCGCACAAGAAACTATATAAAAGAGCTTTATATCAGATGAAACACTGAAAGTCATTGAAGAAAGGAAACATTTAAAACAAATTCGAAGTGATGGGACCAATACAGAATATAAAAACTGCACAAGAAAAGTTATAATAGGAATAATAAAAGATAAAAGAAGATGCATAGTGGTCACGTGTAAGGATATAGAAAACCTACAGCAACAAGGCAGGGAGAGAGATGCATTTAAAGCGATAACAACACTGACAAGGGAGTTCCAGCCGGTTTCGCATGTCATAAATAACACATTAACAGAAACTAAAGACATACCGAATAGATGGAGAGAGTACTGCAGAACCATGTATGGAGATAGCACAAAGCGCTCAGTAACAATCCTACCGAAGGATGAGATAGAACCTGAACCAACATTGGAGGAAGTACGCTCAGCAAATCAAAAGCCTGAAAAAGGAAAAGTCCCCAGGATGTGATGATATCCAAGCAGAGCTAATACAAGCAGGAGGGGAGGCAAGTTTACGAGTCTATCACAAGCTGTGTAAACAGATATGGCACAGCGCAGAGTGGCCAGAAGCATGGAAGACATCAATTTATATTCCCATCCCCAAAAAAGTCAATCTAAAGCTGTGCACAAACAACCGAACTATCGCGCTAATCAGCCACGCTAGCAAGATACCCTTGCCTGTGCTATGAAGAAGAATAGAGAACAGCTTTTAATCTGAAATTCACGAAGTTCAAGGAGGAAAGATAGAGGAATATGTACGAGAAATGTAGAGAGCTTAATGTAGACATGTACACACGGTTCATTGATTATACTATAGCCGTAGACACGGTAAAACACAAAAAACTGTGCAACATCATGAAGGAAATGGGGGTCCTGTGCACACTATACATCTCATTGACACATTATACTAAGATCAACGAGCCGCTGTACGAGTATCTGGGCCAACATCAGATTGGTTCGAAGAAGAAAAGGGAGTAAGACAGGGATGTATCTTCCCACCTTATATATATAACATCTATACGGAATGTATAATGAGAAATGTTAGAGAAGATGAGAACATTGACAGTCTTAATACATTTACGATTGGCGGGTTCGAGATTCCAGAGTTACGATACGCAGATGACACAGTGATACTATCAAGAAGTGCAGAAGGGCTAGTGCAGCTAATTTCACCTGTAAATGGACACAGTAAAGATTAACACCTGATAAAAACACTAACAAAAAACAAACAAAAGACAATGACCACCGACAAAACACAGTCAACATAAATTTACAGTGTGTGGTGAGGAAATAGATCAGGTCATGTATTTTGAATATCTGGGCTCAAGAATGTAGAAGAATGGCGACTGCTCAAACGAAATCAGAAGAAGAATAGCCATGGCAATGCAGAGACTGAACCGCCTGAAGAAATTTTGGCAAAGCACCAACAAAACGACAAAAGTAAAAGTCTTGAGAACCTGTGTTTTACGTGTGGCTGCAAATCATGGACGATTACCATAACTTCTAGACAAAGAATCGAATCCTTCGAGTCAAAATATAACACAAAGATCATTAGTATACCTTTGACAGAGAAAAAGACAAATGTAGACATTCGGCAAGAGTTGAACATAGAGGAGAACTGGTTTATCAATTCCATTATGGCCAGAAAATGTAAATACTTTGGTCACATCAAGAGATACAACGGTCTTTAGAGAAAAGAGATGGAAAGTATGGTGCCAGGCAAAAGAGGCAGCGGTAGACAAAGAAGACGATGGCATCAAGATATCCAGGAATGCCTGGGTATGATTTTGAATGAGGGTAGAGTTTTGGCAAGGGAGAGAGTTTCTTTCAGACAGACTGTGATGGGAGGGATATTCTATAAAGGACATGCTACATGGTGATGAGCAGAAACTTTGAGAATGACAAAGCAAAAAACAGTGTAAACTCCAGTCGTTCGTCAAGAAATAAGTGGAATAAACTGGTTGCACACAGACTCTGCAGAACCTTCTAAACCAATGTAATGAAGTTAAGTTAAGCTAAATATCTGCCGGGAATAATGAGTATAGGAGCCAACAACAACCAATGGAGCAATAGATCAAACTTAAGACGTGGGGTTGGAAAGGACACACGCTACGGAAATTACCATCAAACGTAGCTACGCAGGTCCTGACATGGAGTCCACAGAGGAAAAGAAGGAGAGGTAGATCTAGAAGTAAGTGGCGAGAAGAATGTGAAAATGAACCAATCCCTGGACATCAACTAGAGGGCAGCTCGAGACCGAACTTGCTGGAAGAGGGTTGTCAATGTCCAATGCCACGAAAGGAGGGGTGGGCATTGATGATGATGAGGGAGGTATAGCCTTTTTCATGTACAACCGTCTTCAGTCGTCTTTCCGGACAAACCTCGCAAGTAACAGTGTAACTATTATTTGCTCCTCAATCAGACCCGGTAACACAATGGCGGTAGTACCACCAATTGATTTTGAGTTTCGTTTACCTCTCTCAAATGATAGTGATATTTCACAAAATATGTCATTTATCGCGCTCTCAAATGATAGTGATATTTCACAAAATATATGTCATTTATCACGCTCTCAAATGATAGTGATATTTCACAAAATATATGTCATTTATGCCGCTCTCAAATGATAGTGATATTTCACAAAATATGTCATTTATCGCGCTCTCAAATGATAGTGATATTTCACAAAATATATGTCATTTATCGCGCTCTCAAATGATAGTGATATTTCACAAAATATATGTCATTTATCGCGCTCTCAAATGATAGTGATATCTCACAAAATATATGTCATTTATCGCGCTCTCAAATGATAGTGATATTTCACAAAATATATGTCATTTATCGCGCTCTCAAATGATAGTGATATTTCAAAAATATATGTCAGTTATCCCTCTCTCAAATGATAGTGATATTTCACAAAATATATGTCATTTATCGCGCTCTCAAATGATAGTGATATTTCAAAAAATATATGTCATTTATCGCGCTCTCAAATGATAGTGATATTTCACAAAATATATGTCATTTATCGCGCTCTCAAATGATAGTGATATTTCACAAAATATATGTCATTTATCGCGCTCTCAAATGATAGTGATATTTCACAAAATATATGTCATTTATCGCGCTCTCAAATGATAGTGATATTTCACAAAATATATGTCATTTATCGCGCTCACAAATGATAGTGATATTTCACAAAATATATGTCATTTATCTCTCTCTCAAATGATAGTGATATTTCACAAAATATATGTCATTTATCCCTCTCTCAAATGATAGTGATATTTCACAAAATATATGTCATTTATCGCGCTCTCAAATGATAGTGATATTTCAAAAAATATATGTCATTTATCGCGCTCTCAAATGATAGTGATATTTCACAAAATATATGTCATTTATCGCGCTTTCAAATGATAGTGATATTTCACAAAATATATGTCATTTATCGCGCTCTCAAATGATAGTGATATTTCACAAAATATATGTCATTTATCGCGCTCTCAAATGATAGTGATATTTCACAAAATATATGTCATTTATCGCGCTCACAAATGATAGTGATATTTCACAAAATATATATATCTGGGTTTACTCCCGTAGCCCTACCCTCTTCCGAGATATCCACAAGACAGTGGAGTCGTTGCCCGCAGATGCTAGTTCCTCGAAAAATCTGATGATACTCGCATCGTCCCAAGACTAGCCAGCACTCTCTGGGACTTGGTTCAAATTATAATTCCTCCTCTCATAGGCGAACTGCCTGAACAGGTTAACCAGCTTCGTCTACCCGGGTTTAGAGACAGAGTTTACCTTCTCTTAGATTGGCTGCCAACCAAGGCTAATGACCCCAATCTGCCCGCCCAGTTATACCACCGGCTACTCGGTCGCGCCTCGCATCAGGCTCTGCAAGAAACAGGGGGCCCCTCATGAAGGTGCAGCTGGGGACATAATAATGTAGGAGAAGCCATTGGCATGGAAACCCGGCAAGCCGAGCAGTGAATCCAGCGGCGATCTCTTCACCTAGAAAGGAGAGGCTATATCAGACGCTTGACTTTCATTTAATGAGCGGCACGTCCAGCCCAGAACTTTCTACTCCCACATACACATACATACATACATACATGCATACATCCATACATACATACATATAAACATACATAAATACATACATATATATTTACACACATGCATGCATATATACATGGCCTAGTGGATAAGTGGCACGGCTCACAATCCGAAGGTGCTGGGTTCGATCCCCATCACAGCACCGGCCGTTACCCCGGGGAAGAAGCAAACCCTTAGAAAATGCAGGAGGAAGCAGACCGTTACATAAAATGCATACTGAAGTCGGATGCATTGGGCCGACAGGCGCAAAATAAAAACCACAGTGCAACGCACACCGCCTTGCAAACGCAAAAAAAAAAAATAAAAAAATAAAAAATGTATGCATGCCGCAGTCAGGCCGGCTCGTACGCAGGCATGCACGCATGTACATCCGCACGCACGCATGTACATCCGCACGCATACACACGCATACACATACACACATATTTACACATATATACATACATACATACATACATACATATATATATACATACATATATACATACATACATGCGTACATACATACATACATGCATACATACATACATACGCACTTGCAGATTTATTTTTATATATTATATATTCACACACATGGATATCGGTTTACATTGGGATATTTACGTTGGAAACGATGGTATCAGCTGGTAAAGTTTTAATTTCATAAAGTTTGCACCAGGTGGGTCCCACAAATGCTCACACAGGAACATGTATAACATCGCATGCCAGTTTGTCAAAACCTCTTGAACAATTGACAGGATGAAGGTGACAGTTTCCGGGATCAAATCATCACAGATGATGTTATATGGTGCCACCACTACGATCATGAGTCAAAACGGCCGTCCACGGAGTGAATTGTGAATTGAATGTGAATTCCTGAACGAGGAAGTAGTTCACGATTTTTACGAGCGCGCATTTAATCTATTGTTCATCGTTGAAAAATAGTTTCTTTTTTAAAGGTAAGACACATATTGTTATTGTGCTCTTTTTCTGTTTTTAAATAGAATAAAATATAAGGCTTTATGTTCGGAATGCCCCTCGTCCGATAACGCTCCTTAACAAATTGACCGTTCAATCCTTGCTGTTGTTGAATGTCCATGATGAGTATGTTTAACTCGTTCGTGCGCCTTGAAAATGGCATAAAATCGCCGGTTGCACTAGCTTTCCTCACATCTCGAGCGTAATGATGAAGGTAGGCCGGGAGAAGTCGTCCTTTACTCTGCTTGACCCTCATTATAACTTTTTAAAAAAATAGAAATGGCTGAAATATACCACAGGGTATGGAACTCTTTGGCGAACGTCTGCTTTCGTTATATATATATTTTTTTTTTAGATTCTGTTCGTCTAAATTTGCGAGACATTGCCATCTTCGAACGGAATTTCAAATATGGATTTTTGATCTGAACCGTGCCGCAAGCCAGATAGGTCTCTGACACAATTTAGTCTATATAGATACATGTGTGTGTGTGTCTGGGTTTGTGTGCGCGAGTGCATGCGTGTGTGTGCGTGTCTCGCTCTCCTTCTCCCTCTCTCTCTCTCTCAATCTCTCTATCAGCAAGTTTCAGACAAGACAGAGGCACACATCTTCAATATGAGACACATATTTGAGATATCCAGAGAGTCCAATGTTAACCTCTATACGCGTTTCGTAGATTACACCAAAGCATTCGACTGTGTACAACATCAGCAACTGTAATCAATAATGAAGCACATTGGTTTTGCAACACACCTGATACATATAATAGAAACACTCTAAAGTAGACAACAATCCGCTGTTAGAACCAATGATGGTACAACAGATTGGTTTGAGATTCACAATGGATCAGACGAGGGTGCATACTTTCACCCTATTTATTTAACATCTGCGCAGAAAACGTCATGCGAAAGGAAAAAATAAAAGACAGCTACATGAATTTGATCCATTCACAATAGAAGGGAAGGAGATTTCAGAGCTAAGATATGCAGATGACACAGTCATGTTGTCAAACAGCGGAAAGGACCTGTAACGACTGCTCATGTCCGCTCAGAAGCACAGTGAAGCTCTAAACATGTCCCTGAACATTAAGACAACTAAGATAATGCCCAGTGACAAAACAGGATTGCAACCCCAAATTGCTATTAATATTGAAGAATTGGAAAATTTAACACATTTCGAATACCTTGGCTCTACGTTATCCAACGATAGATACTGTTTAAAAGGAATTACAGTAAGTTTGGCCATGGCGATGCAGATTCTAAACAACATGAACAATTGATGGCACAATACTAACATGCAACTCCAGTGTGAGAATGGAGACGGAAGCAGTGACCTCAGAACTGAAATGGATATCTGAGGCTTCTATAACAAAAGCAGTCATCGGGACAGACGTGCAAGCCGTACTTAAGAAAGTACAGAAGGGATAGCTGCTATTGAGACCTCAAACCTCCAGGTGTTGACCTGGATTTACTATCCTGCTCATGCCGGGGTTCAGGGCAATGAAAGAGCTGACATCTTCGCTTGCCAAGCTCCCATCATGGACACATTGGTGATGGACAGAAGTGACATTTTGAAATCAATCAATGACCGCCTGCTCGACGGGGACACCGCAGTAGATGAAGCAGCAATCCAGATTGCAAAGTTTCGACATTAAACGAGGTTCGAGCGGAGTGGAGCTCACGGGAGAACGGCGTAGGAGAGTGTACAAAACCAGCGAGCTACAGGGACCATCAGCATCCACACCATCAGCATCCATAGAGACTGAGCACCTATGGGTATGCCTGGAGTGCAGTGACGTCGTTTCTTAGAAACAGAAATAGAAAGGCAACTAAAACTGAAGATCCCGAGACCATGCATATTCCCTGTGGCAATGTATGGGTGCGAGACATGGACAAGTAGCAAGGAAGAAAATTGGAGTGTTCGAAACAAAATGTTTCAGAAGAATCCTAAAAAATCTTTGGATTAAAAAGTGACCTATAAAACCAACCTAGAAGACCTAAATGTTGAAGGAAACTGGCTCATAAACAATGTTTGGTTTCGGAAATTGAAATTTTTCAGCCATGTCAAAAGTCATGACGGACTGGAAAGAACGATCATGGAGGGCATGGTACCTGGAAGGCGACGCAGGGGTTGAAGAAGGTGAAGGTGGATACAAGATATCAAGGATACTCTAATCATGAACATGGAGCAGGCGGGAAGATTGACTGCAGACCGAGATTCATATCGGCGGACTGTGATGAGAGTGACGTTCTACAAAGGACATGTTACATAATCATATACATGAAAGTAGTCGGTTCAGCGCAGACCCCTGACGTACATTTCCCAAGCTTCTGTGCTACCAGCTTCTGTAGGCGCCACACTGTCGTTTCCACAGGATAGAGCCCTCACATCTCTAAGCAATTGGTCCAAAGTCCCCTACTCCTCTATTAACATCTAGAGTGGTTTTAGGTCTTAGTTTATGAGGCGTCTCCGATTGAAAATGGGGGTTTGCGATTCCGACATCACTCTGGTCAGATGTCATCTTCATTCACATTTTCATAGAATTTTTTGACGTGGCTGCCGGACCGTAGTTTGGAGACTGAAGCCTTGGGCAATAACAACATAAATAATGGTTGAGAAACCATATTAGGATAACAAAACGAAACCCATTATACGGCTGCAAGACCTTCATAATGGACAAAAACAACCGAAAACAACTGGCAAATCCCAACATTAAACACTACATGATGTGTGACTCCGAAACAACACGGTTTGAGTTGGTCGCCATTACAAGGAATTTATTTATTTTCCTGGACAAAATGAACAAAAAATGTATTACAGTTTATTTATTTTGAAATACCCGTCAACTTCCCCGAGGCGTTCAATGCCAATTTCGTATCGAATAAATAATCACAAACCGGTCAGCGTGTTTGCAAATCTAACAATCTATTTATACATCTGCTGGCTAGTTATGTCTGAACCGATGTCGAGATCACGCAATAACAGAACAGAAGAAACAAAATTGGGAACAAAAACAAAAACGGACAGTTGAAAGAAAAACACTCCACTTTATAGAGCGACATATTTCTGTAAGATAATATTAATGATGTGATGATTAACATCTCCGTCGTCCGCTATGATGACTGAGCGGCTCTCAACAGATTCGTCTAGACCTCAAGGGGTTCCCGGGGTATGCATAATAGGGTCCTACTAAGCTGGTTGAGACAGGGGACCGTGAAAGGTTGTTTATACCGCTGGTAATATCATAGAGGGGAGGAAGACTAACGTCTGTTCAGGCAAAACATACTGGTCAGACATATTAGTCACGGTCAGGCAAAACATACTGGTCAGACATATTAGTCATGGTCAGGTAAAATATACTGGCCAAGACGCCCACCTCACGTCCGCGTAGTCCTCCCTGGAAACGGGCTGTTTTCATGGTAGTCTGGCTAACTTGGTGGGAGATCGACGTGATCCTCGTAGTATTGATGGACGGGCAGATGAAACTAAAGATAGCACAACCGCCTAGAGGACCTCGTTCCACGTTCATCAGCACGCTCATGATGTGAGAAAAGCTATTCCAACCCGCGACGTAACGTCATTTTCAGAGCGCACACAAGAGTAAACCACAACATGATCATGTACAAACTATTGCTACCAAAACCGTACAGCAGATAAATGGATTCAGCAGATAAATGGATTCAGCAGATAAATGGATTCAGCAGATAAATGGATTCAGCAGATAAATGGATTCAGCAGATAAATGGATTCAGCAGATAAATGGAATCAACAAACAAATGGATTCAGCAGATAAATGGATTCAGCAAACAAATGGATTCAGCAAACAAATGGATTCGAGATTCCCTAATTCTGGCTAGGATAATCCAATTGCAGCGTTATACTTAGACTATGTTGTTATCTGTGGCATACATTAATCTCTCCTTCTTTTGTTCACTTGAAAGTATAATGTCTAATCTGCAATATTGTCTTTTGTTTAAACTTAACTGTCTTTTGTAGCTCACATATAGATCCATAACGTTCCTTTTCCAGTATTGTTTCTATGGAGTAGTATGCTTTTATATGTATATCATATTCAGGGGAGTTCTAAAGTTTGTGATCTGCAGTCCGAGATGACTGTACACGTGACGGAGTTGTCAATCATGTCTGGGGAGTAGGTTGTGTCCTGTTGTGTGCAGGACAACAGCCTGCTCTTGTCTGTTCATCTGATGGTAATCGTCTTCTTGGTGGCTCTCTGATTTATTTCACTTGACGTCTATATACTGGTTTAGAAGACTATGCAGAGTATGTATACAACTAGTTTCTTGGATGGTGATTAATCGATGCGTTAATCCATCATAATAAAATCAAACACTAGAGCAAAGTAGACCGGCAGCCTGCTAGGCGCCATCTATGCTGCTCTTAATTGATCATTCGTTTGTTCTCATCGTATGTAACCTGTCCAACCGATTGCTCGTCTTCAGCAGCCTCCGTTGCCAGTCGACCTGCTCTCTCGTTTTCCGGTCCTTCAAAATGAGAAGGTATCCACTGGATGACAATTTTGCAACAAGTCAACGGTGTTGATGAGATAAATGACTCAAACATTATAATGAACTTCATCAGGTGTTATGCATACTGGTCACTGCTACATGGCGTTGAAACATGGACAAAAAGCAAGCAAGAGAATTGATGCCTTTGAAATGTGGATATACATCACAATGAGGCTCATCTTATGTGGCGGTTGAGGAGGTGGGGGAGATAACAAATGAGAAATTATTTGACACATTGGATGAACAAAGAAAAATGATGAACGAAATCAGACTTAGTGAAAGAAAAATGGTGGTAACATAAAAATATTGTTGAAAATAACACTGGAGATAAAGATGGATTCAGACGTGCCAGAGATTTTTTTTAAACGCTGTAAATTGGATGATAAAATCAAATGATGTACAGAGAAAAGCCTGACAGATTGTAACATCAAGCCAGGTAACAAAGGACGTTGGAGATTCCTTACAGCTGACCTTCGGTTTGGAGATGTCACATGAAAAGATATAATAGAAGTAAAACTAAATGCCAGTAATGGATCAACGCAGTTAAAGATCGTAAGGTGAGGGCAGGAAAGGGTTGGCTAATACATGAGTCGATGGCAGCTGTACAGGCAACAGACCTGAAGGGGGGGGGGGATGGTTTTACATCCCTGATCATTATGGGGTTCCGGGCAACGGAAAAGCGGAAGTCATGGCTTCAAATGCACCTTTGAAATATAGATATACAGAAGAATGTGGCAAATTTCGTTGAAAGAGAAACAAACAAATATAGACGTCCTGATGAGAAGAGAACTTTTGACAAACGTTAACATTTAAAATATAAGTACGTAGAATGTCCTTTGCAGAACGTCGCTTCTTACAACCGCCAACCTTTGGCTGTTAGACTTTTCTTGGCAAGTGTGCAGTAGGGTAGGTTAGGTTGCCATTACTTTCCGAACGTTGAGTATCAAAAAAACCTATGCCTGCCAAACTGGACTCGAGCGTGATTCGAAATCAGTGCGTTGAGATTGTGAAACAGACGCTTCGATCCTATGTCACGCAGCCTCCTCACATTACAATTAGGCAAGTCAAATATTGCGATCATATAAAAAGACGGTTCCTTTTTTTTGATAACAAAACCGGATGGAAGGTTGAACAAGAGCCGGGCAGCGCTATAAGCGGGAGAGCAACATCAAAAGATGGGCCAATGTCAGTCTTGCAGAGTGTGTCATCAAGACAAGAGACAGAACATATTGGAAGGCCATTGCCTCCAACCTTCGTTATGGAGACGGCACTTGGTTTGATGCACCAACTGCGGATACACTAGACGTGGATTAGATGTACATTTGTAAGTCTATCAATGACCGCCTGTTAGATGGCGACACCGCAATATATGAATCAAAAAGTCACAGACTGAAGGTCTTTGATATCGAACAAGGTTCGAGCGGACTGGGGCCCAATAGAGGGCGGAAAAGTAGTGTGAACAATTCGTATTCAAACCTTTAGGTTTTAATTGAGAGAGACTGAACACCTAAAGGTATTCCCAGATTGCAGTGAAGTCGATTTTTGGGAACTTGACAGAACATTTACCAGATAGTGATCGATACGTCTTCCTAAAGAGCATTATGTCCTGGACAGGCCTACCGAAAATAGCTCAGACAAAAACATTTATTGTTGGTGTTGTTGAGTACCCATCATGAATAGCTTTACTCTCTTTTGGCATGGACGTTAAATGGCGGGTTTCATTAGCTTTTCATCACATCCCGAGCGTGCTGATGAAGGTGTACCCGCGTCCTCCGGGCTGTTGTGCTATGCTTGGCTTCACCTGCTTCTCGCTCACTACTAAGGGGATTACATCCATCCCCTACCTAGGGAACTCAGTGGTCTCGAGGAAAGGTCGTTGTCTCGAGCGTCGGAGGTCAAGGGTTCGAATCACGGGATTTGTTATCATGTGTATCTTCTGGTAAAAATATCTCTGGGTAGTGAGATCGGACTCCTGTAGTCAGTGTCAAGCACGTTACAAATTCCTTGGCAGTTGGAAATCGAAAGAGTAGGAAGAACGGCCGCTGCCCGGACAAAATTCATTAAAAGATTTACCCAAGTTATTTGTGCCTTTTCCTACGTTAAGCGCAGCTCTAGATGGTGCCTGATTGGCTGCGGGTCTACTTTGCTCTAGTGTTTGAGTCTATTAAGATGGACTCGCATATCGGTTAAACCCTCCAACAAGAAACGTGTTGTATACATCCTTAGTAGAGCCTTCTAAACTAGTATAAATATGTTAAATTGAGTTGAGTTAGTTAGCCAGACTAACATGAATCAGCCTATTTCTGGGGAGAACTGCATGGAAGTGAGGTGTGGTTTTATCACATTTATCTGACTGACCGGATGTTAATCCCTTCACCACCGACAAAATCAATGAACTGCCTTAAATAAATTTAAGCTTAAAAAACATACAGCATATCCGGAAAAAAATTAAGTAATTCGTGTTTTGTATTTCATCATCAAGTGGTAGTTTTTTGGAATGAAGTGAAATGACAGTGGGAGATCAGTGCAAAATATTCGTCCACTATTTTGAATATTTTGACAGAAGAATGTGGAAAAGCTAGAATAGGTGGGGTCAGAAAGAAAAGGACGATATGGTGGAACAAATGTCTCCAGACGGCAATCAAGTGCAACAGATTGGCATTCGAGAAATGGCGGAGCTTATAGACCCCCGAAAACTACGTCGCGCTTAGAAGGAATCAAAGCAAAGAATCCAAGACGGTCACTAGGCAGGCACGCGAGAGTACTTGGTAGAAATACGGGGAAATACTTGGTGAACTATGTTCCCCATCAACCAGAGGTTTTTACCGAAAGATACGTACTCTGTGTTTGCGAGATGAGAACTACAATCCCTCCACAATTGTTAATGACAGCGAGGGGCTGCGAATCTTTGATCCCAAACAGATAAAGACAAGATGGGAGACTTTTTTACACAGAACTGAAACGCCGGAAGATGGCAACTCAGTACCTGAGCAAAATCAAACGATAGAACAAGACCTGGGCCAAACTGCCCAAAATCAAACTATAGTACAAGACCTGGGCGAAACTGTCCAAAATCAAACTATAGTATAAGACCTGGGCCAAACTGCCCAAAATGACAGAATAATACTAGAACAATGTCAGAGAGGCACAGACAAAGTTCTAACAACAAGGCCTCAGAGGTGGACAATATACCGGCGGACGCCATTAAAGTCTGCCAGGAGGTCGGTGTCCGGAGGTTAACATAGCTTTTTAAAGAGGCGGTGCTCGAAAGGATGATACCTAGAGATTGGCAGAGAGCGGTTGTGGGGCCTATTTGGAAGAACAGTAGAAGCAAAACAGAATGTAGAGGTATATCGCTTCTAATCCACGTTGAGAAATTGCTAAGGTCCTCGAGCATAAAATTCAGACAATGGTAGAACTGCTGCCTAGTGCATCACAATCCGGTTTTAGAAAAGGCCTAGGGTGTACGGATGCCATATTCACGCTCCGGCAGTGAGACGAAAAACCATCGAATACAATGAATAACTGAACGTGGCCTTCATAGACCAGGAAAAGGCCTTCGACAGGGTAAATAGGAGTAAGCTATGGAAGGTAATGGCGGAATATGGTAGTAAAGGTCAGCTACTTGATAACATTCGTGCTTTGTATGTTAACAACGAGAGTGATGTGCGAACAAGCGCCGGTTTGACTAATTGGTTCTCGGTGAAGAGTGGTGCACGTCAAGAATGGGTTCTCTCCCCTCTTCTTTTCATCATTTATATGGGTAAGATTACCCAGTTAGCAAATCCCCTGGTTGAAACCCTAAATAAACTGATGTTCCCTGGTGATCAAAGCATCTTCTATAACAACGTGGATGACCTACAACTTCACCTCAGCTCCCTCAATTCCGCCTGTCAAAGATATGACATGAAGATCAACATAGAAACGACTGCGTCTATGAAAATAACCCGTAATCACGTGAAGCAACGCTTTCAACAGCGACCATAAAAATCTCCAGCAAGTTCTAGAGTTCAAGTACCTGGAAAGTGTTTTCACTGATGATGGCAGAGTGGACAGAGAGATAGCACATCGCATTCAGAAAACAAGCAATGTCCGCTAGCAGCCTGCACTGACTCTAAAACATTCCAGAGTGCAACTTTCAACAAAGAGGAGGTTGATCAACCTACTTTTCATTCCTACTTTGTGTTACCAGTTTTTATCGTGGTCCTTATTGGAGCGTCACAAGAGTAAGATTCAGATTTGCGAGATGCGATGTGTGCGAAGTGCAGTTAGCAAGTCCATCCGAGACCGTTTCCGAAACCACGTTGAGGCAGACTGGACACTGCGGGATTCGTACCCGCTTCATTAGAGTTGTGAAGCGGAGGTTTCATCACTAGGCCACGCTACCTTCGATGAAATAAAAATACACGCTAAAAATGTTATTAAAATCTTCTTCTTCTTCTTCTCCTTCTTCGTTCGTTCTCAATCCCCCACTAGCAAGCCCTGAAAATAGCTTTGCAAGTAACAGAATATTGTCCGATAAACAGAATGCCTTGTGTCGTAGTTCACAGCTTGATTGTGATATTTGCACTTTTCGGCCCGAGACATCCGACTTTAATCTAATAAAGTGTATGTTTTAATCATTTTTCCACGTGTGCCAGAGAATTTATCAATCTAGAACCAGTGAAATGTAATAATTTGAGTTGCACTTTCAGAACGATATAAATTGCTACGAAACAAATGTAGTGGCTGACATGAAAGTTTCTGCTCTATCTTCTAGGAGTCCACAGACATTCGTTCAAATAGGCACATCCTCAATAAATGTCGTCTGCAGCATTATTTGCGTTAAGAGTGGACTGGTTACAGATAGAGTTCCATCTTCAAAATTGACATCCATTGTGTAAAATGCTCAGACTTTACGCAGAGCCTTTCATAGACCAAACTTGTGTACAACTTTGTACTGTTAGGGAGAGTCATTAACAATGTGTCATAAAAGCAGTAGAAGAAACAGATCGAAAGGTCCTTCTCAAACTGATTAAATGAGGTTCTGTAGATCAACTGTTTACGCTAATAGCGACTGAAATACAAGCACGGGGTAAAAAAGAGTTATGTTCTCATGCAAAACTGTATTTTAGATATGCCAAGATTGTTGTACTTTAAACCAGTATTTCTCAACATTTTTGCCCTCGCCCCAGTGAAAATAAGAAAATATGTTCACGGACGTGTGAATATCGGGAAAAAATGTTGACGGGCCTGTGAATATCGAAAATTGTTTATGGATCCGTAAAAATAGGAAAAATTGTTCACGGACCCGTAAAAAAGATTTTCACGGACCTGTGAATATCGGAAAAATTGTTCACCGACCCGTAAAAATAGGAAAAATTGTTCACGGACCTGTGAAAATAGGAAAAATTGTTCACAGACAGATCAAAATAGTAAAAAATGTTTCCTACCGCTCAGACGTAACGAACATTTCCCATTATTTATATAGTATTTTGGTCGTTTGTTGTTGAAGCTAATATTATAAAACGAAAATTCTATAGCCAGTTAAAGTAACCAGAATTCAAGCAGTAAATATATATTGGATTTAGCAGCAACTTCCTGTTTCGCGGACCATCAGGAAATTTCTGCGAAGCGTCAGTGGTCCAAGGACCTGCGGGAGGTAATCATTGTTTTCAAGTACTTGTTTGTAGTACGTTTGAGCCCTTGATGTAGAAGTCTTGTTGTTTCGAATGCTCACAATGAGTAGTTTTACTCTTGTGTGCGCCCTGAAAAGGACGTTGAGTGGCGGGTTACAGTAGCTTTCCTCACATCCCGAGCTGACTGATGAAGGTGAATCGGGGGATCCTCCATGCGGTTGTGCTATGCTTGGCAACGGGAATCACGTCGATCCGTCACCTTGTTTGCCATTCTGCTATGAAAACAGCCCGTTTCCAGGAAGGGCTGCCAGGAAGTCACGGTGATGGTCTTGACCAGCATGTTTTTTCTGAACCTGACTAACATCTCTGATCAGTATATTTTGTCTGAACCTGACTAACATCTCTGATCAGTATATTTTGTCTGAACCTGACTAACATCTCTGATCAGTATATTTTGTCTGAACCTGACTAACATCTCTGATCAGTATATTTTGTCTGAACCTGACTAACATCTCTGATCAGTATAATTTGTCTGAACCTGACTAACATCTCTGATCAGTATATTTTGTCTGAACCTGACTAACATCTCTGATCAGTATATTTCGCCTTACCAGACGTTAGTCTTCCTTCCCGGCGTAGGGGTGTAACTAGAGTGCAAGCTTGGGGTTTACAATCCCAGCTTAAAGAGTTTGGTATCACTTTGTGTCCAGTTTGACTGTGTATGTAGAAGATTGTTCTCGGAACTACCATAGTGGAACACGCAAGACATTAGCAACAGATACACAATCACTCATCAGTAATTGATCAATACGTTCTGATATAACCTAACATACTCTGGTCGGATTGAATTGGGCATGGCTTAGCAAAAAAAATCCAGAAAGGCAAACCTTTGAATACATTTTTAAAAACGTACTTTATAGAAATAATTACTAGCAGTAGCATACTCAGAGAGGTCGCCCGAGTGCTACCAGTGTCTGAACGCGGACTAAAGAATAGTAACACTGCAACCTGTCAGACATGTCGTAAGAGGTGGCTAAGGAGGGTTTGAAAATCGGTCTGTCAACCCCATCGTGTAGAAATGTTAAGCCATAAATTATTATTTCTATATTTTGTTTATTATTATCAGTATTCATATTATTATTGTTACTGTTATTTCTATTGTTAATATTATAATTAATATTATTATTAATATCATTTGTAAAGTTATTATTATTATTGCTATAATTATTAATATTTTTTCACTGCATCAGCTCTTTTCGTGAAGCCCCTCTCCGAGTGATACACACAAATGGGTCGCGGTGGAAAATATAGTCATTGAATAGACCACATCTTGTCAAATCGTAGGTCAGCAACGAACGTCTCAGTTTTCAGTTTTTTTTAAGACCGGCAGCCACCATCGGCCTCTCTGCGCCAGCTCCCACTTCGAGCTCACACATGCTAAGCTTCAGCTCCTAAGTTTATAACGGGTTCTAACATATTCATCGATCATATGATTGGTGCCACCCTCACTGCAAGCATGCAACACGCACGACTCGGCGACACCGGTATTGATGCGGACTATGCTAACCTGATTGTAAAGCGTACATCAATCTCACAAGCGGCTTGACTCCTAGCGCCAACCCACATCATAAAACCAATATTTTTTTTTTCGTTCGCACAATTTTCTATTCCATAAGGCGGAGGGCGTTGCAATATGTTTTTATTTTGCGCCTGTTGTCCAGTGCATCCGACTTCGGCATCCATTTTATGTAATGGTCTGCTTCCTCGTGCAAAATTAATTTTGCTAGCGCTAGTTTTAGAAAGGATAAACTGCGCTACTTTTTAGTCTCACTATCTGACTCGAGCCGCCTGACCCCAGTGGCAAGTCAAGGACAAAACAGCCAGGGGGCAACTACGAGATACACGAGACTGCGCATCAAGCACCCGTGAAAAAGACGGCGCAGTCCGGAATCGAACCCACACCACCTGATCACGAGGCCGACAGCTTAACCACTTCGCCACGGAATCCCCTTTGCCTTTGCCTTGCTTCATCGTGCATTTTATAAGGGTTTGCCTCCTCGGGGTAACGGCCGGTGCTGTAATTGGAATCTAACCCAGCACCTTTATCGGCAGATTGTATTTTTCGTATCTCGAGATGTTTGAATTTCATGATCAGAAAGCTTTGCTGCAAATTAGATAAGACGTTCACAGAGACTCATGAAATGTAAAAATACATTTTTTTAGGAATCAGTGCTACGAATGATTTAGACTATATAAGGACGGTTTGCAGTCAACAAATGACGACTCCTGTTCCAAACAACCCATTACATTATGTGACGAGGCTCATGTTTCTAAGGTTCTTGAGATGGTGTCTTCCAATCGCCATTTAACAGTTTTTAATAATAGTAAACCAATGCAATTTCTTCTTAAGATCATGAAATGACATTGTTACAGAGAAACGTTCATAATACAGACCTGCGTTGCGGAGAACCCAGCGTGACACTGGACCAGCCCACACATCACTGCGTCTTAGTGATTTTTTGGTAAACACAAGGATAATAGTGTTTCCCCAGTGGAGTTCACAAAAGCCGGAATTGGCAACACTCAGACTCGCAATTTATAGTTCTAAAAAGAATCAAACACACTCATGAAACAATCCATTTTTATGAAATGGATAAAGCATTACTGTCATCTCCTCTCCCTCGCCGCTTTTACTTCGCGCACTGAAACGGTACCCATTTAAGGCTGGGTAGACCCGGGAACGGTGTGAATAAACATTTCCGCCTGAAACTGTGGAATGAACCCAGGACCACTCGGATGCGAAGCCAGCTCGCTAACCACTGCGCTACTCGGCTACATAATGGAGAGGCCAGCACAAATAATTCAAGCCAGAAAATGACAGCATAGACAAACTTCGCAGAGATGTGCAGGAGGAGTGACCATGCTCGAAAAACTATGGAGGACCGGCGAAGACCTGAAACACACAGGCTCCTTAGTGTATCTCAGATGTGCTAGAAGCATAGCATCATTTGATGGAAAAAGAAGGAGGGTTCCCCGACCAGTACACTCACCTGATCATTATACGGTTTTTCTTTCAAACACAAATATGTTACTAATAGGAAATGAATTAGTTTGTTGATTATATGGAGTTTTGCGCTGCGATTATCTTGAAATAGTTATCGGCTATATGAAATAGTATTTTGTTTACACTGTGTCGTATTTCAACTGTCCAGTGCACATGGCTGAATTTCGCGAGACTGATGTCCTTCGTCTTGTTTTCTGACAATGCGGTTTTGATGTAGCTAGGAAATTACACATGGGCCAATAGTGGGCTAACACATCGCCAGGGAGAGATTGGGCTCTACCCGGTTAGCAACACACCCAAGGCAAATCTCTCCCGCCCTAAGTGATGACTTAACCCCGACAGCCCATGGTAGTGGAATACTCAACTACCATCAGGGAGTTTGGAGGGACCTCCTTCGGCACACTCACCATGAAACCACAAGGCACCACTGCTTAACCCAGGATATTGGAAGTTCAATGTGAATTGCAACTCGGCGTGTCCATTTTTCGCAGCAGCACGTGACTGTGGCAGTGGTCGATCGATGCAACCGGCCACTTATGCCTAAGTGAACATTATTATTATTGGTATTATTATTTGTAAATGTTCGCGTTCACTAAATGAAATGATGGTACATTCATTCTGCCAACAAGACATTCCCCGCAAAGTAATTTAGTATTTGCAGTAGGATTGATTCGTTTCCACGGCAACAGTCCAAACTTAAAGTACAGTAAACAACATTTGTCTTCGCCGCTTGGAGAAACGTAAATAAATTGGTCTATAAGTTTCCTCTCATCTCTCTTCGTTGTGAAGTACAAAGTATTTACCAACATTTACAAGTCAGTTATAATGAGCTGCACTGGCTAATTCATTTCAGTTCAGTTTCCAACATCGCGTGAGTGCCGTTGAGCGTTGTGGAGAACATTAGTTGTTTTTCTTATGCTAGGTGTGTTGTGTTGCGTCTGTTGTTGTAAGCTAGAATCCTCGTAAGATTGCTCGATTGCCAGATATCCATCTGCAACGTGGACCCCCTCGTGTTTTGTAGTCATGCCGTAAGGGTTGTAAGCGCGCATGAGAAGTTGTTCAAAAAATGAAAACTGCTTAATTGTCTTGTCTTGTCCACTTGTGCCGTGAGGCGATGTGGGGAACTGTAGTTGTCTGCCCTGGGTCATGTGCGTGGCAGATGATTGAGAATATCGCAACATTTCTTATCCATCTCTTTTTCGACCTGCCATATTTGAGAAAACCCGAATCGCCTAGTGTTATAGGCGCACAGGGATAGCTGGTCAGGTTGTGTTCTCATTTGATGGTCTAACCATTTCATGTTCTCCCTATTAATATTTTCGGTATAGAGTCTTGCTTCAACGGTGTTTCACACAGTTAAAACCCGCATTATGTCTGTCTCAGTTTCATTGGTGGTTTTCCAAATGCATCTCATCTCACATGTCGTGATCTTTCTCTGTAGAGATTTTGTTAAAGTCTACGTTTGGCACTGGTAACAGATCGTTAGTATGAATATACTGTTGATCAGCTGTCTTTGTGTTAATGTTAGAGTGTCTCAATCATGGTGACATGCGGTATGCAATGGCGTTCGTATTTTACAACGAATTTCAATTTTACAATCTTGTGTGAAAACACAGCCCAAGTATTTGAATTTCTGCACTTGTTTTATGTTGGTCTCGTTGACAATAAACCTCCCGAGTGTTTCAGACACACCTTCTATCCGTCTGCCACGAGGGTGGCCTCTTGCACGAGGATCCGATACCTGCATGTGATAGGCTCTTACTGTTGGTTGATGAAAACGCATTCGAACCCAGTGGCCAAACCACACAATTTGTTGGACATCAGTGTAGACATTTTACTGTGTTCCTTCCTAACATCTGCCTCAACGTGGTGTTTCGTATAAGGATTGGATGGACTTGCCAACTGCACTTCGCACTCAGCGCATCTCACAGCTCTGAATCCTATACTTGTGACATACCAATAAGTACCACGAGTGACAGATTAATCGTCTGCAAATAGGGTTAATTAAACTGATCAGCCTTAGACACATTTCTACTAGAGTCAGGCTCCTGTCTGCCAAACATGAAATGGATACCTGACTTAACAAAGGCATCAAGAAAAGGAACTGGCTACCACACCTCACAATCGTTAATAACGTGTGCAGTGGAGTCTCTTCATCATCAGCGGCAGTATGCAATATAATCCAAATTCTACCGCTATTTTACCATTACGTATTTTGGTCTTATGGACAATGAGTCATTTATCGGTATTTTGTAACCCAGCTGTATGCGAAGATTATACAGGGTGTCCCACTTGTAGCCGACACCTGGTTTTAACACTAACTTTGAAACCAATGAACGTAATTCAATATAATTTGACATGACCATATTGTGAAGCGGTTGGACGACGAGGAACTACGTTCTGGCTAATTTTCAGAAGGATGTACTCGTATGCCACACTTCAAATGTCAGCATGGTTGAGATTGCTTCCTTCTTTACAGATCGTGTCATGTCTAAGTGGCTTTGGCCACCAAGGTCCTTAGCTTACCATACCTGCTTTCTTCTCATGGGGCATGCTGAAAGGGTTGGAGGGTTTCGCAACAAGTCAAGGAACCTAGTGAAACTGCAAGAAACCATTCGGCGGGAAATTAAGCTTATGATTCCTGATGCATTGATGAATAACTTGCCTAACACTGAGAAGTCAGTGCAGGCATGCCTTGGTGCTAATGACGACCACTGCCAACATTTGCTATGAGCTCATTATGCTTTTTGTTTTTGAGCTGCAAAGATGGCGCCGTACCGGCTGTGGGTATTTTAGGTCATTATGAACGCCGGCAGGCCTCGGATTTTCCTGAAGTTGACACTAGTTAACGACTTACACTTGTGTTCACGGAAACGTATCATTGTGCTCCTATCTGACTAGTTAATTCGTTCATTTTTTGTGTTGTCTTCCATCCGATTATGCTGACCTCGACTTCTGCTACATGAATTTGTACTAGAATTAAACATGTGTCGTATTTTCACTGTCTAGTGCACACAGCTGAGCTTCAAGAGATTGGCGCCCTTCGCTCCAGCTGCAGACAACGTCGGTTTTGGGGTGACCGAAATGTACACACGTTACTATAATGAACTAGGACACGTCGCCAGGGAGAGATACCCAACACATCACTCACAGGCTGAGTGATGTCCCTACTACCTTCTGTAGTTATGGGAAAGAGAAGACACACAACGTTTTATATCATTCCCACTACACTTCCCATATTCCCACAAATGTTTACGGGGAATGCTTTGGGAGTAATCCCTGAGATAAAATCTGCATCAAGTGCTATCTCAAGTCGTCTGGATAACGTCTTGCCACTGGCCAAATGTGGCTCAGGACGAGAGAGTGAAGTTGACAAAAGTCGCAGCTTCTAACTCACGTTAACCAAAATCACCTTGCAAGTCACCCATTCCAGCGAAGACAGAACGAGAAAGGACTGTCCACACGGCTGAACAAAGAGAGTGATCTTCGTCACATGAGGTGGACGATCATAATGCCTCTCATACACCAAGGTATGTCTTTGTCAAATTGCTGTGGAATTAAATTCATCGGTTTAAAAGTAATAAGAGGAAAAAACCAGGAACCGATATCGACTTCGACACTCCGTACAATAGAGGTATGAAGCTAGGAAACATACATTTTCTAGATGCACGAGTGAGGGAATTATTGATGCTCAGGTTGATAAGCCACGACGTGAAGCTTGTCCTCCAATGAGGCAGGTCAGCTGGGTAGCGAATAGCGGAGGGGACTCTACATGTATAGGTTAGCTGGTCGTGTCCAATATATAGTTGTGAACCAGAAATAGTGGTCTGTATTGATGATAAAACAAGGCAGCCTCTCAACTATGCTTAGACACAACAGACCAGTCCACTTTTTGTCTACAAAATAAATTACAAGTTATTAAAGAGCTGTACTCAGACAGAACTTTTTCTTCTTCTTCTTCTGCATATTTGTCTTCTTCTTCTTCGGCGTTCGTCCTGAAAAGGACGTTTATGACGTGTTGTAGTTTACAGCTAGGCTGCGATATCTGCACCTTTCTAATCTACATGTCCGATTTCAGCCCGGCATTTTTTTAGACCGGGTTATCTCTTCAGTTTTGGATCCATAATTTCTTAGTCAGGCTGCATAGTTGCAGTCTGCTTACAGGGCCGCCACTTGGAAATAGAATAGCGTCTAGTTCAGCGATAAGAGATCGACCCTGAAGCAGTCATCTAAATATGAGTCACTGCAGCATCTTTAGCACCAGACGTAATCTATAGATAACGAATTCTCACGTTGTCTTACAATTTTCTAAAGAGAGTACATCCATGCAACATTTCTATAGAATCGCGCTATGATGATCTAACAGAGAAACATCCGGAATAATGGTCTGTATTGTGGAGAACAAACTTCCAGCTCCTCCATCATGACTATGCGCCAGCTCACACATCAATGTTCGTTCGTCAAATTTTGGTAATGATGATGACGATTGTGCTTCCTCAACCACCATATTCACCTGAACAGCAAAGCTTTATTTTGTTTTTCGATTTCAGAAACTAACATCGCTATGAAAGATCTTCGCCACGTGTCGAGTAAAGGTAGACTCCATCTCGGATCCAAAATAAGAATCTAACAGACCTGTGAGATTACAATTCTCCTTTATGTTTCGGGGACTTGGATTACTTAAACAGAACATATCAAGAGTCGATGTCTTCTACATGCGCAGCCAGCGACGCATCCTCGGTGTCCTGTAGTTTGGTCTTGTCCGAAAATGTCGAGGTCTCCGCAATGACGAGGCTTCCTTCCATCTCGTATGCTCTGGTTATGTGATTCTACTGGACCAAGAAGTTCTGGCTCAACAGATCATGCTTAAATCAGTAACGTCTAACAACGGCCTCCCGCCGGCCGGCTGGAGGCCTGGGAGGGGCTGGCCCCGTTCTACGTGGTTCCAGCAGATAGCAGTCTCTCCTTCAGCTCTGGGCGAGGTTTAGCTACACGCATCAGCGGCTGAACATGGTAGTAACGTAATGGACCTAGGATGCCTAGGCGAACATTATTAAACTAAAATTAAGATAGAGAGAACGACGATTTCAGACCATGGAGGTAACTGAGGACAGTTTGCAGACGGATATAAGGATAAATGTTTCTTCAACAAGTGGAAACGTTCCTGAGAGCGAATCATTAATAGCGGACGGACTTATTTCGAAGAAGTAAGGACTGATTTTGTTTTAGGTAAACCATACAAAATATACACACAAGTTCTGGATCTTTTTTAACATACCTGGAACTGTTTTTGTTTTTTTACTGTCTCTTGAATTTCAATCATGAAATCGTAGATGATAGATTGTGAACTTCGAGAAATGAAATAATTAGAAGCATTATCGGAAAGAGCTCAATGAAGAAATGAAGAAATCAAAAATGGGAAACCTAGCTCTCATGGAAACTAAGAACAGAAGTGGCATGCGTTTCTGCAGCGGATGTCTATCCAATTGTGTCGTTAGACGCCGTGAGGAGGTGTAGTTTTCTGTCGCGTGCCATCTTTGTTGCCGGTGTTGTTGTCGTCATTCCGTGTTTCTTCAGTGTTTCACTGACACCATATATCCACATTTTACGTGCTCTGTCTTTTGCTCTGAAACCCTGATGTCTAGTATTATAGATACGAGCAGCTGGTAACGTTGGTTGCAATCTTATTAGGTGGCCGAACCATATTATCCTCTGCCTTTCTATGTAATCCATGCACGGTGTTACATCCACCGATTATTTCTTTTCTTAATCTGTCCAGCCTTGTGACCCCGACATCCTTTCTCAAACACTTATATCGATTTATCTACAGAGGTAAAGGGGAAGTGGGATGTATTGTGGCCAGAAATCAAAGGGTCAGCATCAACGGATGTAACTGTACCTCTGTATTCACTGGCGTGCTGGCTCCAACTATAATAAGAGAGCCAACATGGTCATTGGTTAAACGAAGGCGGTTCAAATAACAGCAAGAAAAAAGGTTCGCAATCTCACAATAGGGCACGGTCTCGAAATCTAACCATTTAAGACTTCAGTGGTTTAGACCATGCCCGCAGTGGAGCAATTCCAACGCATGTGGTTTAGGCCATATCCGCAGTGTGCCAATCCTGCCGCTTGTGGTTTTGACAATGTCCGATGTAGAGCCAGACCAATGCATGTGGACCAATCCCACCGTTTGTGGCTTAGACCATATCCGCAGTGGACCAATCCCAACGTATGTGGCTTAGATCATGTCCGCAGTGTACCAATGCCACCACTTGTGGCTTAGACCTTGTCCGCAGTGGACCAATCCTCACTTGTGTGGTTTAAACCATGCCCGCAGTGAACCAATAATAACCCTAGTGATTTAGACCATGTCCACAGTGTACCAGTCCCAACGTTTGTGGTTTAGACCATGTCCACAGTGTACCAGTCCCAATGTTTGTGTTTTAGACCATGTCCACAGTGTACCAGTCCCAACGTTTGTGGTTTAGACCATGTCCACAGTGTACCAGTCCCAACGTTTGTGGTTTAGACCATGTCCACAGTGTACCAGTCACAATGTTTGTGGTTTAGACCATGTCCACAGTGTACCAGTCCCAACGTTTGTGGTTTAGACCATGTCCACAGTGTACCAGTCCCAACGTTTGTGGTTTAGACCATGTCCACAGTGTACCAGTCCCAACGTTTGTGGTTTAGACCATGTCCACAGTGTACCAGTCACAATGTTTGTGGTTTAGACCATGTCCACAGTGTACCAGTCCCAACGTTTGTGGTTTAGACCATGTCCACAGTGTACCAGTCCCAACGTTTGTGGTTTAGATCATGTCCGCAGATTAAAAACGATCTTTTACCACCTGAGTCATGGGAAGCAAGGAGCAAGAAATGCAGACACACACCAACGACCTAAAGCGCTCTAAGATGACAATATAAGACAATTTATAAGACACAGTGGGTCACGCTAGAACTAGACCAAGATGAAAACATCAGATGGGATAGCCTAGAATTCCTGTATAGTAGTTCAGTATTCTTAAATAATAGTCTATTATTCTTATATAATAGTCTAGTATTCTTATATACTAGTTTAATATTCTTACAGAAATTTAGCATTCGTCTGTAATAGTCTAGTATTCTTACAATCCATTTCAGTTTTCTTACAGAATGGTATAGTATCCTTACAGAATAGTCCAGTATCCTAACAGATTGGTCTGTATTTCTATAGAATAATCTAGTATTTTTGTGTAATAGTCTAGTACTCTTATAAAATAGTCCACTATTCTTTTATAGTAGTCTAGTATTTTTACAGAACAGTTTAGTATCTTAAAAGAATGATCTATATTCTTATATAATAGTCAATTATTCTTATATAATAGTCTAATATTCTTATAGAAACGTATACTATTCGTGTAGAATAGTCTATTATTATTATACAATAGTCTAGAATTCTTAAAGAATATTCTAATATTCTTACATAATAGTATAGTACTCTGATTAAATATTGTAGAATTCTTTTAGAACAGTGTCGTATTTTTACAGAATAGTCTAGTATCCTATCTAGTAAATCTCTACACCACCCGGTAGATCCGGGTGTCGACTAAATAAATACAAGGCGGATCTCACTGGCGGCCCTTAGACTAGACCGCCATTGTTTTTTAATCGGCGTGTCTGGCTGGCTGTTTATTGATATTGTTCAAATATAGGTTAAACTCTGCTTGATAATATTTTCTAAAGTACTTTTAGTGTACTTTATGGTGGTATGTTCATTTCTTCTGGACATTTATATTCCTTTCATTTAAAAAAATATTGTTAACTAACGTCTTTATCCAATAAAGTACATGATATCACTAACACAGCTTGGGTCAATTTAAATATTACTGTTGTGGATATACTATCTCTCTCTCTCTCTCTCTCTCTCTCTCTCTCTCTCTATCTATCTATCTATCTATCTATCTATCTATGTATTTGCAAGGTGCTTGTCATAAGTCTTTACCCTGGCCATGAAGGAGGAGGAGTAGAAAGTTGAACTTTGGCACAGTGCTTATTCCTTCTCAATGTAGCCACCACCTTAATTTATACATTTCTGCCATCTCTGCATGACCTTGAAAAGACTTTCAGAATAAAGTAACCTATTTTTGTAACTAAACCAATATTCACAAGCATTGTAACATCTTCGTTACCATCGAAATGATTTCCTTTCAGCTGTTTTTGTTTTTAAGTTTTGGGAAAAGAAACAATCTGGGTCATAATGGTGAACCAAAGTACCATCTACTATCATCATCGTCGGCAACATGTTTTTCGACCGAAACATTTAGAGCAACTGGCCACAGCAATCAACCCTCGTTAGTTTCTGTTCACATGTCATCAGACGCGGGACCCAGCGGGTACACACTTTTCTCATGTTCAGTCTGTTGTGTACAATTCTAAAAACTACTTTCATTCAATGTTGCTGACCTAGATATCTCTGGATTGTCATTTTCCTATCCTGGTCAATGATTTTCTTCACTCATTCAGCATTTTCATCGCTGCACTCAGAGGATGGTTTTCCTGGTCTTGGAAGATCAACAACATGGGAACGGCCACACTACTGCCTACACCAGTTTTGTACGAAAGACAGAATTCCTCAAACACTGGTTTCATCTCCATGTGTATTTCTGTAGGCGTTTTTCCCTACAACATCGAGAATTTTATTAGTTCTGACCTCTTTCTCCATTGTTCTGACAAACAATTAGAGTAGCGAATCCCGTCGAGGAGGGAAATTCATACTTTTCAAGTCCAGTATGAGAAACATATCTGCCAAATTTGAACTTTCTCCTTCTACTCCTTCATAGTCAGGGTAGAGACGTATGAGGTGGAACTGGCTGCCTCAGATATTTCGTCAATCCATCTTTTGCGGGATCGGCCTCTAGCTATGGTACCGCTGTGTTCAAGTGATTGAGCCATATGTGGGACGCTGGTATGTTGTTGTCGCGATTTGTGGCTAAACCACTGAATTTGCTGTTTTCTAATGAAGTCTAGCACTGGCTTAGTTCCCATCTGTTTCCTGATCTCATCGTTTCTAACTCTGTCCCATCTTGTCACATTTAGCATTCGCCACAGGCGTTTCATTTATGTTGTTTCTATTTTTCTCTTATCTGTTGCTGTCAGTGTCCAAGTTTGAACATTGTGTTGAACAGGCATCGTTTTATACCAATCGTTATGTGCTTACTCTTCAGTATTGTTGACATCTGTCCAATGATTTGGTTTGCTTTCGTGCATCTGTGATCGATTTCTTCTTGCATTCTTCAATTGTATGATTCTATGCTTCCTAAATATTTAAAATGCAAATCCTTCACGTGCTTGATTTGTTGCTGCTCTATGTAGATCTTAGCGGTTGTTGCTGCTCTGTGAAGATCTTAGCGGTTGTTGCTGCTCTGTGAAGATCTTAGTGGTTGTTGCTGCTCTGTGAAGATTTTAGCGGTTGTTGCTGCTCTGTGAAGATCTTAGCGGTTGTTGCTGCTCTGTGAAGATCTTAGCGGTTGTTACTGCTCTGTGAAGATCTTAGCGGTTGTTGCTGCTCTGTGAAGATCTTAGCGGTTGTTGCTGCTCTGTGAAGATCTTAGCGGTTGTTGCTGCTCTGTGAAGATCTTAGCGGTTGTTGCTGCTCTGTGAAGATCTTAGCGGTTGTTGCTGCTCTGTGAAGATCTTAGCGGTTGTTGCTGCTCTGTGAAGATCTTAGAGGTTGTTGCTGCTCTGTGAAGATCTTAGCGGTTGTTACTGCTCTGTGAAGATCTTAGCGGTTGTTGCTGCTCTGTGAAGATCTTAGCGGTTGTTGCTGCTCTGTGAAGATCTTAGCGGTTGTTGCTGCTCTTGCTATTGTCATTGTTTCAGTTTTACTCACGTTGATTCTCATGTTGATTCTCATGTTGATTCTCATGTTGATTCTCATGTTAATTCTCATGTTGATTCTCATGTTGATTCTCATGTTGTGTCTTTCTGCAGATACTTTAAGGAAGTTTAAACGTTGCTGCAGCTGTTCTTCGGTGTTTGCAGTGAATGCTTGGTCGTCGGCAAAGAGGAGTTCGCTAGAGCTGTTATCATCGTTAGATTGGGCTTCTTTACTGATTTGGTCCATGTAGGTGATGAACAACAGGAGAGAAAGCACACATCCCTGTCTGATCTGGTCCATGTAGGTGATGAACAACAGGAGAGAAAGCACACATCCCTGTCTGATCTGGTCCATGTAGGTGATGAACAACAGGAGAGAAAGCACACATCCCTGTCTGATCTGGTCCATGTAGGTGATGAACAACAGGAGAGAAAGCACACATCCCTTTCTGATCTGGTCCATGTAGGTGATGAACAACAGGAGCGAAAGCACACATCCCTGTCTGATCTGGTCCATGTAGGTGATGAACAACAGGAGCGAAAGCACACATTCCTGTCTGATCTGGTCCATGTAGGTGATGAACAACAGGAGAGAAAGCACACATCCCTGTCTGATCTGGTCCATGTAGGTGATGAACAACAGGAGAGAAAGCACACATCCCTGTCTGATCTGGTCCATGTAGGTGATGAACAACAGGAGAGAAAGCACACATCCCTGTCTAACTCCAGTTTTGACAAGAAACAGTTTTGTCTCACCGGCACTTGTTCGTACCGTGCACTGGCTATTGTTATACAAACATTCCCAAGTGCGTATCAGGTCCTGACTAACTCCATAGTTCTTCAGTGTTCTCTACAGATGTTGTCAGTTAATCCTGTCAAACGATTTTTCTTGATCTATGAATCCCAGATAAAGAGTGTCATCATATTCGATGACTTTTTCTGTTAGTTGCCGCAAGGCAAAAATAGCATCGATGCAGACCCTGTTCTTTCTGAAACCCATTTGCGCTTCTCTTAGTTGGAATTTTGTGGTTGGGCGAAGTCATTTTTCTACTATATTACAGAAAATCTTTCCCGTGGGGCTCAGCAGTGAAATCCGCCTGTAAGTTGTGCAGTCTCTTTTACTACCTTTCTTCTTCCATATAGGGATGATTATGACATTTCTCCAATCTTCAGCTGCCTCTTGGTTGGTCCATACTATGTTGAAATATCTCATTTTCTTGAGTGGTCTATTCTGCTTCTTTGTGTTACATGCTTCTCCGCCTGCCTTGATAATACTGTCTTTGAACAAGGTCCATTCTTCTTTGTGCCACATGCTTCTCTGCCTGTCTTGATAATACTGTCTTTGAACAAGGTCCATTCTTCTTCAACCGTTTGCCTGTCTTCGTTTAGTTTTGAAAAGTCCTATGAAGTTTGTGGTTCGAATGCTTTTTGAACAGCTTCTGTTTTTAGTTTAATTATGTTGCTTCTTTCCTTTTTTGTTTGTACTAGTCTTGTTGGGTCCCTTTTGTTCGTCTTGTGGTCTGGGTCGACACATAGGTTTGGAATCGCTCTCGAGTCTCTAACATTTCTTTTCTCCGCTATCTTAATGAGAATGAAATCTATTTGGCTTCTGATTGTTAGGCTGTTCCATTTATGCCATGTATATATTTGTGAGTCTCTGTGTTTGAAGAAAGTGTTTGTAATGACTAGGTTTTGTCTTTGTAATGTGATGTTCTCTGTATTTAGATTATAGTGAGTAAGAGAATGCGCTGGTCATCAAAAACCTTAGCCTCTTGACTACAGCGACATAATAGCTGACCATCGTTGTCCCTCAGACTGTCTTTAAAATGTTTCTTTATGCTCCCTTTCTTGCGATATCCCTCTCTCAGCTCGCCGCAGAGTAGTTTTTTTTGAGGCCGTTCATCTGACATACGAGCGAGTTGTCTGGCCCATTCTAGTTGTGTTTTTTCTAGCAGTGCATAGATGGTGGGCATGTCAGCCTTCTTGAGAACTTCGATGTCAGTAACACGATCTTGCATCGAGTGTGGAATATTCACATCAGGCAACCTCTGTGGAAATGGTTTAACCTCCTTGCATGTCCAGAGTATACAGTTCAGCTTTCGCAGGCGAAGAGTAGGGTTGGAATGATGGTGGCTCGGTATATACATACATACACACACACACACAATACATACAGACATACATAAATACATACTTACATACATATACACACACGCATGTTTTAAAAATTTTAGTTTGTTTAATTTTGACTATATGCAATAATTTGTAAAACATGTTTCTAAATATGTTTTTCTCTTAATTTGATGTATGTGTTCGCAGACATCCTTCACTCTGAAACCAACTAGTTTCGAAGCAGTCATTCCAGAACCCTGGACACGGAGCCAGGACCGGTCCAAAACAATCTTGGAGGTTCCAGGGTTAAAGAAGAAAAGTGAGCATTCGGCAACAGAGAAAAAATCCACATCCTACAGGAGCTCAAGAGACAGTACCCTAGCAACTTTTGGACACACATGTACACAGATGGATCTGCCGCGATGAGCGATAAAAGGGGAGGCAGTGGAATCTACATTGAACACTTCAATGGCGACATCGAAAATCACTTCATACCAGCAGGAGGGACGTGTACTAATTATTTCAAAGCTGAAGCAAGAGCTGTTCATGCAGCAACATATCAGCCAAAACACAAATACAAGGCAAATGGTCATTCTAACAGACTCCAGGTGTGTGCTCCAATCCATCTCAAGCCACAAACAAGATAGACTCTCACCTGAAATAAAATACAACATCGTATTGCTGTCTCAAAAACAGATTGTGTCCAACAGCAGATCTGGGTCCACTGTGGGATCACTGGAAACGAGAAAGCAGATGAGCTCGCAAAAGCCGGAAGTGGCGGCAAGCAGATTCCACATCGACTGAGCTATAGAGAAGTAAAAACACTCATCAAACGATCTATGAGGACAGAATGGAGAGAACAGCTCAAAGAATACAAGCAAGAAAAGGACAGCATAGCCAAACTTGGCAGAGATGGGCAGACACAGATCTCCAGACTCAGAACGGGACATTGTAGACTGAAGGTCTACCTCGACAGAATGGGTCTCAGAGACACTGCCCCGTGCAATTGTGGAGCACCCAAGCAAAGACCAGAACATGTTCTGCAGGACTGCCCTTCCTATGCACACCAACCAGAGGCAGTCTGACCTGGGGGAGCGACGATGCTCGAAACGCTGTAGGGGACAGGCGAAGACCTGAAACGCACAGTCTGTTTCGTGAACCTCACCGGACTAGAAGCATAACAACAGTTTATCGATGAAGAAGAAGAAGAAGAAGATATATGTGTTATGAGTCAGGTACATACAATTACACGAGTTCAGTTACTAATCAGACATTAACACTTTGCAACATTACCCTCACTCAATTGCACATAAGTATTTATCTAAACGTAAATCGTGCTGACCAAAAAAACTAATACAAACAAAATAAAACAAACAAAAAATACAAACATAATAATTCAAATGTAAAGCAACGTTTCCGTGATTTGTGAAATATTTTTGCCCATATATGGCTTCTGTATTTATTACTGGGTGTCTGAGTGGTAGATCGATAAGAGTCTCTGCCTATAACTGTAATTCTATCCGAGTCTAGTAGTGTGACAGATTGTTTGTGGAGCTGTAAATGGATACTCTACTTGTTAAATTTCGGGAAAAACACGGATGGCATGGACTTCTTGCTATGCCTCGCAAAAGTTTAGATTTTGGACGATGGAGTCTATTATACATTTGAGCCCGTTGGTGACTGGGCAATTGTGCGTTAGGGTTATGCACAATCTACTGAATTCCCATCCCCAGGCTGTACATATTGAAACATACTGTGTAACTGTAGCTTGACTAATGAGTCAGGGATTAAAACTGTGATTCATTTAGTGGGGTGTCTACTGGGAATAAGTGTATTCCACTACAGCGAGGAGCACACGACCACGTTCTTCTGTTTATCCTGGAATATAGGAGTCCACTACAACTCGTAACACGAAAAATATCTCCAGGACCGGACAATGCAGTACTATAAGGTTCGAAAACAAATTAAACCTCATAAATAGTACGTTCGCCTTATTTCTCTATTTCCCAAGGCGGAGTGCATTGCACTTCTGTTTTTATATTGCGCCTGTTGGCCCAGTGCATCCGATTTCGGCATGCATTTTATGTAAGAGTCTGCGTCCTCCTGTATTTTTTAATAAATTGTTTCCATGGGGTAACGGCCGTTGCTGTGATGGAGATCGAACCCAGCTCCTTCAGTTTGTGAGCCGTGTCACTTAACCACCAGCCCACGCCGTCTCTGTCTTCTGGTATCAATTCCTCTGATCTCTGGGTAGTGAGATCGGACTCCCGTGTTCAGTGTCGAGAACGTTAAAAATTTCTTGGCAATTGGAAATCGAAAAGAGTAGGCTGAACGGTCTCTGGCTGGACAAAATTCAACTGAAAAATCTACTCAAGTTATTTGTAACTTTCTCCAGGTGGTTTATTAAGAGCAGTTATAGATGGCGCCTAACTGTTTGCAGGTCTACTTATCTCTAGTGTTTGAGTCTATTAAGATGGACTCAAAACATCGGTTAAACCACCTTTCAAGAAACCGATTGTATACAGACTTTGTAGAGTCTTCAAAACCAGTATAAATACGTTAAGTTCATTTAAGTTAATCCTCTGTAATGAAAATCAAATATTTAATTGTGATTTCAGCAAAATGCGAAGCCAAATTTCACAAACATACACAATAGTATCTGTAAAATAATAACTTAACAAGACATCCATATTCAACGTTTTTTCAAATAGAAACATTCAGCCGTATTCTTGTTTATTGATCAGGTACTGTTGCAGCTATTCGCGGAAATAATATCGATGCCCCAGGAGTTCAAATATGTGGGGAGTATTTTAACAGAAGATGGGAAGTTTGACATTATAAATCAAAACTCTGCACCAGAGCACATCTACTGTGATATATCCATTGTAGCCACTTTCGCGTATCAGTTTGATAACTAAAGAACTGATAAGCAGTATATTTATACCAACTCTGTGTTTCCTGTGTCTGACATTTTCCTAACCCTTTGTCTAAGTAAGGAAAGTAGCTACGTGTGAAAGGATATGCCTAAGAAATGTTTTCGGTGTCACCGTCAGGGATAGAATGAAGAAGTAGGACTTTAGAATTCTGGTGGGGACTAGCCCAAGTAGAACATTAAAAATCTGGTGGGACTACCCAAAGTAAGACATTAGAAATATTGGTGAGACTACCCCAAGTAGAACATTATAAATATGGGTGGGACTACCCCATGAAGGACATTAGAAATATGGGTGGGACTACCCCAAGTAGGACATTATAAATCTTGTGGGGACTACCTACACCACGTAGGACATTAGAAATCTTGTGGGGACTACCTACACCAAGTAGGACATTAGAAATCTGGTGGGGACTACCTACACCAAGTAGGACATTATAAATATGCGACCCAGTCCTCAATATACGCCGCAGACAACTTATGTGAAGGCTGTTGAGCTGGCTCTACTGCTTATTGTAAGTTCTCCAAGTCTGGCTCCTATGAGAGTGCCAAGAACAGCAAGTCTGATAGACGGTCCTCGATGTAGTGAGTAGGCGCATTGTTTTCACAGACTCTCCTCGTAAGGCGGACCATGATGGTACTCGCCCTACCAAGCTAAGTGTATATCTCCACCTCAAGCTAGAGAGTGTTGCTGATTGCAGACCCCAGAAAAGCGAAACTATTGACAACCTCCAGAGTGATGAAAGTAATCTTTATGGAGGGGAAGTGTTAGTACCCAATGTGCAGATCTTCGTTGTTTCAGGCCTATATTGAGGCCAAGCTGCTTGCACCCCAGAGCGAATATGTCTTCCAGTCTCTGTAAGGCATCATCCGCAACAACAAAAAACATCTCCTTAATGAGGTCCGTCCTCACCTTGGTCCTCGCACACAGTCAGGACATGTTAAACAGCCTTCCATCTGACCTGATATATTGTATAATTATGTGTTTATATTTCCCTCCGTTTTAACTCGCAAATCATCAATGCGCCGAAACCACATTTGAATTAATATAAAATGACAATAAAACACGGTTCAATTACTGAATACTGTTGTTGGAAGCTTCTTGTATGTGTTAATTCTTGATGCTTCTTTAGTAGCGGGTTGCAGTGGCTTTTCTTGCATTCGTCTGTGTAATTTAAAAAATGGAGGGATTTGACGGCGTGGGCTAATGGCTAAGTGACACAGCTGTTACTAGAAGGTGATGGGTTCGATACCCATCACAGCACCGGTCGTTACCCCGGGGAAGCAAACCTTTAGAAAATGCAGGAGGAAGCAGACCCTTACATAACATGCATGGCGAAATCGGATGCACTGGGCCGATAGGCGCAAAATAAAAACCGTAGTCCAATGCACACCGCCTTTGGGGAATAGAGAAATAAGGAGAAAGCAAAATACAAAAAGCAAAAAAAGACTTGAGAAGATACACCTTGGTCCTCCTTGCTATAGTGCAATGGGATGTTTGTCATAAAGATCACCATTATGATGATTGCGGTGTTGACTCCCACATCGTTGACCAGATTCCTGTGACAATGACTGTTTCTAAAAGCGCTTACTAGGAAGTGAGCTGGAATAGTAATCAATATACCCTAATTACTCTTCGCTCGCTCAATTGCTTGATTACTGAATTCAATTCAAATCCTCAGAAAACGGCCCTCTTCAATCACGCTGTGATGTTTTCATTTAATTCTGTAAGCCTATAAAACTTTGAACGGGGAACCTTCTATTCCGTGATCGATGACAAAGAAATGTCTAAACCACTTAACTTTGCACAGAACTTCAAATACTGATCAAATGGGGTGGCATAAGGTTATTGCTATACACAGTAAGACGATGCAGTTTGTCCGGCAATAAAGGAACATCTTAGCATTTCATTTCCTCGAAGCCACTTGGTTGAACTGAGGAGTGCCTTTCGTGGAAATATAATCAGGTCAATCAGGTCAATCAAAGATTTGAGAAAGTACCAGACACACACATACACAAAACGACAAAATGAAAGACTTAATAAACTGTAGTCACATAGACAGATAGGCTGAACGGCGGACGGATGGATTAACAAGCAATTTGTGGATGAATAGGTGAATGGCTTTTGGTGGAAAAATGGATGGATGAAATAATCGATGTGTTTCGTGAAAGAATGAATTATTTAATTAATAGCCGAAATGATTCATGTAATATCTTTATTGTATGCTTTCTAACAAGGAAGCCCAGGAGAACGGTAATACAGCCATTAATAGTCAGATAATCTCAGTTATGATAGGAATGTGATCATGATGCTGAACAATATGCTGAGCTATGGCATTCCGCCACCCCAAGCTGATTGATAGCGTCAGGGCCAGCGACCCAGAGCTATCAAGACTTTTTGTCACCTGGATAGCAGGCTGCAACAGAGCAGACTGGCCAAGAAGAAGGGATGAAGAGGGAAGGTTATCCCGATACTCAAAAATAACATGCTGAAGTCGGATGTATCGGACCAAAAGGTGCAAATATCGCAGTTAAGCTGTAAACTCGCTGAGCTTCCATGATGGCTATAGTTTGCGATCTGAGCACAATCGGTGGTACTAGCGCGCTTGGGGATACGGTTTGGTGCAATGATCTCCCGGGAGGTGGCATCAATGCTGAAGCTTTTCATAGACACATTGAAGGGTTCTCTGTAGTGTTTATTCTGTCACTACCCCCCCCCCCCCCACCCCTCCTCATCCACCCTAGGTATCGACTGCATGTTATGAGTTCACCGTATAACAGGTGCTTTAGCGTGCGAACAACATGTCCGGCCCATCTTAGCTGATCCAATTTCAGAAGATGCTCAACATGTTAGTGTGGTTCAGAATTTCAGAGTTAGACACCTGATCCCGAGCAGCCTACGCAGATAGTTTAAGTAAAAACGAATGAGCTGTCTAGCACTGTCTGATATACGATGTCCATGTCTCACAGGCATGCAGTAGAGTTGACAACAATACATCACGATGCACGTTTTTCTTGGTGGCGACACTGATGCCTTGTCAGTTCCAGACGTTTGCTTAGAGCCTCTCACACGTAGAGCTGGCCTTAATAAATTATATTATTGACCTCACAGTTGATATTCACCTTCCTACTGAGGGTACTGCCTATGTAGTTGAAGCTAGCGACTGCCTAGAGACGTGGTTTCTGTACATACAAGGGGCTTGTCCTAAGTCTTTACCCTGACTATGAAGGAGTAGGAGGAGAAAGTTGAAATTTGGCAAATATGTAGCTCATTCAATATCTACTGGATTTGAGAAGTATTAAATTCTCTCCTCGACGAGTTTACCCGGTGTGGTGCATGGCGCAACTTACCTTCTTGACCGGATCTGCTACTCTAACAAATACACAGGGAGATGGAACCAGTGTTTGAGGAATTCGAAGATGTCAACTTGTGATAACTGGTTTAGTTCGAAAAATAGGTTACTTGATTCTGAAGGTCTTTTCAAGATCACGCAGAGATTGCAGAAATGTATAAATCCAGGTGGTGGCTGCATTGAGAAGGAATAAGCACTGTGCCAAATTTCAACTTTCTCCTCTTACTCCTTCATGGTCAAGGTAAAGACATGACAAGCCCCTTGTACATGTTTGTTTCGATGTACGTCTCTCAAGGGGCAGGCTGGAAGAGTAGCTCCGTTTTCTTAGTGTTGATCGTGAGACGAAAGTTATTGCACGCCCCCGAAAACTCTGTCATGGAATGCAAATCTTTTTCTGAGAAAGTGTTGATGCAATCGGCCGTCAGCAGTATTGCAAAACAAATAGCACAATAAATTTACCACACAACGGCATATCAAACAAATATCATAATTGTATTCGTAAACACAAGAAAGAGCCTTAATAGCATAACTAGCAATTTATTAGTTTAAATAAAGCATGCATAACTTCATCACGAGCATGGGTCGGAGAGCGGATCCACAAATATAATATCCGCTGGTCATTCAATATGATGCTATTTTAAAATTAAAAGATATCGATTTGATCAAAAATCTACAAAAGTCTGCAAGAAATACCAGATCATGCAGCCAGTTTTTATTTTCTAATTCCCGTAAAGGTTTTCCTTTCATGTCCATGACAACAGATACAGCATCTGTGAAATAATAAAACAAATAATACAAATTAGAATCTTCTCCCTACATAAACAAAGCACATCAGAGCAAATGGTGACGTCTTTATGCTCGGATTAAACGTCTTTTAGAAATTCATTTAACTGGCCGGGTGGTTTTGTGATTTTTGCGTGCAGGAAAATACGCTGGCCGTGATATTTCTCGGTTTGTTTGATTTTGCACACATGTTTAGTTGGTGTAATACAATGGAGTACCTCACTCTCTTTAAGTGCATCCTGAATCGTGAGACACCAGTTCGGAGTATTTTTGGTGACGTCCATGTTGCGTAAGGCAAATAGTGTCTGGGTTCAGGTTCTGTCTGCATTTCCATCCAAGGAGTCTGTGTCAGATCATTTCATTTATCATTGCAGAGTTTCCCGAGTCTGGGTCAGATGCAATGAGTGGGCGGGTGCGTTGTGGTGATGGTGGTGCAATGTTTCTGCGTTGTTTGCGTCGACCTGCATCACGAAGGCGAGGGGTGGCCTCCGGGTAGTTCGCTTTGTTCACTGGTCCAGTCGTTGGCGTCGAACTGCATCACGAAGGGTAGGGATGGCCTCCGGGTAGTTCGCTTTGTTCACTGGTCCAGTCGTTTGCGGCGAACTGCATCACGAAGGCGAGGGATGGCCTCCGGGTAGTTCGCTTTGTTCACTGGTCCAGTCGTTTGCGTCGAACTGCATCACGAAGGCGAGAGATGGCCTCAGGTTGTTCGCTTTGTTCACTGGTCCAGTCGTTTGCGTCGAACTGCATCACACCGGCGAGGGATGGCCTCCAGGTAGTACTCATTGGTAATGTTTTGATCTTTTTGTGCGTACTCGTGATTCACAACCCCACGGGAGTCAAAGAAAACAGTCAACATGACTTTGACATTCCTGTGTACCTGCCTTACTTTTTACGGTCTCGGTGATGCTGCGTGTCTCCATTGTGACGACTGCAGTTTGGTTTCCGGGTCGCCATCAGAAGCCTTTTAAATGGTCTCCACTAGGGTAACGCCTACCTATTGACAAAATTGGATGCAACACCACTATTCAATTCTTTCCGTTATTTCATGGTGAATGAAAATCCAACGGCTTCTCACAACCCTCAACGCTGAAAGGATGACTGTCAGCGACTGACGTAATCTGTGTGCGAGAAAAAAAATGCGCACATGTGCATGACAATCCGCTATACCAACCTGCCGAAGGGCAAAACCCATTCTTAAATTGTCATATATTTATTACATCTGTTTTGGATTTTGGTGCCGTCTGCAGAAATTATGTTACCCACGGCACGTGAAATTTTTCACCTGTTTTACTTGGTGGTTTTGAATGAATATTGTTGTTTTCTTTATTTGTGTGCAATCGTTATAATCTCCGTTTTCTCTATCTTGATTTTCCTACTACAATCCTACATACCTCATTAAGATTGTTGATATGCTAGTGCAGTTATTTTTCAAAGTTTGCTATTATTGTTTGGTCAGCGGCAAAGAGAAGTTCTTTTAAGTGATCACTGTTGGTGTTTCCTTCACTAATGTTGGCTGTTTGACATATTGCGTCTGAATATGTGATAAACAGTAAAGGAGATAGTACACGATGTTCACGTACACCGGATCTAAAATAAAATGTATCGGGATAAGCATACATACATACATACGTTCATACAATACATACATACTTGCATAAATACACACATTCATAAATACATACGAACATTAATACATGCATAAATGCATACACAAACACGCACTTATACCAAAATACATACATACAAACATAAATATGAACATACATACATACATAAATACGTACGTGCGTGTGTGTGTGTGTACGTACGTGAAAACATACATACATACGTGCATACATGCATACATATATACATACATACATACACACATACACACATACATACATTCATACACAAAGATATACGTGTAAGTGTGTGTGTATGTGTTTATGTGTGTTACGCACCACATTTCCAAACGAATTTATTTTCTCGTTTTTAATAATATAACAGAAATAAGAACAAGACACCAGAATCAATTACTAAATGAACAACACCCCAAGTGACACCATAATAACTGTATATACAGAACACAGACAATAATTCAACTGGAATTCCCACGACAATTAAAAAAACACGGAATGCCAGTGTCCTCTGATCTCTTGGGTAATTAACAAGTTTCACCCACCACTAGTAATTAGTTTTACCAGATTACGTTAATATACCTAAAAAAAACTGGAAGTTGGAAGAGAATACGAGTTATAACAGCATTTGCTATCACCCTTGAACTGAACAAATTAGAAAACAATTCGACAGTAAACAATGTCACTTATCTCGGCTATAATTTTCCAACAGACGCTCTCTTTCTCTCTTTAGCTCTACCTCTGAAGCTTTCTCTCTGTTGATATTAAGGTGACAAGATAACAAATGATTCTGGACGCTTGTGGAGAAAGAGTACACAAATATTTGCTGCCAAAAAACTTTGTCTGCCTGGACTTCCCAGTTTGTTTCTCTTTTGAAGAGCCATACCGAATGACGTAGGGGATGATTTATGTCCTCAATCTCCGGTACCGAATGGCTTTTTTTATCGATTGTGTTATTAGCTTTCTTTTAGGCACGAGGCTAAATTGTCTAGTGTATTTTTTGTGACCTGTCCGTTGTTTTTTCATTTGCAAATTGATCCTATGTCTGGTCTTGGTTGATTGGTTGGTTCGCTGGTTTGTGTATTGATCGAGTAGTTTGTGGGCTCCGACTTTTTGAGCCAATGCCACGTAGTGGTATATGCAAGTGTCTGTGGGCTGCTGTTTAGTTTCGTACGTCTCGCCTCGGAGGAAGAATCTCTATTCTAGCCCCAGCAATCGCCGGACACGCAAACAAATTATCCTCAACAGTTTCAAAGGGATGTGTGCACATCCGGCATTCTGTAGTATGTTTCTTGATGGATTCTGCTCAAGTGTTAAGTTGTATGTGTTGAGTGCGAAGTCAGAAAATGCTGCTTTGATCGCTCCTTTTCAGGAGGTTGATGTTGTCTTTGGAATTTGATATCGATATATGTTTGTAGATTGATCTCCCAGTTTTCCTCATTGCCCATCTGTTCAATCAAGCCTCTTTGGTCGCATACTTTAGCAGTTTCTTTGGTGTCCAGTTTGCAGGTCTTCTCGTGTATATTGTTGTTCTTGACTTGATCTCTTCTTAGCCAGTTTGTCTGGTCTGTCATTGCAAGATGTGTTCGAGTAACCAGGGTTCCTTGCATAACTATTTGTCTTCATGAGATGTGTGACAATCTGGTTAGAGTCCAGAGATATTTGAGAAAGTTCAGGCTGACAATGACCACCATTTTCCAGAACTTGAAAGGCGGACAGTGAGTCTATAAAGATGACGATATTTTGGGCCTTTAATATGATTGGGTTGTCGGTTGTCTTAAAAAGGCCATTTGAACCACATAAATGATGGAGTAAAGCATGGATGTCTACTGTCGCCTAATCTGGTCTCTTTGTATAGTGAAAAGGAAATGAATTTTTTTTTTTAAGGATAGTATGAAACATATTGACCACAAAATACAACTAAAACTCCAAGTAGCTTACTTCAGAGTAAGAGGATGATCAAGAAACATTAACGATGTTACAGATGGATTAAACCGAAACGTGGATTAAAATTAAAACATCCACACAAAATGAAATTGCTAATTCCTATGACGCGTAATGACTTTCTGACACGCTCCAGCCAACCTAGCTGTTAATATGTACCTTAACTTAACTTTCCTTTTTTATACTGGTTTACAAGACTATACAGAGTATGTAGACAACCAGTTTTATTTACATTTCATTGCTCTAAAAGCAATGTGCATCCAATCTATTATTAAATGCATTAATTGTCCCTGCCTCCACTTCTTCCTGTCACAATGCATTCCAAGCATTAACCAATCTCCTAATAAACAAATATTAACTAATATCTAATATGGACCTTTCTTTAGTTAATTACTGTTAATGACAGTGACAAAAGGAATTGGTCACTCGATCTCATAAACATGATGTGGCCTAATCAAATCAAGTTGTTAACACTTCAACCTCGACAGCAGTCTTTTGCGAAACTACCTACCCAAACAGCTGACAATATGCTGCTGACAATCTCTTGATTATCAAAAGTAAAAAAAAAGAAAAATTTAAAAATAGAAAAAAAGAAATGGTTGCAAATTATTGTACGCTTCTATAATTTTGCTTCCGATAAGGTTTCCAAGAAAAGGCTCTCGTAATTCGTGGAAAGGAAAATCATAGCAGCACCCTTTACAAAGTTACCTATACAAAGTTTTATAAGACCTGCAGAAACTACATTAGCACAGGAAACCACAGGTTAGAAGAGTTCAAGACCACCAGTGACGTAAGACAGGGTCGACATTATACGAGGCGTGTTCAAAATAAACCGGATCTAACTGTACCAAGTGGACTTACGTACGATCCGTGTGGTGACCTCACGAAAAACGTAAGCAGCGCATATCAACCGTCAAGTTTGCTAAATTTCATTATCTTTCGACTCATAGTTTCCTCAGCCGACCGTTGAAAACATGATACGGAATCCGTCCAGACTTGATCAGCAAGCGGTGATTTGGATTCTGACAGCTGAAGGATGTCTACCAGTTGAAATTCATCGCAGAATGCAGGCAGTGTGTGGGGACAAAAGTGTGGCGAACATAAGCTACTGCAACGATGCACCCGAACTGCTGCATTAATTTTGCGATGACATCTACTGACCAACAATATGCACCTGACCTGGTCTCGGAAGAACTTTCGTTAACTGACGTCCTTATTTAAACATCGTTGTCCAGTTATTCACTGTTGTCTTCGACACACTTTTGTCACCATACACTGCCTGCATTTTGCGATGAATGTCAACTGATCGACATCCTTCAGCTGTTAGAAACCGAATTACCGCTCGCTGATCAACTCTGGGCGGATTCCGTATCACACCCGCCATGTTTTCAACAGTCTGCTGAGGAAACTATGAGTCGGAGGATGATGACATTTTGCAAGCTTGACGGTTGGTATATACTGCTTCCATCAGCCGAAAAAGAGAACAGAAGAGAAGAGAAGAGAAGAGAGGATAAGAGAAAAGAAGAGAAGAGAAAACAAGACAAGACAAGGGAAGATACATCACAATGTATTGTCCGCACGAAGGAATGTATTGTCCGCACGAATGAATGTATTGTCCGCACCAATGAATATATTGTCCGCACGAATGAATGTATTGTCCGCACGAATGAATGTGTTTTACGCACGAATGAATGTATGTTCGCATAGGCGACGGTGCTCCTAGAGTCGAACGACAAGCACACCACGTTCAAGTCAGGCATCCATGGTGAGTTCGTTGAATGAACTCTCTTCCGGCTGTTAAGTGTAGATCGGATGCTCTGGGACAGCGATGTGTTAGTCTATCGTTGGCCTGTGTGGATATTTCTTAGCCACACCACACCTGGCAATGTCAGCAGACAGGGTAAGGAGCGCAATTCTAGCCAAGTTCAGGATTGTGCACTGGATAGTGTAAATGCCGCACAGGGCAACCGAAGTAGCCAATGGTCTATCCAGGAAAGTCAGAAAGGAAAAATACTACAAACCAGATGAACTAACTAATTCAAATTGAAAACCACAGGCTGATCAAGCTAGACATTGATATGGAAGTAGGCCCACAGGAAAAAAAACCGCTCCCACGTTGGAATTACAAACGAGCTGACTGGGACAGATTTGCAATCCTGACAGATTGGCTGTGTGAAACCATCAACACACGAAACAACAAAAATGAAGCCCATGGTGGAAAGCCTAAGCAAGGCAATAATGCAAGCCGCCACTGAAACCATCCCAAGAGGGGCTAGGAAAAACTATAAGCCCTATTGGAATGATGAGTTGCAGAAAGCGGAAGATGCAGTCACAAATGCTAGAAACATGGCAGAGCGAGAACAATCTATGGAGGCAAATATCGCCCTCAAAGCAGCAACGGCGAAATACAAATACACTCTAAACCAAACAGCAAGAGAGAGCTGGAAAAACAAAACTGAAAGCCTCAACCTAGACAAAGAAGGGAACAAGCTATGGAAGCTAGTCAGAGCCATGAATGACGAAACCCCTTCAAACAAACAAATTACCATCAAGCAAGGCGAAAACTTGCTCACTGGAAAAAAAGCCGCAAACGCTTTTGTCGAACACTATGCCAAAGCAAACCACATCGAGGTCCCTGCAGACAGGCATACAGACATTTTAAGAAGAGCAAAAGGGGCACGACAACATCAATATGGCACCAGAAGAGCATATGATGGCAAAATTAACAATGAACGAAATGGAAGAAGCCATGAGAACATTAAAGAAAAGGAAATCTCCCGGAAAAGACGGGATAGCAAACGAAATGCTGATGGGGCTGGGCCAAACAGCGAAGAGGAAACTGCTATCGGTCCTGAACCAAAGCTGGAAAAGGGGTATTGTACCCCAGGCATGGAAAGACGCAGTACTTGTACCAGTACCAAAGAAAGGAAAGGACAAAACAGATCCAAATGGATACAGGCCTATCAGCCTACTGAGCTGTGTCGGCAAACTGATGTAACGTATGATAAACACCAGACTGATGTGGCATCTGGAAGAAAAACGAATACTAATTCCACAGCAAGCAGGCTTTAGACAGCACAGATCCACTGAGGACCAGGTCATCCTCATAGCCCAGGAAATAGAAGATGCCTACAAGGCACAGAAACACACAGTAGCGGTTTGGGTGGACCTGGAAAAGGCATTTGACAAAGTCTGGAAAGAGTCAAGCTAAGGAGAAGTGAAATTTGTGGGAGAATGTACAAGTGGATCAAAAAAAGAACGGCCAGAGTCCAAGTACAAGGGCAGATGAGAAAAAAGGTGACACTCGAGCAGGGAGTACCCCAAAGGGAGTACTGTCACCCACACTCTTCCTGGTGTATATAAACGACATTACAGAGAATATACCAAGAAAAGTCCATAGCTCAATGTTTGCAGACGATCTGGCTATGTGGACCTCTGAAAAGAATCTCACCATAGCAAGAAATCGAATGCAGCAGGCCCTAACATCGCTGGAAGAGTGGGCGAACTCATGGCTGGTCAAAATAAACGAGGAGAAAACCACATGTACAATATTCTCGCTTTCAATGAAACCCCAAAACACCAAATTAAGTCTAAATGGCAAATTCCTGCAGCCAAACGACAACCCAAACTATCTGGGAGTCACATTTGACATGCGCATGACATGGAAAAGTCAGATCGAGAGAAACCGAATGAGAGCCAGAGAAAGAATGGCAATCATGAGGAAACTTGCTGGCACAAGCTGGGGAGCAGACGAAAGTATACTAAAGAAACTGTACACTGGAAGAGTGAGACCAGTTCTCGAGTATGGCATCGCGGCATGGACAACAGCAGCAAAGGTGAATTTCGATAAAATTAACAAACTTCAAAACCAAGCCATGAGAATTATAACAGGTGGCATGAAGTCAACGCCAATTGTAGAACTTGAAAAGATTACAAAAAGCTGCAACCCATGACCGATAGAAGAGACTGCAGAGCCCAGCTGCAGTCAGAGAAACTCCGAAGACTGACTGACCACCCAATGCACAAGAGACTAAACAATTTGGGAAATGGGAAACTAAAGCGGAGAAACTTTGTAGAATTAGCCAAAGCAAAGATGCACGAAGATCCCATAACCGCACTAACAACACCAAAACCCATCACTACTGTACGAAAACCTACTTGGAGGCAGCATATATTTCCAGAGGTGGTAGAAAATATACCAGGTATTGGAAACAAAAACTGCCAGACTGAAAAAGAAAGGAGAGATACTACCCTCAGCTTTATATCGAAAAACTACCCAAGCATGGACTGGACCCATGCATACACCGACGGTTCTGTAACAAACACAGCACAGAACGGAGGGGCAGGAGCATTTCTGAAATTACCAAGTGGCAGAAAAATAACACTGTCATTCGCTACTGGTAAGTACACAAGCAATTTCAGAGCGGAGGCAGAGGCACTGAGGGCGGCAGTATAAGAAATGGTGACACATAAAGAAAATGAAAGCCATATAGTCCTGCTTACAGATGCTCTGGCTGTAGTCACAGCGCTAAAAAGCCAGAAAAATACTGAGCTTAATGACTTAAGAGCAGCACTCTGTCAACCATGCCAGCAGTCCGCACCAAAAAGGGTAGTGGTACTGTGGGTCCCATCACACTGCAACATCCAAGGCAACGAGGAGGCAGACAGACTGGCAAAAGAAGGGGCAACACTACCACAAACAGATACTAGTATGACGTACGAAGAGTCAAAACGGCTTATTAAAGCCAGATACATGACCAAATGGGAAACTGAACATACCGGATACACCAAAAACGATGCCTATTACCAGTTTAACAGAAGAGAGCAGGTCGTTGTCTTCGCACTGGCCACAATAGACTGAGGTACCACCTATTCAACAAATTGAAGATAGGTGGTACCGACGAATGCCCGTGTGGTACCGAGAAAATGACCGCTGAGCATCTGCTGCAGAACTGCCCGACATACGAGGATCAGAGAGAGCAGATGTGGCCATCACCAGTGGAACTGCAAGACAAGCTCTATGGCAGTGGCGACAGCCTCAGGATGACAGCCGCTTTTTTCGAAAAAATAATGGTTACTGTCTGACTGCGTACGAAGAAGAAGAAGAATAAGAAGAAAACCACATCACGATTCCATAGAAGTAGTCGTCAACTAGTGTTTTTATTTTGTGTTTTTTTTTTTTTTGCGTTTGCCTTATTTCTCTGTTCCCCAAGGCGGCGTGCGTTTCACTATGTTTTTATTTTCCGGATTCGGTGCATCCAACTTCGGCATGCATTTTATGTAAGGGGCTGCTTCCTCCTGCATTTTCTAAGGGTTCACTTCCCCGGGGTAACGGCCGGTGCTGTGATGGGGATCGAACCCAGTACTTACGGGATATGAGCCTTGTCACTTACCCATAAACCCACGTCGTCCCGTGTGGACTAGTGTGAATTTCAGTCAAATTCGTGGTTTGACGGAATCGATGATAGACTGTGTTAGATTTCAGAGATAATAGCAACAACTGGTCTGTTGCAAAGAACGCGACAGTAACCTACATAACAGACCATTTGAGAATAATTGGGAAAATGTATCGATAAGACGCACTTTCAAATGAAACCGAACTGTATAACCAGACATGAAGCTGGACATGAACCAACAAGGACACATGCGACTGAGGAGTAAATTAAAGGTCCGTATTATAGAAAGTTGTAAGTAGAAACCAATGCAGATGGAGTGTCAAGAAGACAACTAAGGATAGGGACACAGCGAGCGCATCAGTTGCAGCTCATTATTTCAGGCGGAACCAAGATGAATGAATGAATAGACGGGTGGATTGATAATGGTAATGACGATCGGTGCGCCGGTATTCAGTAATGAGAAAAAGTTGATAACACGTAGACGAACTCATTTGGCTGCACACTGATGTCTCTAGTAAGTCCACAAGTGTCCATTACACTAATATAATTTATAGGAAGACCAAGAGAGAGCCAGAGTTATGAAGAGAGAAACAGGTAAAGGACACAAGGCATCCTATGTTTGGATATCAGGTTCAGCGCGCAAGACTAAAATCAAGATGAAGTTTCTTACAGTCAACCCAGCCGCTACAGACTCATCGCCGCATTGAAATATGGAAGATCCGACGTAGGTCCGCTGGATCAAGTTACAGAAGGAACCTGCGCGAGGACATCATCTGTATTACGCAACATGGCAGTCACTAAAAAAGCTTGGAACTAGCGTATCACGCGTCAGTACAAACCTAACAAGATGGGGGAAACAGGCTTGATGAAATCTGCGTATGTGGAGCAAAACAAGAGCAAGACCACCCGATGATCTGCCGAACTGTGCAGAGTATGGACAACCTGCTGAGTGGCAATGAAAGGACAATCCATGTCGCTGAATGTTGTTGTTTATCCATCGTTTCCAAAGAGGACACCATTATCATCTGTCAATCCTGGAGTGGGAATCGTAGGTGGTTGATCAAACCGATCCAAGCCCGAAAGTGCCTGTCACACAGAGGGCAGAGAAACACTGTCTGACCATCAGACGGAGACATATCATCGCTTGCCTTTCGTGTCGCTCGTCTCCGTGCAGCTACCTTGGTTCCTGTCGTACCAGAAGATATTTTACTATGCCAGGCAGATCAATCAGCAGCAATGTTCGCCCATTAATCAAATTTAATGTGGCAGTTTTTCGTTGACGCTTTCAGAGTGTCTTTGTAATGTTTTATTTGGCCACGGCGAGCTCGCTTGCCTGACTCAAGCTTGTCATTGAATATTTTCTTTGGAAGCCGCTCTTCTGACATGTGGACAACATGACCAGTCCATCTCAGCTGCGGTTTGTACAGAATTGTGTGGATGTTTGTCATGCCAGTCCGTGAAAGAACTATCTTGTCATATTATGTGCAACAGTTTTCTTTAGGCAGCCAGATGAAAGTGGTCAATCTTCTTCGCATGTCGACTGTACAGAGTTCGGGTTTCACATGCGTACAGAAGAGTTGTTAAAAAACTGCCGCATGAACCTTCAATTTGGGTATAAGCTTTGGTGTACCGGGTGTCAGTGAGGGGTGATTTGTTATTTTGTTTGTCCATCACGAGTGATGAAGACCGTTTTTTTTTTTTTCGGTTAGCCAGTCCTTTCAGTCAAGTATTGTGTGAGTCGAGGTTGTGAATAGGTACGTTGATGGCTGACGAGTCTAATTTTGGATCTGCATACTTCTAGGCAGTGAGTGTATGGAGAGTTCGCATCGCGAGACGGTGATGTTTCACGGGCTTTTCTGTCCTTTGTTCTACTGCAGTCTTTTTAGATGCCTCGCATGACACTGTTCCTCTGCGGAGAGCTGTGCACCAGGTCGTACGGTCTTTGCAGCATCGTCCCATGTTTCGAGGTTTATGCTGAAGGCTTTAAAAGACGATTTTAGTTCCTTTAAAGCCCTTTTTAGCCTCCTTGGGAGCATTTGCCTTCTGCATCTCGCCACAGAAGATTATTTTTGGCAATCGATAGTCTGGCATGTGAACCACATGCTTAGCCCAGCGAATCTGTGATTGCATCATGATGGTATCAATGCAATCACTCAACTGTCACTTGTGACTCCATGTAGTTGCCAGCGTGCGATAGCGGCCACACCCCGGGCAACGGTCTCGACATGACCGGCTAAACCAAGTGAGTGTAGCCGATGGACAATTCAAGTGGCTGAATACTGAAATAATGATATGTGACGTAGTGCGTGGAACACACAAAGTATTCAAATCGAAGTGGCATATGGACTGAACCAACAATCCCTTCCATCTAGACTCATCAAAGCAACAACCGTCTCAATCCAGCCCAGAAAGCTGCAGTCAAACTGAACACGAAAATAGCATCATCTTACAACAATATTTCCGCTCGGAGACACTTTGCAATTTATTTTTAAGCTTGAAGGCGTGACAGACTAAGTAGGCATCCATCATCTGTCATTCCAAGCAGATTTCCGTCGGGAAGAATATTAAGGTATAGAGTGACAGAATGGAGAAGAACAAGATAAATACATACATATATGAAACCGGTGAGTACGTACGTGCGTAAATACTTATACACATACAAATATACGAGCATACATACATACATCTATACATACATACATACATACATACATACATACATACATACATACATACATACATACATACATACATACATACATACATACAGGCACACACATACATACATGCATGCATGCATACATACATACATACATAACATAAAATAAATATATATATATATATATATATATATATATATATATATGCCGACTGTGCTACCAGTACCAAACATGACCTCTGTCCAGGACACGTCACGTAAATGCAGACATTTTGTCTTGTGAAATAAAGTGTTACATAAAGGTCATCAGTGTTACCAGGAGACACAGAATGCGGAACGACAACATTCGAAGTATGGCCGGCACTACGTCTTGTGTCGAATACATTTTCAGTCAGTAAATAAGTTGGTTTGGTCATCTCATCAGAATGCACCCTCATCAACTTCCACTGATGGCTTGCAACGCTGGTAGATCTGGCTATTTGCAAGGGTACGGCCGCGAGGCAGGTGGGTAGATGCCATTAGAGATTGCTGCAGTGTAGTGGTAGGCGTATTACGTGGCCAAACCATTTTATTTTCTGTATTTTGATGTAGTCTAATACCGAAAATCTGGCAAAGATGGCGCCGTAACTGGCTGCGAGTCTACATTTTTCTACTGTTTTGGATCATTATGGATGCCGCCAGATCACGGATTTGCCTGGAATTCACACTAGTCGACGACTTACACTTGTGTTCACGGATACGTGCAGTTGTTTTCCGTCTGGACTTGTTATTTCGTTCTTTTTTGTGATTTCTTCCATCCGTTTATCCTGGTCTGGACGCCGGCTGAATGGCGCTACGCTTAAACTAGTTATACCTGTGTCGTATCTCACGGGTTAGTTCTGCCGGTTCACCTTCACGAATATGGCGTTTGGGGATTTTAGATGCTACTATGATGAACTGAATACAGCTGGGGAGAGATGCCAGACTCACTCACACGCTGAGTGTTGTCCATACGACCTCTTGTGGTAATCGAAAAGGCACGACAAACTGCGTTAGATGCCTTCCCACCTTTCTACCCTGCGGGTTACATGTTTACGGAAAGGCTTCGGTGATAACCCTGAGGCAAAATCTGCATCCTATGCTATCTCCAGTCGTCTCGATGAATGTCTTGCCACTGGCAAAAGGAAGCTTAGGCTCTGTGAGTGAGGTTGACAAAAGGCGCAGTTTCTTCCTCACTTTAATCCAAATCTCCGCGCAAGTCATCCATTTCAGCGGACACAGCAAGAGATACGACTGTCCACACGGCTGAACAAAGAGAGAGGTCTTTATCACTTGTGATGGACAAACTATCAATACCAATGTTGTTCCCACTATTCTACTAATGTCATCGTTTCTGATCCTGTATCTTTTTGTTTCACCCAATATTGTTTGCAGATATTTGATTTCTGATGTTACGATTTGTCGGTTTTCAGTTGATGTCAGTGTCCTGTTTTCACATTGCTAACATAGTGTGGAAGGAAAATCGTGTTGTAGAAAACTCTTTTGTTAGTTCTTGTCACCTGCTTGCAATTCAATGTTGGTGTCAATTGGGAAATGATCTAATTTGCCTTATTGCGTCTTAGTTGGATTTCCGCTGTGATTCTATCGTCTGCTGATAGCGTGCTCCACAAGCATATATCACGCGTTTGATTTGCTGTTTTACAAGGAAGATATTGGTTTGCCCTGCTTGTCTAGATATTTTCATGACCTCAGTTTTTTAAATGTTGATTTTTAAGAGTAGTAACAGTAGTAGTAGCAGCAGTAGTAGTAGTAGTAGTAGTAATAGTAGTAGTAATAGTAGTAGTAGTAGTAGTAGTAGTAGTAGCAGTAGCAGTTGTAGTAGCAGTTGTGTTAGTAGTAGTAGTTGCAATCGTAGTAGTAGTGATAGTAGTAGTAGTAATAAGTAGTAGAAGTAGTTGTTATAGTAGTAAGAGTAGTCGATACGAAAATTTTGGCCTTACCATAAATGCCAGAAAAACAGAGGTCATGTACCAACCAGCACCAGTCATGCCGTGCACAAAACCAGAGACTACAGTCAGCAGGCAGACGCTGAATGTCGTAGAGAAATTCACATATCTAGGCAGCACGCTGTCGAGATCTGTCAGCCTAGACGATGAGGTGGCAAGCAGAATAGCAAAGGCCAGCACGTTGTGGCATCAGCGTCAAGACCAAACTCAAAATCTACCGTGCAACCATCATCCCAACCCTACTATACGCTTGCGAAAGCTGCACTGTATACTCTGGACATGCAAGGAGGTTAAACCACTTCCACACAGGTTGCCTGAGGCGAATATTCCACATCCGATGGCAAGATCGTGTCACTGACATCGAGGTTCTCTCGAGGGCTAACATGCCCAGCATCCATGCACTGCTAGAAAAAGCACGACTAGGATGGGCCGGACACCTCGTCCGTATGTCAGACGAGCGGCTCCCAAAGAGGCTTCTCTACAGGGAGCTAAGAGAGGGATGGCGCGAGAGAGGACGCCCAAAGAAATGTTTTTAAAGACGGTCTGAGGGACTCACTGAAAAGTTGCCAGATAGACATCGACACCTGGGAATGTCTTGCGCAAAACAGATCTGACTGGAGAAACGCAGTCAAATCGGGTGTAGCTACCGGCGAAGACGACCGTGTTGTGAAAGCCCAGAGCAGACGCAAGACCCGGAAATCCCGAGAAGCGGAAACACCATCACCTTCTACAAACCTCGTGTGCCCGATATGTAGAAGATGTTTTCGTGCCCGTATTGGCCTGTTCAGCCACATGCGCACCCTCACCCAACAGGGAAATATGTGACAAGGATGATGTCGGCGGTCCTCATCGACAACAATGGACAGCTATTATTATTATTAGTAGTAGCAGTAATAGTAATAGTAGTAGAAGTAGTTGTAGTATAAGTAGTAGCGGTAGTAGCAGTAGTAGTAGTAGTAGTAGTAGTTGTTGTATTAGTAGTAGGTCGTAGGATTAGTAGTAAAAGTAGTATAATTAATTGTTGTAGTAGTAGAACTAATTACAATATGTATACACTGCAGAACATTTGAGGGGATAGAAACAACACAATTACTGAAGAAAAAACGAACTGTAAACCGCATGTCATGTTTAGAGCCATCATAATAACGAGATCTCTATTAAAATCCTTTAAATTATTTTCTCTTGATAATTGGCTTGGCTTCGTTGTTCTCAATCTTCCACTACCAAACAATGAAAGAGCTTAAGTAGCAGAATGTAGTCCATAGAACGGAATGCGTTGTGTCGTAGTTTACAGCTTGACTGCGATATTTGCACCTCTCGGTCCAACACATCCGACTTCAGCAAGCATTTTTTTAGTACCGCGTTAGCATTACCTCTTCGATCCATTCTCATTAGCCAGTCTGCCCTGCTGCAGCATATTATCCAGGATCACCGCGTGGAGGTGTAGAAAGGTCTTGGCAGGTATGGTTCTCTGGCCCTGACGCTAGCAGTCAGCTATGAGTCGCTGATCACTGCAGCTTATGCGCTCTCTCTTTATAATAAATCATGTATTATTTAAGTTAGCGGTTCATGAAGATGCGTTACCGGTGACCCCCTTAAATATCATTTGTTGTGCACAAACCCCCAAAATATTCCAAACACGAACATTTTCAGGAATTAATTATCTGTGTGTTTACAACAACAAACTATATATATATATATATATATATGTGTGTGTGTGTGTGTGTGTGTGTGTGTGTGTGTGTGTGTGTGTGTGTGTGTGTATATATATATATATATATATATATATATATATATATATATATATATATATATATATATAATAAAACATATTAATTGGAATATAAACAAAAAATAACCATAAAATGAAAATTCAATTTTCTTTTACCATTTGAATGCAGCTCACACTAATAATTTATTTTAAATATACGAAGGGCTTTTAAGCCAAACTAGAATTTTTTTTGTAATGAACATTAAGAAACAAAAATTAGTCAAAATATTAATTATTTCTCGATAAATTCTCCGCCAATGTTTATGCACTTATCTCAGCGTTTAAGTAATGCTTAAAAAGCCTCAGCGTAGAGAGATTTTTCAGTATGTCTGAAACAACCCAGGACAGCCTGTTTCACTTCGTCATCAGTATTGAAATGCTGACTTCCTAGAAATTCTGTTAGGGGTCCAAACAGGTGGAAATCGTTTAGAACGAGGTCCTGGCTGTAAGGTGGATGTGGTAATACATCCCAGCCGAGTTGCTGAAGATGGCACATATTGCGATGAGCCGTATAAGGTCGAGCGTTATTCAGGACGTCCTTAGGGATAAAACAGGGACATTTTTTAAACATATGGTTATGTACATCACTAAAAATGCCCATTTACTCTTCACTGTTTATACTGGCACCACGAAGTAGAAAATCAACATGAATGGTGCCAAGTCTGTCCCAGAAAACATTCGCCATAACTGTTTTGCGTTGAGAGCTACCACGGATATACGGCCTTCTCTAAAACGTTTACACCATTAAACCGTCTTACTGCGGCTGAGTCTTTCATCGCGGTATTGTGATTACAGTTTTCTGCAAATTTTTGAAGGTTTCACGCCTTCTTTCACATAAAAACTTCCTAACAACACGCTGTTCCATGCAATCAGTAACAGTGTTATCTGCCATTTTTATGTATCTGTCACGTGATTGGGCTATGGCAAGTGCCCTACCTAGCAGTAATGAGAAACAAGGGCCCGTAACTAATTATAGTACTTCCAGCACGTTATAACACAGTTAGGTAGAACTAAACCAAAAAGTCCCAGTTTGATTTGAACGCTCCTCGTGTATCCATAATTACACAATCTAGGAAAGTATCAACAGTTGTTAAGTACGGATAGCATTTTAATATAAGTGTGTAGTGTACACAGTGACAGCGCGAAGAATTGCCTACTCATTTTTACTGAAAATTAAAATATATTTATTAACTATAAATCTTTCTAATTAGGTTTTACCGGTATTCGACAATCCATACCCTCAAGTGTTTATTAATACCCTATGTTCTAGAAGACGGTACTACTCCAGTTTCAAAATTGGTTGCGAATTCAATCAAACTGTTGATTTTCCTTAATGAGAAGGCTGACACTGCATTTCACTAACAAGCCCTGTTATATCTGGATTAATAGCTGAAACGTATTCTGAGTTCTGATTCTACTTTCTGATTCTATTGTTTTCATTTATCATTTGATTTTAAATGGGATTTCTCACAACTACTTCTTCGATCAACTGATGCGCTGCATACAGCACCATGATGTTCCTGAAGGTGACTGTCAGTGTATGGTATTCTCTGGTCCTCCACAGCTTTTGGAACTTGGTGGCACCCGGAGCCAGACTGCCTCTCTTTAGTTTGTCCTCACGATATCTTCTGGTGTTTGCTTTGGTCCTACGCAATCGTATATGGCGGCGTCTGTAAGACCCAATTCGTGGAGGTGGAGCCTGAGTCTGCAATGTCCCGTTCTGGTTTTGAAGACCTTTGTCTGCACATGTCTGCCAAGTTTGTCTATGTTGTAATTTCCTGGTTTATATTCTTTGTGCTGATTTCTCCATTCCGTCCTCATGGATCGTTTGATAAGTGTCTTTGCTTCTTTATAGCTTTGCGAATCTGCGGTCACTTACGGCTTGCGCGAGCTCATATGACTTTTTGTTTTCAAGGTTCCAACAGTGGACCGGAATCCACTGTAGGACTGGATCTGTACTTTATTTTTAGTACAGCAACACGATGTTATAACTCATTTCGTATGACATTCTTTCTTGTTTAGGACTTGGAAATGGATTAACGTACGCTCCAGAAGTCTGTTAAAATAACTGTATTTCTTGTAGCTGTGTTTTGATTATACGAATCTGAATTGTAACGCTCTGAACATCCAAGCCTTCACGGATCACCTAAGAGGAACTCGTGGATGCCCAGGAGTCCTGGGAGCAGAGGTTAAGAACCGCTGCTTTATGTTGTTGCTTCTAAGAGTTATGTCCGCGTTTGAAGAAGATCTTCGTTTTCAATGACACACAAAGTTTGTTTAGTTATATCAAAGTAGTTTACCTTGTTAATGTAATCTGAATAAAAACTAAAAAAAGATCAAATAAACTTCTCGGAAAATTACCACACAAAAGAGTTATTTAATAGCGCAATATTTCAATCAAGAATACATTTTGTTGTTTTATGACCAAGAGCTCTTGTCCTTTAGCTTCCCACTCTCCTATAAATTTGAACTGCGTGTTTACAACTCCAATCCATGTCTAAATTAAAGAACGGATATAGTGCGAGGTAATTTAGATTTTAAATGTGTGTAGTGTCAAGTCAGTTTATCCCGTACACAAGAAAACAGAAACAGGTACATTAAAGTACACTCTTCAATAAATTTGTAGTGAAATGTAGGTTGTTAATTTCCTTCATCAAAAGTAAACAACGATGAAAGGAAACTATTTCAGACACTGTCGTCGAATATAAAGTGGGAGAGACTACACTTTATCTATAGTGCTTCAACCCCCATCCCTGTTGTCATTCTTTCTCTAACTGTCAATCAAGTACTAATTTACCATTGTTTCCCCAAATTTGTCTGATGTGTCTGAGGCAAGCAACTTTCAATCATAAAACCATTTTGCTTCCCACGAATAGGGCTCGAATTAAATCTTTTTACAGGGACACTGCCGTTTTATCCATTGTAGCCATCAGAAAGGACAGCAATTCCTGGGACAGTTTTTAGCCGTTTCTGGTAGTGTATTATTACTGTCATCCGATCAGTTCTTGGCCTTGTTTTCTGTACTGCATTGTTAAGAAAATAAGTATCTGTCCTTTTTTATGCTCTGCTCAATTAAGTATCGATGTCACTGTAGATTTGTCCTGCACTGCTCTGTTAATAATATAAGATACTCAACTTGCTTTCTATTTTACTCGGTAAAGAATCGAAATCACTCGCTGGAATTCTGTTCTGTTCAGTTAAGAATCGAAATCATTGGACGTATTTCTTGTAATCCTCAGTTAAGAATATTAGTATTTGGACAGTATTTCTGTTCTGCTCAGTTAAGAATATTCACTGTCCAGTATTTCTGTACTGCTCAGTTAAGAATATAAATCACTGACCAGTATTTCTGTACTGCTCAGTTAAAAATGGTCACTGACCAGTATTTATTTTCTTCTCAGTTAAGAATGTAAGTCACTGGCTAGTATTTATTTTCTTCTCAGTTAGGAATAAAAGCCACTGGGCTTGTTTTGTGTAATGTTATATATATATTTATAACAGACAAATAAGACTGTGACTTGCATAAATGTCGTCGAAAGAGACGTCACACGAGGCAAAAAATTGGTGTCATCTGTCTCATCCCTGTAGAAGATATCAGCAATTAAAATGTCAACACACAAACTGGAAGAACATATATAACTTTACTATTCAAAACAAAATGTACTTCACACCAGGGCTCTTGAAGTCCGTCATGAATCTGCACTTGTGAATTATCGCCAAACGGACTTCCAAACATATATGTTCATAATAAACTAAATGCTTGACTTACACATTATGAAACATATGTCATATACACGATAAACACAATTCGAATGAACACAGACAACGAAATATTTATATACACGATAAATCAAATAGTGTATGTAACCAGTTATGTAGATATTTAATGTGCACAGTAAACAATGTCGTTTATGAACGCAGCAAACCAAATATTTATTTTAAACATGATAACACATACTTTATGCACAGACCGAACAAATTGGTTAATGTGTACTTGAATCCAAATACAATGAACCAATTGTTTTATGTACACGGTATACCAAATTGTATTATGTGCTCATTAAACCAAACGTTTTATCTGCTCATTGAACCAAACGTTTTATCTGCTCATTAAACCAATCGTCTTATCTGCTCATTAAACCAAACGTTTTATCTGCTCAATAAACCAAACGTTTTATCTGCTCATTAAACCAGTCGTCTTATCTGCTCATTAAACCAAACGTCTTATCTGCTCATCAAACCAAACGTTTTATCTGTTCATTAAACCAAACGTGTTATCTGGTCATTAAACCAAACGTTTTATCTGCTCATTAAACCAAACGTTTTATCTGCTCATTAAACCAAAGTTAATTACACAGTGAGCCAAATATTCCCCATTAGTATCATTAAGTCCCTTACACGAGATGAAAGAATAATAGGACTGAACACTCGCACGTGTCGTAAAATGTAGCATAATGAGGTACGCACGTAGTTAGCAAATTCACCATATAGTACAAACAGCTACAAAAAGCACTATACAATAGAGCACAGTGTTGTGTACGACCCACTGAAAGCTGAGTAGTTTATTATTGAAACAGCTGTGAAACAAGCCTGCACGTTGTCTCCTCTGATATTCGGAGGGGCGTCGAACTGGGTTATGCGAACTTCCTCTTCTCCTTCCGCTGTCCCACATCAGACAGTTCGGCATTCGGAGGATAAATAATAAACCTCTAGAGGACCTGGATTTTGCAGATGATCTGGCACTTCTGAATTCTAATGCCATATTTCCAAAGGAGATAGGGATTGAGATAAATACCTCCAAAACTAATACCATGAATCTCACACTCGCAGGGGCCGACGCCCACCACAATCGTCAAGTACTACAGAGAGTTGAGTGAGAATGTTGCCTATTTGGGCAGTCAAATAACGAAAAATGGGAAAAAGGAAATTCTCACCCATAACATCTTGGTCTCAAATGATTTCAACCAATCAACCAGAATGAGAAAAACTAAATCACTGAGTAAACGTATAAAAATGGGGATACTTAACTCTAAGGTCATATTCCAGTGCTATCATGTGGTCGTGAAAGCTCAAAAAATGACAGACGATTGAAAATAGGTTGAATGCATTTGAAAATAAATTCCTTAGATATATATCGGTCATTGGCTGGGAAGAATGCATGACTAATGAGTAAATACGATGACAGTACAACCAAAATTATGTTTCTAATTGTATCAAGAAAAAACGTTGTGCATTCATCGAGCACATGCTACGGGTGAACATTAACAGACTTCCGCTATAAGCGATTATGTGAAAACCTAGCGGCAAAAGGAAACGGGGTACACCCATCAAGGAGCTATGTAGAATTATCACAAAGGAGCGTGAAGCCATGAGGCTAAGTAGCATTCAAGAACTACAGAGTGGTGGGGAACCAATCGAACACGAGAAGTTTGAGTCATGTCCTTATACACCGTCTTTGAAAGACCACTTGTCAGTGGAGATGGACATTGCATCCAAGATAATTTGGACAGAGCGACAAATGTGGAGGAGGGGATGGGAAAGCGAACCGTTCGAACACTAAATTTATTTCTATCTGGAATGAAAACGGGAATGAAGATGAGAATGTGTTACGTACTTGAGCACTTTTCTTTGGAGTCCCATAGTAAATGTTTGAGAAGATCACAAACAAGCAAATATTTTTTTAATCCATTTTTCGGTGCTTGCTTTTTAATACACTAAGGGGATCTTCTTCTACTTCATCGTCGATCAACTAATGCTATGCTTCTAGTCCGGTGAGATTCACGATCAACTGATGCTATGCTTCTAGTCCGGTGAGATTCACGATCAACTGATGCTATGCTTCTAGTCCGGTGAGATTCACGATCAACTGATGCTATGCTTCTAGTCCGGTGAGATTCACGATCAACTAATGCTATGCTTCTAGTCCGGTGAGATTCACGATCAACTGATGCTATGCTTCTAGTCCGGTGAGATTCACGATCAACTGATGCTATGTTTCTAGTCCGGTGAGGTTCACGATCAACTAATGCTGTGCTTCTAGTCCGGTGAGGTTCACGATCAACTTATACTGTGCTTCTAGTCCGGTGAGATTCACGATCAACTGATGTTATGCTTCTAGTCCGGTGAGGTTCACGAAGGAGACTGTGCGTTTCAGGTCATCGGCTGTCCTCCACATCTTTTCGCGCATTGTCGCTCCCCCAGGCCAGACTGCCTCTCATTGGTCTGCATAGGTAGGATAGTCCTGCATAATATGTTCTGGTCTTTGCTCGGGTGCTCCACAATCGCGCGTGGTGGTGTCATTGAGACCGATTCTGTGTGAGGTGGGCCTTGGGCTTACAATGACCCGTTCTGAGTCTGAAGATTTTTGTCTGCCCATCTCCGCCAAGTTTGTCTATGCTGTCATTTTCTGGTATGAAGTCTTTGTGCTGGTCTCTCCATTAAGTTCTCATGGATTGTTTGATGAGTGTCTTTGCTTCTTTATAGCTCTGTGGATGGGGAATCTGCGTGCCGCCACTTCCGGCTTTTGCGAGCTCATCTGCTTTCTCGTTTCCAGGATTCCAACAGTGGGTTGAAATCCACTGTAGGGCTAAATCTGTTTTTTGAGACCGCAATTCTATGTTGTATTTTAACTAAGGGGATCAAGATGATGAGCAGTGCATGAGCTGCAGAGGCCAGTGAACCAAAGCTGACTGCTAGCGTCAGAGTCAGCGACCCATAACTGCCAAGACTTTGCTACATCTCCATGTGATGATTCTGGATAACAGGCTGCAGTAGGGCAGAATGACTAATGAAAAGGTAACCAAATCGGAAAGCTAACCTGGTACCCAGACTGGTTAATGAAAAGGTAACCAAATCAGAAGGCTAACCTGGTACCCAGACTGGCTAATGAAAAGGTAACCAAATCAGAAGGCTAACCTGGTACCCAGACTGGTTAATGAAAAGGTAACCAAATCGGAAAGCTAACCTGGTACCCAGACTGGCTAATGAAAACGTAACCAAATCAGAAGGCTAACCTGGTACCCAGACTGGCTAATGAAAAGGTAACCAAATTGGAAAGCTAACCTGGTACCCAGACTGGCTAATGAAAAGGTAACCAAATTGGAAGGCTAACCTGATACCCAGACTGGCTAATAAAAAGGTAACCAAATCAGAAGGTTAACCTGGTACCCAAACTGGCTAATGAAGAGGTAACCAAATCGAAAGGCTAACCTGGTACTCAGTAATGCCATGCTGAAGTCGGATGTGTCGGACCGGAAGCTGTAAATATCGCAGTCAAGATGTGAACTACGACACCAGTCATTCCGTTCTCTGGACTACATCCTGCTACTTGCAAAGCCCTTTTCCAGGTTTGGTAGCGGGAGTTTGAGATCGAACGAAGAAGAAGAAGAAATACAATAATATATGCTTTTTTTTAGGATCCGTCAAAGTTTGAAATATAAACATGTCGCATTGGTAGACATGACGATAATGTGATGTGGCTTGCTAAGACTGGGATTACACCGCTCCAGAGTTTGAAATAGTCATAGATAAAATATAGAAATGCATAATGCCATTTATATTTGCTTTATAGACTACTAGAAGGGATTTGACAGAGTCCAACATGAAAAATTAATTAAATGTCTCAGAAAAATAGGTCTTCACGATAACGACGTAAGACTGCTGCGTAATCTGTACTGGGAACATACTGCTACAGTAAAATCAGGAAAGTTATGCTCTCCAAGTATAGATGTAAAAAGAGGAGTGAAACAGGGATGTGTATTATCCCCTTGTCTTTTTAATATCTGCACAGAACAAATATTCAAAGAGTTAGAGGGGATGCCAGGGTTTGTCATTGGAGGAGTGGCAATGAACAATCCAAGATATGCGGATGATACAATTTTGATTGCAAAAAGTGAGAAATAATTACATGAGCTTGTGACAACAATAAACACAATAAGTCAAAAATTTGGATTAGACCTAAACATAAAGAAAACAAAGACTAAGATAACTGGAAAAAGTGACAAGAAACCATGTATGCAGATTTTAAAAAAAATCAAATACTTGAGCAGGTAGGTACAGCGTTTCTCCTATCTAGGTCATATAATAACAGAAGAGGACAGCTGTGAAAAATAAATGAGAAAGATATTAAGTATGGTCAAGATGTTATTCGACAACAGGCGACACATTCTGACATTCAAACAGATCAATCAGAATTGGAAAATGAGAACTGTCAGGTGTTATGTATACTCGTTACTACGTTATGGCGCAGAAATATGGACAATGAATACCAAGTTAGAAAAGAGTATTGAAGCTTCGGAAATGTGGGTTTATAGAACATTGGCTTGCATATCTTGGAAAGAGAAGAAGACAAATTTGGAGGGATTGGAATAGTTGGAGGTGAAAAGAGAATTAATGATCGAAATCAAGGCTAGACCAATTACTTTATTTTGGTCATATAAAAAGACATATCGCCTTATTGAAGACCACACGGAAGGGAAGGGTGGAAGGCAGTCGTTGAAGAGGCAGACAACATTTTAAGTGGGTGGATAACATCAGGAGATGGACTGGAAAACGCCTCTCAGATTGCACAATTACGGCAAGAGATAGAGTACACTGGAGATCCATTGCAGCCGACCTTCGACGCGGAGATGGCACCTGAACTGAACTGAAGTGATTGAAATTATGGACAAAGAGAAACAAAAATTCAGGCATGGTTCTTTCCTGGTACCACAAATCCTCCAGTCAACCCAGCTGTAAATGGGTACCTGTCATATGTGTTGGGTAAGGTATCAACAACAAGAAAATGAAATGGCCACCTCAACTCACATAGGCTTTGGCTTAGCTCATGAAGAGTAAACTTCATCCCCGGCACCTACTTTTGCCAGTCTGTCTGCCTCCTCGTTGCCTTGGATGTTACAGTGCGATGGAACCCACTGTACCACTACTCTTTTTGGTGCGGACTGCTGGCATAGTTGACAGAGTACTGCTCCTAAATCATTAAGTTCAGTATTTTTCTGGCTTTTTAGTGCTGTAACCACGGCCAGGGCATCTGTAAACATGGTATTCATCCAAAATTGTTATTTGATCGCAGATTCGTGCTGGCAAAACCAGTGTCGAAATTTTATTCTCAAAAATTGATAAGGGAATTATTCCAAAGGATTGGAAAGATGCAGGTGTGATCCCCTTGTTCAAAAAGGGCGAGAAATCAGATCCAGGCAATTACAGTCTAGTGAGTTTGACAAGCATACTCTGCAAAATTGTAGAGTTTATTATGAAAGACAACATTACTATGCATTTGGACAAGTTTAATGTTATCAAGAAGAGTCAGCATGGTTTTACGAAGGGGAGATCGTGCTTAACAAATCTATTATAATTCATGGAAGAGGTAACCAAAATGTTGGATGTTGAAGAGTCAGTACATGTTATTTATCTGGATTTTGCAAAAGCCTTTGACAGTTTACCTTATCAAAGGTTGTTTCGGAAATTGAAAGCACATGGTATAGGTGGAGGATTTGCCAATCGGATAGAAAATTGGTTAACAGGCAGAAGGCAGAGAGTAAGCATAAATAAGGAGTACTCTGACTGGTGTGATGTTATGATTGAAGTGCCGCAGAGATCGGTATTGGGACCAAGTTTGTTCTATATATACATGATTAGGATAATGACATCGCATCCATGATGCACAATTTGAGGATGACACAAAATTATGCAACAGGGTCTCTTCTCCGGCACAGGTGGATCTATTGCGATCATATTTAGCTACTATTCATAAATGGTCTGTGAGCTGGCAGATGGAGTTTAATGTAGACAAAAGTACAGTCATTTGCATGGGAATATGAAACATGATTATTATGTTTAATAACAACAATATTAGAAAGATAGAAGAGGAAAGAGACCTGGGAGTTATAATAAATCATATGTGTAAGGCGCGAGAGCAAGTGCAGGTGGCTGTGTAAAAGGATATTAAAATTATGGGTATAATTAAAAGAAACATTACACATCGAAGCAAGGAAGTGATAGTCAAACTGTAAAAATCATTGGTGAGACCTAAATCGGAGTAATGTGTTCAGGAATGCAGTCCTTATCACAGAGTGGATATAGACATGATAGAAAGGATACAAAGAGAAGCTAAAAAATTGATCGTGTGATTACAAAATTAAAGTTATTAGGAGAGACTTAGAGAAACTGGTCTGCAGTGCTACAAAAGAGAAGAATTCGAGGTGACTTAATACAGGTTTATAAATGAATCAATGGAAAGGATAAATTAGACTATAACAAGTTTTTTCAAAGTTCAACCAAATACAAGAACTAGATGGCATAGCTTCAAATTATTTAAAGGCGGGTCTAGATTGGATATTAGGAAACATTTTTTTCAGTCAGAGAGCGCTGAATGCTTGGAATGGATTGCCACAAAATGTAGTGGAGTCAGGGTCAGTTAATGCATTCAATAATAGATTGGATGATCACAGTCATTTTTAAAGCGGAATAAATTGGTTGTATACAGACTCTGTAGAGTCTTCTAAACCAGTATAATGAAGTTAAGTTAAGCTGACAGGTGACACATGATTTATTGGAAAAGTATAATATGAAAACAAACATAGCAGTACGTAATAAAAGTGAACTGGAAATAAAAGTAGCTCCATGTCAAGTCATAAACCCCACAACTTCACCAAGTAAGCGGTTTTCGTAAATGTTAAAAGCCTTGTTCACAGATGACAAAAGAATGGACAGGGAGACAGAAGCAAGAATATTGTTTGTCTACATGCGACAGCAGAAAAGACAGGGAGACAGAAGCAAAAAATGAATCAGATATCTTCCAAATGGTTCACAGATGACAACAGAATAAACACGGAGACAGAAGCAAGAAATGGGCAAGATATCTTCCAAATGGTTCACAGATGACAACAGAATAAACACGGAGACAGAAGCAAGAACTGGGCAAGATATCTTCCAAATGGTTCACAGATGACAACAGAATAAACACGGAGACAGAAGCAAGAACTGGGCAAGATATCTTCCAAATGGTTCACAGATGACAACAGAATAGACAGCCGCAAAAACTCCAAAAGCACATTCTGGGATAGATCAGTTTATAATCATTAGTAAGAAATCCTAACATTCCAATGGCGATAAAAACATAAAAGATAAAAAATATACTATACGTTAACGGTGATAGACATTGACTTTGACAAAGACAAAAGAAGGAAATATCACAATATGGAAAATGCAAGTGTGTGTATGGAAAATGACATCCTATAGACGTTTTACTTCTTCTTCTGCAATCATTGTTCATTAAGACCTGGTCGCTGGTCTCTTCAACAAAGTATGATGTCTTTTCCAGGGCGAGACAATTGACTTCAAGACAATTATAAAACGATTCACAGCAAAGACATTTCACAAACTTTTCTGTTGATTAATATTAAATAAATCACGATTTTATAATGTACGTTTTATCAATTAACTCTACCACCTCAGAAACAAAGAAGCAAAAAGAAAACTTCAGATTAGTTGGGAAGGGCAGGGGCTTGAACACAGCACGGATTCCAACAATATAGACATGAAGTTAGGTCGAACATTGTCCTACATGACGCACCGCCAGGAAACAAAATGTAAGATTCAGGCAAGGAATAATATCATTCAAAAATTGACCAGCACAACATGGGGGACACAGTCATCAGTCCTTTGAACAACTGCACTTGCCTTGTGTTTCTCCCCAGCTGATTACGATGCGACAGTCTGAAAAAAAACTCTGCCATGCGAAACTAGTTGATACAGCAATAAATGAGGCGGGTAGGATAATATATTGTGCCTAAAACCCACTTCCATCGATAAAATATACCCTATTTTTGGCATACCACCATCAGAGATTTGAAAAACCGTCGCATCGTAAACCGAACGAGAAAAACAGAAGCATAACCCAAGACACCCAATGTTTGAACATCAGATACAGTGTACAAGAATCAAATCCAGACATAGCTTCCTTAAATCAACACAGCTTATACAGGCAGGCCCTGAATATCGACATATCGAGGGATGACACGAATTGATGCAGGCCCCAGAGATGGAACTTTGGAATGAACCTGCCCCCGGACATCATCTACCATCCACAACATGTAAGTCGCTAAAATAAACTACGAATTGGTGTACCACGTTTCAAGAGAAATATGACACGATGGGGATGCTCAAATAGTAACAAATGTGATTGTGGCGTAATACAGGACTCAGGTTACCTGCCATAACCTCCAGGAAATATTCAATAGGTACGACATGCTGGAGGCAAATGACAAGGCAATCCATGTCGCTGAATACTGGATGCTTACTGTATAACGTGGTGATTGGACACGAAAAGTAAAAAGTTTCAATTAATTATTATTTATATGTTGAAATGTTTATGTTTTTCACGGCTTATACAGCTGTATTCAAATATGCATGTTACTTAATCCTCCCTTTACATTCAATCTATTATTGAATGCATTAATTGATCCTGCACCAATATTTCCTGTGGCAATGCATTTCAAGCAATTCCCTTTCTCTGACTAAAAAAAATAATTTCTTACATCTCATCTGGACACTTCTTTAATTAATTTGTAGCTGTGCCTTTTTGTTCTTTTAGCCGGCTGTACTTTGAAATCGAATTGATATATTCGAATTCATTCTATTCTTGATTATCGCATAAACTTGTATTAAATCACATTAAATTCTTCTCTTTTCTAGAGACCACACCTGTTTTCCATAATCTTTCCTCAAAACTATAATTCCGAAATCCCAGTAGCAGTCTTATTGCTCTTCTGTGTGTCCGTTCCAGCATCTTCATATCCCCTCTACGATAAAGACTCTCCAATTAAACACAGAGCACGAATATCTAACTAATGCTTGATACAGTTTAACTACCACTTCCTTGCTCCTGTGTTTAATATTTTATTTTATTGCATTTGCCTTTTAAACTGATACCCGGACTTGCTCGCACAGCTGACCTTTTTGATTTATTATAATCCCTGGGTCTTTTTCATTTTCTGTACTCCCTGGTCCCTGGAGCACACTACACCAGTCAGAGTACTCTCTATTTATGTCCACCCTTTGTCTTCTACCCGTCAACCAATTGTTATCCAATTGGCAACTTCACCGCCTATTCCATGTGATTTCAACTTTCGAAACAATCCCTGATGAGGTACTCTATCAAACGCCTTTGCAAAATCCAGATAGATAACACCCACCGGCTCTCCACATCTAACATTTTGGTAACCTCCTCCGTGAATTCTAATACACTGGTTAAACACCATCTTCCTTTAGTAAACCCATGCTGACTGTTTTTGATTAAATGAAACTTGTCCAAGTGCAGTACTATGTTGTCCTTGTCCAAGTGCAGTAATATGGTGTCCTTGTCCAAGTGCAGTACTATGTTGTCCTTGATCAATGGATTCTAACATTTTCCAGAGTATGCTCGTCAAACTCACTGTTCTATAATTGGCTGGATAAGATTTTTTGCCCTGTATGAATAAGCGGATCACATCTGCATCTTTCCAATCTCTTGGAACAATCATTTTCTCAAGAGTGTGAGAATAAAATATCGCTAATGGTTTTGCCAACTGGCCTTGAAGTTCAAACAGTAATTTTGGAGGAATTCCGTCTTGATCAGGACATTTATTCAACCTATCTAATTTTTGTAAAACCATTTCCTCAGTAATGCAGAATGATAGTAATCCTTCTGTATGCATGTCCCGTTGTAAAATGCAAGTATTTAATGGCTCTGGGATTTGGGAGCAGTCTCCTTTTGTATATACTGTGAGAAAGTACTGATTAAGTTGATTAGCAGCATCCCTGTTCTAACTTATTAATTTTCCTGTACTATCTTTAAGTGGGCCAACTGTGTCTTTCATTCTCTGTTTATGTCGAACATAAGAAAAAAAGCTCTTGCTATCAGTCGATCTTTTTAGCAAGGTTTTTTTTTCAAAGTCAATTTTTCTGCTCTTATTAACTTTATAAGATTTGTTTTGTATGTTCAAATATTTTAAATATGTTTCATTCAATTTTCCAGCTTCTATATATTTTCTAAGCTTTATTCTTAGCTGTTTTGCAACTGACCACAGATCGAGTTATCCATTTTTTCGCTTGAGGTTCAACTTCCTACATGGGACAGATTCCTCTTTCAAGTGTTCCAGAATAGATTTCAACTTAGCCCATTCCTCTTCAACATTTCCGCCAGTGAAGATATTTGTCCAGATTACGTATCTCGCTGATTCTATCATCTTCTGTACATCTGTTCTAGAGTAGTCGTTTGTTAGTGGACACGTTATATCATCTTTTATAGCAGCTACAAGATCCAAACAGACAATCTGATGGTCGCTCGTGCCAAATAGTTCCCCAACGGAAACAATTGTAACCATATTTTTTTCTGTAGAAAAACTAGGTCAAGTGTGTTTTTATCTCGGGCACAGTCCTCCACATGTTGAAACAAAAAATTGTCAGTTATGCACTGAACAAAATTGTTGGATTCGACATGTACTTCCACCATCTGCCAATTCATTTCTGGAAAGTGACAATCCCCCATTAATAATAATTTCTCTCCACTGGACAATGCTATAGCTCGACACAGATCCTTATCGTCTTCTGTTGTATTTGGTGGACACCAGTAGCATACTCCAACCAACGTTTGTTCTCCCCCTCTTTCGATTTCGCCCCATACACTTCCAATGCTGATGTCTTAATATATTTGCATATATCCTCTCTGATGGTTACAGTAACTAAATTATTACAGCACAATAAAACTCCCCCTCCCCTAGTGTTGTCTCTCATTACCTTATCTTTCCTTAACATGGTATTTCCCTCTATTTCTAGTTCTCTATCTGCAATGTCCTCATATGTCCATGTTTCGGTTAAACCTATTAGATCTGGTTTTTCTTCCTATATATATATACTTCCAATTCCTCTCTTTTATTCATTGTGCTTCTCGCATTTGCATAAAAACAATTGAGATGGCTGTGTTGTTGTTTCTCCAGTTCCTGATTTCGATGAATTTCTGTCATGCCGCTACTACCGCTACTTGTTTCTGATCCTAGTTCCATTCGGTGCCCCTTTTTCTTACTAATACCTCCTTTCCGTCCCCTAGGGTATTTAGTTTTTCTTGTTACTTGTCCCTTTCTTGCTTTGTTCAGCATGACACCCTGCTATCTCAGAATACTGAGCTATGCAAGTCTACTCTTGACCTCCCGTCTTACAGGGGTAGACGATTTCAGTCGGTCGACCTTAGGAATGAAAGTAATTATAGTTTAGATGTCTAGTTCCCTTCTTCGCTGCCTTTCTTTGCCTAACAGCTAAGTATCAGCTAGGCTGACTGGAGTGTGTAGATATAACAGCAGCTTTGCTTCGAGAAGCGAGAGCGCTACCACTCTGCCACCAAGACGCTCTGTACAGATATGGTCTTCAGATACTACAGGATGGTATTGTTGTGTTATTGTTCTTGTTTTGTTGTTGAATGCTCATCATGTGTAACTCTACATTTCTGTGTGCCCTGAAAATCTCGCCAAGTGGCGGGTTGCAGCAACGTGCCTGGCATCCCGAGCGTCCTGTTTAAAAGTCTATGTGCTCCTAATGTTCTCCAGAGTACTGTCCTCTCTGGAGGTCGGTTGCCAAGGCAACCATTGTGATGTCTTTATCTGTTGAGGATACGTATTTCTGTGTGGTGGAGAACACACTCAAAATGTTCAGCGGCGATTCCAAGTACAGATTCCGAGGGCCTTGGTGGCACATTGAAATGCATTTCGTAATGTGCATCTTATAATATTGAACAGTCTTTTAGTTACAGATTACATCAACCAAAAATTTCCGCCAACAGCCTGCACGAACGCCTATACGGAAGGCTCAGCCAAAGATGCCATTGGAAACGGGGGAGGAGGTATCACTATAAAACTAAAAAGCAAAGTATACTCAGCAGCATTTGCCACTGGGAGACGCTGCAGCAACTTCAGTGCCGAAGCCATTGCCCTGAGACAAGCAGCTGAAATCCTTATGGACCATAAGAAGCAGACAGAAAAGGAAGTGATCATTTTCACAGACGCCCTCACATTGTTAATGGCGCTCAAGAACCAGCACAAAAATGAACTCGGTGCTCTGGCAGACTAGCTCGAACGCCTGTCCCAGTGCTTAAAAAAAAGCACAGTCCAGTGGATACCAGCCCACTGCAACATTCCAGGCAATGAGGAGGCAGACAGACAGACTCACCAGAGAGGGAGGAATTCTGCAGCAGAGTGATATAGAAATCCCATACAATGAGACAAAAGCATTCATCAGGGCAACGTACAGTGCAAAATGGAAAAAAGACCACCCTGGCGACATAGAAAACGATGCCTACCATCAACTCTCCAGGCGAGACCAGGTGATAATTCTCCGGCTACGCACAGGTCACAACAGACTTAGATATCATCTGTACAGCAAGTTCAAGATTGGCACTACAGACCTTTGTGCCTGCGGCACAGCCCCTATGAAGACAGAACATATTTTGCAGTCCTGCCTACTGTATACCGACAAAAGAAGTAGCATTTGGCAACAGCAAGTGTCCTTCCACGAGAAGCTGTACGGAAGTGTACAGAGCCTTGAGTCGACCTCTGCCTTCGTTAGAGTCATTGAAGTTGAGGTCTGAAGATTAACGAGGAAGAACAGTCTTTGAGAAGAAGGTTCGGCGATTCAAGAAATGTCTGGAGATTTGCGAGGGGCACTTTGAACATTGCTTGCAAACCATGGTGGTACATGCTTTAAGCGATTTGAACTATTGTTGTGCACTTTCCGTACTGTAATCGTCAGTTGCACAGATACTTTGTGATCATCCTTTATTTAAAGGTCACTAGCTGACATAGGACGTAAAATGGGACACGAATATAATGTCGATAACGAAAATAAAGTGTAAGCCCTATATAAGCTGGCAGTCAATCTATTACCACATTGAGCAGGCGTTTACATATTTCGTTCATTTGGCAGTCTCTTGGGGTTAATGTAATGTGTTATTGAGCAAGATCAATAGTATATTTAACTTTTATCGCGACAAATAATTGACAATGCCTATCTGTCATTCCATCTTTACTGTTGTCGTCGTTCTTTTTAACCTCTTATATGCTTCTTCATTTATTCATATTCGCATTTTCTTTGTGTTAATAATCCTTTTTGGAAACGAATTGCTCTCTCTCTCTGTGTTTCTCTCTCTTCTCTCTCTCTCTCTCTCTGTGTCTCTGTCTTTCTCTCTGGTGATTCTTTGCAAAATACAATAATACTAATCATTATAAATAAAAATGTGTGTTTTTATCTTTGTTCTGTTTTGCCCAGACGGGGGCTATGGGGTCTTGAAGTGGGTTGCGTTTGGTTTTGTCCCTGTACGGTTTACGGGTATTTTTTTAATTTGCATTCATTTGACATGCAATCAAACTGTATGTTTCTTGTTTGCACATTGTTTTTCATCACGTGTCTATTGCGACTCACACGTTCATGGCCATCACTTCCTGGTAATGGCTGCCAATTCAAACTGTAGGTACTGTTTTTATGAGTGTTTTTGTTTGTTGTCGTGTGATTATTAGATGTTTTCATGTGTTCTTTGACTTTGGAGAATGCCTTGCGGTCGTGGCGTGGGTTTCGCTTTATTTGTATCCTGACGAGGTTTACTGGCCCGTCACTTATATGTGGTTTTGTTTTCTAGTGATTCTAGAATGTTCTTCAAGCCACTAATAGCTTGCTGCTTCTATCGGGGTCAGCGAGCCATAGCTGATCAGGTCCTTATTCAGCCTCTATGTGGGGACCCTGGAAACAAGCTGCACTAATAGCATATGGCTAAACGAATAGGGATCAAATTGAAAGGCAAACCCGTACTAAATATCTTCGCTTTAGATCTTTTTATTTCGTCGTCTCACTTTCTACCAGGTTGTAGCGCTATGACGTAGTAAGTTTATCTCTACTTTATGGCAAGTTTGGATTACGCTGTATTTCCACTTTTTTCCCTCGATGTAGCGCTCGCACTTTTTCCTGATGTTCTCCAATAGAAGATTGCATGAACAATGTGGCCAAACCATTTATTTTTGTGTTGCTCGATTTAATTTAGACAGGGAATTGTCCCAACCTTCTCCCAAATATTCATATGTGTGATTCTGTCACTTCTGATGTTGTTAGGGACTTTTTGTACGCACCACATTTTGAATGTGGCTAACTTTCGTTTCTGAGCTCTTTTCAATGCACACGTCTGGCATTGGTAGCACTGGGTAGGGATGCAGATACTATTTATCATTTGGTTTGTTTGCTTGAAGAGAGAACTTGGGGTTGTTTAGTAGTGGAGACAGCTAGTAAGTGGTAGCGTTTGCCTTCTGAAATCTCGCCACTTTCTCACTTTCAAGGCTGTCATCTTCTGAAAAAAAACAGTACTTGAATGGGGAGGGGCACTAACATCTGGTCAGGCAAAACATACTGATCAGACATGCTAGTCAAGGTCAGGCAAAACATACTTATCCGACATGTTAGTCAAGGTCAGGGAAAACATACAGATCAGACATGTTAATCAGGGTCAGGGAAAATATACTGACCATGTATGTTAGTCGGGGTCAGGTAAAATATACTGATCAGACATGTTAGTTAAGATCAGGCAAAATTTACTGGCCAAGACCCTCAACTCGGCTTCCTCGTAGACATCTGTCGAAACAGGCTGTTTTCATGGCATACTGGCTAACGGGGTGAGTAATTGTCGTGATCACGTGGTAGTGAACGACACCCAGATGATGAAGGCAAGTATAGGACACCCGCCTGGAGGGCCTCGGTCAACTTCCATCACCACGTCGGGATATGAGGAAAGCTACGATAACCCACCACTTAACGCCATTGTCATCACAAAAGAGTAATCCTACTCATTGTGGGAACTCAACAACAACAACAACAGTACACGAATACTTAAATTAGTTTACCTGCTTGATATTTTCCTCATTGACATGAACATCAAAAGTGGCATGATTTCAACCTATATTCATTGTCTCTGTTTTTTTGATGTTGTGATATTCAGATCAGAGTTAATAAAGTTTAAGTACACTTATTCAATATGACGTTTGTTATCTTCATTGGGGTCAATCAAACATTGGTAGTCTGCGAATAGTTCGCACATGCACCTCTCTAGCTTGATTAACGGACTGATACAGCCTGCTACCCTGGAAAACACAATGTGAGGTCCACCTGCTGTCAGGTACACGAGTTCCGTTGACTCGAATGGCAGCTCTAAGTTACTGTAAAAAATACCGGACCAGATCAGCATGATCAAACAGCCCAGGTAAGAGATGATCAGTCCTGTGGATGGATGTCGTGGATTTTCAGCGTAACCTACAAACCTAAACATATACAACTTAACATACCGTGAAATAAAAGTCTTAACATACCGTAACATACCTTAATAATAACAAAAGTTCAGTATCATAATTGTGGATCGAGAAGTAATTTAATATCAATGCTACGTCCAATCCATGCATGGCATACTTTGCTGCACTTGAGACACACTTGTGATGAAACGGATGTAAGTAGGTCGTGCGTACTCTTTGTTACGGGAACTCTCTTTCTCTAAACCTCTCTCGACGTTGAGTTTTGCTCAGCGACCTGAGCACCTTGTGTGATTTATTTTTTTAAAGTAGTCTCCTTAGTGTTTCTTCTGTCGCCCTGATAAGCATGTGCCCGTTTTTAGTTCACCGTAAAGTAGCAGCTTTGAGAGGCTCTGATCTGACAAGCGAACATGCCCCGTTCATCTTATCGCAGGAGTGTTAGGATGTTTAACAGATTCGACGTGATAACAATTTCAGAATGACATTAAGAATGACTATCCAGCCTTCATTAAGAGTGACTATCCATCCTTCATTAAGAATGACTATCCAGCCTTCATTAAGAGTAACTACCCATCCTTCATTAAGAGTGACTATCCATCCTTCATTAGGAGTGACTATCCAGCCTTCATTAAGAGTATCTATCCAGCCTTCATTCAAAGTGACTATCCAGCCTTCATTAAGAGTGACTATCCAGCCTTCATTAAGAGTGACTATCCAGCCTTCATTAAGAGTGACTATCCAGCCTTCATTAAGAGTAACTACCCATCCTTCATTAAGAGTAACTACCCATCCTTCATTAACAGTGACTATCCATCCTTCATTAGGAGTGACTATCCAGCCTTCATTAAGAGTGACTATCCAGCCTTCATTAAGAGTGACTATCCAGCCTGCATTACGAGTGACTATCCATCCTTCATTAACGACTCCACAGAAAATCAGACCAAAGCATCAATACATAACTCGCATTACGAAACAGGAGCAAAACTAGTTGGTTAAATAGATACGTTAATCCCGTAACCCATCAGGTCGTTTGGGCACACTTGAAGACACTCCCACAAACCCACGTTATCTCTCTCTCTCTCTCTCTCTCTCCGCTGCCGCCAGTCGTGCCTCACCGTGATGAAGGTTTGACCACCCAGTGAAGTTGTCTGTCCATCTCTTCCTTGGACGTCCCCGCTCTCTCTTTCCTGGAACGGAACCATGCAGTATCGAGTTTATAATTACGCTAGACCTCGGGATTTGCCCATACCAAGCCATATTTAACCTTTTGATAGCTCTGAAGAGATCATCAAAAGGCCCATTGTGTTTTCCACACTTCGTCGTATTTCTACGTTCGTGACACGATCCTTATATGTAACATTTAAGAGTTTTCTAAAGCACCTCATTTCCATTGTATGTATTCTACACTGGATATCCGAGTAATGGTCCAAGTCTTACAAGCAAACAAAACTATTGAGAGCACCAATGAGTGCATTAGTCTAACCCTTAAACTGAAGGCGAGCCGCTTATCCTGACATATTGGTTTCAAACGCGTAAGCGCTGCTGTAGTCTACGCTATTCTGGCAACTTTCTCAGGCTGCGAGCCCTCGTCACTTATCATTGATCCCAGATACTTGAACCGGTGTACAACTTCAAGTTCCTGACCATTTGCTTTTATCCAAATATAAACCCCTTCGTGTTATTAGTCATCAGGTTTGATTTGTCTGCTTTTATCTCCATGCTCTCCGCCGGTCTGTCCAATCTACTAATCAGCTCCAGGAGTTCCGTTTCCGTGCCTACCAGACCATCTATATCATCTGCATATCGTAGGTTTATAATCGTCTTGTCACCTATTCTGACCGTACCAACATGTCCCTCCAGGGCCGCCTCCATTATTTTTACAAAGAATACACTGAAGAGTGTTGGAGAGAGTATTCAACCCTGTCTCACCCCAACGGACGTGCAGAACCATTCACTTACTAGTCCGTCTACATAAACTGCACTTGACGCCTTCACAAAAAGGTTCACAATTACCTTCACAATATTACGATTAATCTTTAAATCGATGAAGACATGATATATGTGCTGTTGATACTCTAAGTATTTCTCATTCAATATCCTCAGATTAAATATATGTTCAGTGGTGCTTCTTCCTGCTCGAAACCCTGCTTGCTCTTCCGAATTGATATTCTCTGCCTGTGTCAAGGGTAGACAGATTATATCATGTCGGCGTGTACACAACGCATAGATCTTTTTGGTATTCTATAAATTTACATATCGCAGATTATATAAAGATCAAATAGTATATTATGCAATGAAGTAATACTAGTAGCAGTAGCAGTAACTGAAACAGTAGTAGTAGTAGTAGTAGTAGTAGTAGTATCACTAGTAGTAGTGGTAGTAGAATGAGTATAAATACCAGTAGTAGTATCATTATCAAAAGTGGCAAATGGTTCTGTGCAGGTCTTAGTCTTAGTCGACCTGTACTTCAACAGTGGCGAATGGTTCTGTGCAGGTCTTAGCCTTAGTCGACCTGTACTTCAACAGTGGCGAATGGTTCTGTGCAGGTCTTAGCCTTAGTCGACCTGTACTTCAACATTGGAGAATTGTTCTGTGCAGGTCTTATTCTTAGTCGACCTGTACTTTAACAGTGGCGAATGGTTCTGTGCAGGTCTTAGCCTTAGTCGACCTGTACTTCAACAGTGGCGAATGGTTCTGTGCAGGTCCCAGCTATAGTGTAAGCTGGATGTAGCTGAGAGTAGGATTTCCTGCTTAGCGGGCCAGGCTCGAGTAGCTTATTACTCCGCTGCGTTGGAACAAGCGCTGCAGAGGATTGTAAAGCGATGCGTAAGTCCATTTTAATAAACTCAAACACTAAAGCAAGAAAGACCCGCAGCCTGTTATGCGCGATCTTTGCTGCTTTAAAACAACCACCTGACCATGGCTGGTGTTATGCCATGTCACACAATTGCCGCTTATGTCATGCACTCTGTGGGACAGTGGGGCTATTCCTGTCCTTGTCATTCACAAAAACCTCAGAAAACCTCACGAGATAGAAGTAATGCCGTCGAATATTTTGAATTCCAAGCTATGTCGGAGATACGTAGACACTTCAGAAACACTTTAAAGCTGGTAGGACGCAATGATATTCACCAGGTGCAACATATTCTCATTGCCGTAGTGACGTTATTACTTCTGTGTTAAAACACAGAAAGATTATTTTATTCTAGAATGATTTGACCACACTGTTAGTCGCTCACAGTGTGGTAGTGACATTATTCACGTCCATATCACATTGAGAGGTTCTTGTCAGAATGGTTTCATCACAGTTAGTCACTGACGTTATGACTGATATTATTCTCGACTATGCCAAACATACATTGTTATTTGCTGGAAGTTCTTCTTGAGTATTCTTCCATCTACCTGTCATTCCAAAGTTAAATCAATGTTATTTCTCTTTACCTCCAGAAAACAAGCGCAATAAGAATCAACTTCTATATTTTCCTTGGTTCACTGCAAGCTTCAACAGTCACACATGTATGATTCTCTTTCTCTCTTTAGAGCAGAGCAGTGGCATAGCGGAAGAGCTCACACTCCTCTCTGTATCAAATTGCTACCTAATTTACTATCAGCAAATGAAATGTGGTAAGTGAACTGGTCTCCATACCTCTAAACAAGTAGATGTAAACACTGTGTCGTTCGGTAAGACATTTTTATTTATAACAAGACAATTTTGTTTTTGTTTTTTTGGGGTTGTACTGCATAACCGCGACTAACTTCGGTCCAGAACTTTATGAACCATCATCGTGGCTAGGAGTAAACGAGACTGTGAGTGAGTGGAACATAGCTTCAGTATCATGTAACATGTCCTTTACAGAACGTCGCTACCATCACAGCCCAGCTGAAACTCAATCTCTTATCTCCAGCCTGCTCCAGAGTCATGCCCAAACATTCCTTTACAGACTGGGGCCGTCACCTTGTTGGTCTGTCTCTGTCTTTCTTTTCCGGCAACATTACTTTCCATTACCGTTCTCATAAGTCCGCTGTGTCCATTGATGTGGCTAAAGTATTTCAATATTATGTTCATGATGGAATTTAGGAAGCAGTTCTCCTCTATGCCCCACTCTCGTCCAATGACTGCATTATTTTTTATGTCATGCCATGCTGTTCTCGGGACCCTTCTGTGACATTTTGACAAGAAGGGCACGATATTCTTTTTTTTTTTTTTAGGTTTTCGTAACTGTCTGTGTTTTGTAACCGTATGCTGCCACGGGAGAAACGCGTGTTCTCAAAATTCTCACTTTCGTTGGTTTTCTGGTATTCTACCAACATCTTCTCAGGTTGTGTAGCCTCTGCATTGCCATTGTCAATCTCCTTCATATTTTCTCTGAGCAGTCGCCATTGTTGTTAATTCTGTAGCTCAGATACTGGAATTTCGTATTACAAAATTAAATTTGATGACTTTTGTGGGTGGTCATTATCTTTGTTTTTTTTATGTTTACAAAGAGACTTTGATCTTCGCTGCATATGACAATTATAACATAACATGTTTTCATAATGGTAGATATAAAAAGAAACAAAAAAATATCTTTAGCAACTTTTGAATGGCCTGTCCAGTATCCATCAACATTGGAGACTAACAGGTCGCACTAGTAGAGGTTTGAGTAAACAATCTTAGCTTCCTGCGTTAGTGGGGCATTGGTTAACGATGGGGAAATATTATTCCACGCATCCGGAGAGCGGCCATTTCAAGTTAAATAATAGCTTTTACAAAGTTGAGTCCTAATACATATAGGTCTCTAACACTTCATCATTGACAACAGGGACTGCTACGGGATTCCCTTGACCTTTTTCAGCCATAATTATTTACCTAACATCTGTTATTGCGATCAATTCATCCATCCATCCATCCATCCATTCATTCATTGATCCATTCACCTATCCAAAACGCGTCCATCTGTCCATCCTTCCATCTCTCCAAGTCTCTCTGCCTGCCTTCCTGTGTGTCTGCCTGTCTATGTCCCTCTCGCCTTACTATACACATTCTTTCTCTCTCTCTGTCTCTCTAAGTGTATAAATATATATATATATATATATATATATATATATATATATATATGTATACGTATACTTTAATCATCTCCTTTCTATGTACTATAAACATTCAGTACAGAATACAAAATAAACGAGTTACAACATTAACTATTGGGGTGATCAAGGACATCCCAATGTTCACAGCTCACTACTAGCTAAGGGATAACAAACCAACACAGACGAGTAAAACTCACGAACATCAACATAGCTTGTCAAACCACCCAACAAAAAACTACTGATTAGATCAGAAATAATATCAAGAAAAACTTAGTTAACTCGTTGTTTATGTATTCGCGGCTTAATCAAATTAAACAAAGGAAGTTGCATTACAAATACTGAGGTCTGTGACGCAGTGTTAGAGTCGTCACTGTAAGGTGTCTCAGCTGTTATGGGGTGAAGGTGACCGGTCCACTTTCTCGCTTGTTTGTCTTAAAAATCTCAAAGAAGTACATTTAGTCAATGATGTTAGTAATTATATATTAGAGACCTCATTGTTACGAGACAGCATATTTTATGAGACCCAGTTCGTTTACTCTTTCAAGTCTTCTCTAATAACCAATAATGTATCCGTCTACACAACGAAACCACGAAACAAACCCCGTACCCTCATTAGAATCATCTGTATTAACATTGCTATAAGGGCTCTGCATACATGTGTTGAGGTCTCACAATGTTGTCATTGTGTTTGCTTGTACCTTGTTATGGGAACCTCTATGGGAAACTCTGTGGGAACGAACTACATTTGTATCTGCTATCTATCTTACTGGACAATTGATTCTAGTTGTAGAAAAAAGAAGATCAAAGCGAGGTCTGCAATAGATGTGGTGTGTTTCACATATCTTTACATAATCTACATAAATTGTGTAAAAGTTTGAAGAAGGAATATGGTTTTGGACAGTTAAATTCGACCTATTATTTACCTTTAACGGCTTTAAAAACTAAGTTTGCTTAGATATTTATTTTTAAACTTTTAAAGGGCTGCAACCATATAAAGTTTTTTTAAAAGTTCAAGAAAACAAGAGCTATCTTCCCCTGAATGTTGTAATAAAAGTCGCGCGAGAGAACCTGCCTTGGGCGTCTCCCCTCTATCTAGGGGTAATTTAATACAGCCTATAATAGAGTGATCTATGTCCCTGCAGCAGATTCACGGGGCTGTACATATTGCGAGTTGTGCACGTAGAATGTAAGGTTTTAATTTTTTACCCGACCAAATTTCTCTCGCTCGCTTTCGTCCTATTTACTTGACATATGAGGAGGATCCGCTCTGACCCCAATCTACCTGTGTAAGATCGCATCTTACACTGAGCTGAACCTTGAACCTATACGGAGGCGTCTAAGTCGCGGAACGGACTAGGCAAGTAAATGAGTTTATTTTTCATTTTTACAATACAAATCATTTCATGGTTATATTCATTCAAACTTCTTACACTCGCATTTTCATTCAATTGTAACAACAAAGTAGTGAAACAGTTTCAAAATATTTGTTTGTTTTTTTTTAAATTTTTTTTTTTTCCGACAATGATTATACATTATATTCAGTTCAAATGTCATTTTTGGCATTTGAATATTTACAATTTATACAAGTTTATATACCCACACACACCCACACACACAGCTCGCACATACACGCACTCTACAGCCACACGAACCGAAATTGCTAAGGATTTCAAGTGTATGTCAATAATTTATAGTTTGTGTTTCTGTGTAAATATGTTAGTGAATATTTGTGTAGTGTAGATTCTCTGTTGATAAACTGCCTTGTTTCTACATATCCATATAAGGTGTCTAAAATCTGCAAGTAAAGTTAACCCAACTTGTAAAATAATTCCCTACGTTGTTTCTCTCTTGTGTTTTATGCACTTATTCGTGTGATACTCTATCAAATGCTTTTTCTTGATCTATTGATAAAATTGCTGCCTGTGTGTCTTTTTCGTGCGTGTATTGAATTATGTCTCTTAAAAAGTGAGCATGTTTAATGACGTTTCTATTTTGTACACTACACTGCTGATCTTCGTTTATTAGCTTTTTCATAAAAGGTTTAATTTTTATCGTTAGAGCTTTTGTTAATATTCTATAGTCTGTGTTTAGAAGTGATATTGGCCGATAATTTTTTATTTCTTTTTTATCTGTGTCTGCTTTGTGAAATAAAGTTACGTACGATTGGTTTAAGCTATTTGGGAGTTCACCTTTCTCGAAGGCCTCGTGTAAGATCTTGAGAAGGAGTGGGCTCAACACGTGGAAAAACGTGGAGTAAAACTCAGCAGTGAGGCCATCAGGGCCAGGACTTTTATCCTTTTGAAAGGAAAGGAGAGCAACTTGTAAATCTGTTATTGTTAAAGGTTCGTTTATTGCTTGTTTATCCTGCTCATTCAAGCGCTTTGTGAAGGTCTCACAACCTTCACATGTACTTGTTGAGGTGCTCTCTGCTGAGTACAGTTTAGCGTAGAAAAGTCTAAACGCTTGACCTATTTCCCTTGTCTCTGTACAAATATTTCCTCCCTCGTCCTTTATTTCAAATATCTGTCTATTCCTTAGTATGTTTTATTCTACTGCTAAATATTGTTTACTGTGTGTTTCTTGTGTTATAGAATTAAATTGTGTCCTTAATTGTGCCCCTTCTATCCTGTGATTTTCAATTTTGTCTAACTCTTCTTGCAGTAAATGGATTACGGGGCGTTTTTTATCTATTAGTTCAGTTAGTCTAATGGCTTCTTCTATAATTTGTTTATTTCTTCTTATATTTTTATAAATAATATTTGATATTGTTTTTGTTCTTTCTTTAATTGTTCCTTTTAATAAATCCCAATATTCTGCTAAATTTTCAGTTGGTGCGATCTGTACATAATCTTGTATTAAATTCGTTATATTTTTAACAAACTTTTCATTTTTAAGTAGAGTTATTAAATTTCCAATGTACATACTCTGTGTAGTTTGTGTTTGTATGTGTTGAGTTTACGACCATTTCTACTGCTTTGTGGTCTGTAAATGTTCTAGTGATTAATGACGTATTTTGCTTATTATATAGTTTTCATGTGTATAGAATCTATCTAACCTAGCTGATGTGCCATGAGTATATGTTTTGTCTGTGTATGTTGTCTCCTTGCCCTCTGGATACTTCCGTCTGTATGTATCTAATAGGGCATGCTCATCTAAAATGTATTGTAGGATGTCGTTTGTTTTCCTTGTTTTAATCGTCACATGTGTTGTGTCTAAGGGGTTCAATGTGCAATTGAAATCCCCACCCATTATGATTTTATGTTTTTTGTATTGTTGACTTAATGTGTTAAAAAGATTGTTATAAAAGGTATACTGCTGTGTCTTAGTTGTGGGAGCATATATATTAACTAGTGGGTGTGTGTCATTATTATTTAATTTACTTTTAACTTGTATTATTTGTACTCTACCCTCAGTGTCTCTATGGTTATGCGTCATTTCCCAACTATCTGATGTCTGTAAAATAGATACTCCTGTATGTGTTCCTAAACTAAGCCATGCATGAGCTATTCCTAATTTTGCTGTGAGTAAACGTGCATGCATGTCGGGGTCTATGTGTGTTTCTTGTAAAAAGATGAAATCTGTTTTGTGTCTATGCATTAGAGTTGTTATGTGTTGTAGTTTGTGCCTTAGGCCTCTGATGTTTAGAGATATAATGTGTAGTTTATCTGTTGAGGCCATGGGGTATGTGTGTGTTGGTGTGTTGTGTTGCATAATCTGAAATAAATGTTATGAGGTTCCACAATCAGACATCTTCATACCTATATTTCTCGTTTGTAATTCAATATGACCTGTACAGTTTCTTTCAAGCGAGGATCTATCTTTCTTTCTAAACTTTTTAAACTGAAAAGACATACAGAGGCATTCATACCTAGGACTATTCATACGGAAAATGAGCATACTCTCCTTCCCATGGATCCACACCCACTTACATTCGAGTAATATGGTTTTGGGGATAAAGAAGGAGAACATAAAATATTGTGGGAGAGGAAAAGAATAATTTCTATTGAAGTATATACTAAAGCAGAGAAAGTGAAAGTCAAGGAGTACAGTGGTTGGGGAACAATGCATGATATGGAGAGGATAGGAGATATAAGGTTCAAACATTAAAAAACACGTACCTTGGAAGGAGGGAACAGATAACATTCACCCGAACTGAAATATCACACTTGGTATTGTTTAACTATTTATAAAGCTGAAAGTTCTGTAGCTAAAACAGGAAGTCTTCCATTTTAAGTTCATCCTCATCTGCCATGTCAATGATTAAACGGGGGCTGTTTTCTGCATCATGGGCGTCTGTCATGGTGTGCCAGGCTGGTCTGTTTTTGTCTGGAGTGGCTTCCTGCGTGCTGCTTGTTGTAATTTGTTGTGTTTTTGTGGTTAGAGTATTTATGAGTTTCTGTGGACTTGTCTTCTTGTAGTGTTGTGTTTTTGTGGTTAAAATGTTTATGGGTTTCTGTGGACTTGTCTTCTTGTAGTGTTGTGTTTTTGTGGTTAGAATGTTTATGGGTTTCTGTGGACTTGTCTTCTTGTAGTGTTGTGTTTTTGTGGTTAGAATGTTTATGAGTTTCTGTGGACTTGTCTTCTTGTAGTGTTGTGTTTTTGTGGTTAGAATGTTTATGGGTTTCTGTGGACTTGTCTTCTTGTAGTGTTGTGTTTTTGTGGTTAGAATGTTTATGAGTTTCTGTGGACTTGTCTTCTTGTAGTGTTGTGTTTGTGTGGTTAGAGTGTTTATGAGTTTCTGTGGACTTATCTTCTTGTAGTGTTGTGTTTTTGTGGTTAGAATGTTAATGGGTTTCTGTGGACTTGTCTTCTTGTAGTGTTGTGTTTTTGTGGTTAGAATGTTTATGGGTTTCTGTGGACTTGTCTTCTTGTAGTGTTGTGTTTTTGTGGTTAGAATGTTTATGAGTTTCTGTGGACTTGTCTTCTTGTAGTGTTGTGTTTGTGTGGTTAGAGTGTTTATGAGTTTCTGTGGACTTATCTTCTTGTAGTGTTGTGTTTTTGTGGTTAGAATGTTAATGGGTTTCTGTGGACTTGTCTTCTTGTAGTGTTGTGTTTGTGTGGTTAGAGTGTTTATGAGTTTCTGTGGACTTGTCTTCTTGTAGTGTTGTGTTTTTGTGGTTAGAATGTTTATGAGTTTATGTGGACTTGTCTTCTTGTAGTGTTGTGTTTGTGTGGTTAGAGTGTTTATGAGTTTCTGTGGACTTGTCTTCTTGTAGTGTTGTGTTTTTGTGGTTAGAATGTTTATGAGTTTATGTGGACTTGTCTTCTTGTAGTGTTGTGTTTGTGTGGTTAGAGTGTTTATGAGTTTCTGTGGACTTGTCTTCTTGTAGTGTTGTGTTTTTGTGGTTAGAATGTTTATGAGTTTATGTGGACTTGTCTTCTTGTAGTGTTGTGTTTGTGTGGTTAGAGTGTTTATGAGTTTCTGTGGACTTGTCTTCTTGTAGTGTTGTGTTTTTGTGGTTAGAATGTTTATGAGTTTATGTGGACTTGTCTTCTTGTAGTGTTGTGTTTTTGTGGTTAGATTGTTTATGAGTTTCTGTGGACTTGTCTTCTTGTAGTGTTGTGTTTTTGTGGTTAGATTGTTTATGAGTTTCTGTGGACTTGTCTTCTTGCAGTGTTGTGTCCTCTGTTTTTCTTGGGTTTGCTTCTTTTGTGGGGTTGTTTTGGTGGGTCTTCTTGTTTTCTGTTTCTGCGGGGTCCCATTGTTGCTGTTTTGTGTAATATTTTTCCGTTTTTTTTAATGTTCAACGAGCGTGAACCCGTCTTCTATTTTTGCTGGTGTTGATGCTGGAGTTGGTTCTTGCGATGTTGTTGGTGTCGGTGGTGCTGGTGTTGGGGGTGCTGGTGTTGGGGGTGCTGGCGTCGGTGGTGTTGGTGTTGGGGGTGCTGGCGTCGGTGGTGTTGGCGTTGGTGGTGTTGGTGTCTGCTCTGTGTTAGATTTGCCGGCTGCCTGGTTGGTTTCTATTTTTTTGGTGACACTGGCTAGACCAGTGTGAGGTTTCCCCACAAAAATCACATGGGGTTTTTCTCCCCGTTAGCGTCACCCACATCTTCCAAGTGGTGTTGTACTCGCCTGTTAAATTTGCATGTACGTAGTGCGAGATCTGGATCTTCTTTTTTGAGGTTTGTATTTAAAGTCCCATTTGTCCAAGCATTTTTTTTGCTTGGTAATTATAGCTTCAGTATCCCCTGTAGCTGCAATTACAATTTTCTTGATTGCTTCTTCTTTGACCATTGGGGGGGGGGGGGGGGTGGGGGGCGGCAATGAATAACGCCTTTAGATTTAACTTTATCCTCGTGTTCGATAAAGACTGAAATTTTGGGATTGTCCCATTCTATGGACATGTTCTCTAATCTAGCAAAGTGCATGATGTGGGCCGACTGGGTGAGGGTGGCGCAGAAGACCCTGGGATCAGCAAATCTCCCAACGCCTACCACCCCGTTTGGGCCCACACCGGCTGGTCCAGCTAGTATGCTGTGTATTAGTGAATATGATGTTTTAAATGCTTGAGATCCGAAACTGTTATTATCAATGTTCCTTGTTTGTGAATCGCGCTATTATGTGTGAAATCCTCTGTGTCAAAATCGACGAACAAAAATGCCATCTTAGTCGAAAAAAATTGCAAACACCACACTTCCGAACAAAGAGAAAAAAGAAAAAAAAAAACTAATCCACTTGTGAAGAAAAGAACCACAGTGTCGCACAGCTCTGGAGAGAAAACACGTCTGCCCGGTACGAGGAGGACTAGGCAAGTAGCTGCCGAATACAAACACTAGCTGGTCTTAATAGTTGCAAATAGTAACGTTAGAGTTGATCTATATGCTGCAAACTGTGTAAACAATGTCTTTTGTGGTTTCCAGTAGTTGTATATCGCTTTGAAAATTAATTTGATCATATACGTTAAATAGAACTAAATGTTACAACTTGCCTCAAAGTAGTTTGTGTCATAAGCTGAATTGTATCATTAGATAGAATTACAGGTACAAATTTGCTTTGATGAAATATTAAATAATGTAGTCAATTTAGTATTTATTTATTATCATCCTTTAATGTAAACATCGAAGAGAGACTAAACAGAAATGATGCTTAAGGAGCATACAAGGTGGTCAAAGAACTGGTAACACCAAGACAAAGCAGGAACCTTTTGATTCATGATAAAAACGGCAAGTGTCTCATTGAGGGAAATGATGTACTCGCAAGATGGACAGAGTACTGTTCCGAGCTATACAACTATGAAGGGCGAAACAAACCTGAGAAAACATTCCCCCAAACACCAACACATATAGAGGATAACCAACTGATAACGAAGGAAGAGGTAATTGCAGCGGTAAAGACATTTGAGAAGAGGGAAGGCGGCCGGCGTGGACAATATACCAGCAGAGCTCTTACAAGCAGGTGGAGAGGTAATGGTGGAAGGCCTGACACACATCTGTAACAAAATATGGGTGACAGGAAACTGGCCGGACTTATAGACGAAATCTATAGTTATACCGCTACATAAGTCTGGAAATCTAAAGCTGTGCCAAAATTACAGAACAATAAGCCTCATTAGCCACCCTAGCAAGGTCATGCTTAAATTAATCCTCGACCGATTGAAACCCCAAGCAGAGAACATTATTGCCGAGGAGCAAGCAGGGTTCAGACAGGGAAGAAGCACTACAGAACAGATATTTAATTTAAGGCTGCTAAGCGAGAAATATCTAGAACAGCAGCAAACACTGTATCATGCGTTTGTGGATTTTAAGAAGACGTTTGATAGGGTATGGCATAAAGCGCTTTGGGCAACCATGAGGATGTATAATATCAACAGAAATATTATAACGGTCCTTGAACACCTGTATAACAAGGCGTCTAGTGCAGTTCTTGTGAACGGGAGGCGAGGAGACTGCTTTTCGCACATCAGTTGGTGTGAGACAGGGGTGTACACTCTCTCCAACTCTTTTCAATATATTCCTTGAAGGAATTATGAGTGAGGCACTTGGAGGTCACGTTGGTACTGTCAAGATAGGGAGCCGAACGATTACTAACCTTCGTTTTGCAGATGATATCGACGGGTTGGCGGGTTCAGAAGCAGAACTCTAGGAATGGGTCAGAAGACTCGATGAAACAGCTCTTGACTATGGTATGGAGATAAACGCTGGAAAGACAAAACTAATGACAAACAACGCTACGGGCTTCAACAGCAAGATAAAAGCAAACGGTCAAGAACTCGAAGTAGTTGACCGTTTTAAATATCTTGGGTCGATTGTCAGTGATGAAGGATCAAAAATGTGAAGTATTGGCCAGAATAGCACAGACAATAGCGGCGCTTGCACAGCTTAACAAAATCTGGCAAGATAAACGATTAGCACTACGCACGAAAATCAGATTAATGCGTACACTGGTCCTGTCAATATTTCTCTATGCGTGTGAGACATGGACAGTTACAGCTGACCTTTAACGAAGGATACAGGCCTTGGAGATGAGATGTTTCTGAAGACTTTTAAACGTTAAGTACAAAGATCGAGTTACAAATGAGGAAATCCGAAATAGAATTACGACGGCAATAGGGCATTTCGAAGATCTCTTGGTAACTGTCAAAAGAAGGAAACTCACTTGGCACGGTCACATATCGAGATCAAATGGTCTTGCAAACACAATCCTCCACGGGAAGGTGCATGGCAGACGACGAAGAAGCCGGCCCAAAAAGAGATGGGAAGACAACATAAAAGAATGGACCAATCTCTGACCAGAAGAGTCACAGGCAGCGGCTTCTGACAGAGAGGGATGGCGTGCAGTTGTGAGGATGTCTTCATGTGTGCCCCATCGACCTTACCGGTTACGGGATGACCTGACCTGACCTTTAATATATAAAGGGAAACAACTGATAGGAGCATTCTTTGGAATTTTTTGTTGTAAGGGATACATTGCCCTTGTGACGAGGTAAACATTCGTCTTGTGAACATTGTTCACGACTAGGTCGTGTAACTGTTGTCTGGGTAATCGGATGACCTATACCGAGTGATGTGTAGAATTTCAATATAACCTGCTTATACTAAAGATGGAGTGGACGCTTTGGCGATCTGCTCCCGTCTTGTGTTTCTCAAGTGTTTTAAGACTGTTTTTTTTTGTTTATTTGTTTAATTCAGTATGTATTCGAAGATAAACGTGCTGGAGGAAATTGTCGATTTCGAAAGCCCAGACACCTTTATGGATGATGGCAGTGTCTTCCGCAAGTCGACACTGAAAAGCACCGTCACTGGCGAGCAGTCAGCAAGCTTAAAACCTCACGAGATTGCAAGCATCCTAGCCGGGCCAGTGGGCCCTTAGTGACCCAGTCAGCCCACATACTGCACTTTAAGAGCCTACATGGCAAGAGAGTCAACTGCTCGACTCCTAAACTCTCGTTATCCATCGAGCACCAGGAGCAAGAGAGAGAGAGAGAGGGGGGGTGCTCAACTGGGTACCTAAGACCACCAAGCTAGAGGCGGTCGTGACCAAAATCACGGGCGACAAAAACGCCGAGGTGTTTCCCCAACAAAACATCTCAGACAAATGGGCCTTTGCCTACAAAAAGATCAAAGTGGAGGTGCCCCACTACGTAACCGTCAGGTTCCTGAGTGGGGACGCCAAGCCCATAAAGCTGGGGGTCACGATCACCGGCCGCCGCACCCCATGCGAAGGATGTGGGGAAGACACGCACTGGATAAGCCAGTGCACCAAGAGGCGACGTCCAGAAATCGTGAGAGAGGCTGAGCGACAGCCAAACCCAAAGCTGGCTGAAGCTCAGCCTCCACCACCTCCAGCCTGCCCACCTCCACCCTTCGCTGAGGAGCACCCCGCCACCTCGGATGATGGGTACACCGAGGTGGACAGAAAGAGAAAAAGAAACTCGAGGAAGAGGAGTTTCTCTCCTCCAGTGATCAAAATGGGGACCGGCAATACACCGCCGGCCCCCGAAAAAATGACAGCAGAACCTGCGCCAGAGACCCTGCCAGAGCCAGTGCCGGAACCGGCCCCAAAACCGGGACCAGAACCGGCACCAGAACCGTCACCAGAGCCGTCACAAGAGCGGACAGACAGCGTCGGCCCGGTGTCCCCGCCAAGTCGGGACACCGATGACCAGATGTCCCCCATGCCCTCACCGAGGCTGGAGGACATTAGCTCGGACGAGGGCGAACCGGTCCGTCTGCTATTTGCAACAATGATGGACGGGCTAGAGCTGGACAAGGACTGAGTAGCGACCCAACCACAGAAGGGATACTCACGTCCTTGTCCAGCGGTCAATGTGGACAATTAACTTTGTTTTCGGCAACGCCTGGAAGGAGCTTTCAGAAAGTTCAAGCATAATATAAAGTTTTATGTGCGAATGGAGTGTAAATGTGTATTTGTTTAAATGCGGTGGTATGATTCCTAAAATTGTGTTGTGTTATTGTTATCATTGTTATTATTATTATCATTATTATCATTATTCCTATTGTTATTATTGTATGTTGGCAGGGCTCGCCCACCCAAGTGGGCGACCATCGTGTGACCCCATCAAATTGTTGTTTTTTACCACGCTATTTATTTTCATATGTTTCCCCGACAACCTGTATTTCAGCATCCCTACCTGACCCGCGTCAGTGGAGAGCTGCTACCCCGACAGACCCAATACTTTGTATCCGTCCAATGTCTACACTAAACTCCATACACATTGTTTCTATTAATATTAATGGACTAAAAAAGAAACAACAACACGTAGTGAGCATAATAAAGAAATATAAACCTGATTTCATTTTTTTAAAAGAAACACACATACACGAAGGTATACCTGCAGAACAAATCACAACAACACTACGCTTATTTAATAGTTGGTTTAGTTTAGGACAACACACAGGCGTAGCCACTCTACAAACATCTGACGAATGGATAGTTTCACATAGTCACAGGGATACAGAGGGTAGAATACAGATAGTACAGGTACACAATACACACGACAGTACAGACAAACACACCTTAATTAACATTTACGCCCCAGCAAAACCTCTACAACAAACACCCTTTTATGAAAACCTAATAAAAACCATAGAACAACATTTTAAAAATCAAAACATGAAACTTGCTGGGGATTTCCACTGCACACTAAGTAACTTAGACACATCACGTACACAGATAAGAAAAATACGAACAACAAATTTAGAAATAATGTTAGACAAAAATAACCTTATAGATGCATACAGGAATACGTACCCTATTGGAACAGACACAACTTATACAACCCACTCACAGCACGGTACAACACACACTAGAATTGATAGGATTTACACACCAAAAACATACACAGTTAATCAAATACACCACATAGACACAACCCCCTTTACAGACCACAAAGCAGTAGCTATTATAGTTAACGGCACACACATATCAAATAGTCGCACACAATCAAAACACTGGAAATTCAATAACTCACTACTTAATAATAAAGATTTTGTAAAAACAATATCCAATTTAATAAGAAATCTCACAACACACCTATCAGACACAAATCTAAACAGTTATTGGTATTTAATTAAAAGTACAATCAGGGACCGCACACAGACCATTTCAAAACAAATTCACAGAAATACAAAACGCAATAGACAGATTATGGAAGAAACTATAAAAATTACAAAACTAATCGACAAAAACTTACCCCAAATTCAACTTTTACAGGACGAATTAGATAAAATCGATAATTATAAACTACAAGGGGCCCAATTAAGAGCTAAAATGCCAGAAGTTTTGCAGGAAAACCCCACACAACAGTACTTAGCGGTAGAACAGAACATACAACGTACACGACAAATACACAAAATCAAGGGACCAACAGGACAAATTTTAACTGAACTCCAACGAAATACGACAGACATTTCATGACTTCTACACGATGTTGTATTCTGCAGAGAATACCACGCACACTGAGTGCGGAAAATTGTATGGATATACAAAGCAGTTGAGCGACACAGACAGGGATGCCATCAGTACACCCCTGTCCTTACTTGACTTAAAAAAACTCACTCGACTCCTTTCAGAAAAACAAAAGCCCTGGCTCTGACGGCTTGACCGGAGAGTTCTACGTAACCTTCTTCGACAGTATTGGATCCACCCTTTTAAAAGTTTTAAATGAAGCATTTGAAACAGGCGAATTGCCAAATAGCCTAAATGAAGCTTACATTACACTGATCCCTAAACCGGACAGTGACAAGCTAGAGGCCAAAAACTACAGACCAATTTCTCTCCTGAACGTAGACTACAAAATTCTGACCAAAGCCCTCACACTAAAGATTAGACCCTTTATGCGACATCTAGTACATAAAGACCAACAATGTAGCGTAAAGGATAGGAAAATCAGTAAACATGCACATTTCCTACGAGACATTATACAATATACAAGCGACAAAAACAGCCAATCTGGCATTCTCTCAATCGATCAAGAAAAAGCTTTCGATAGAGTCTCGCATTCCTTTCTCCGCGAAATATTAAATAAAAATAACATTGGGGAATACCTCACCAAATGGATAAAAATAATATTTAACAGACCCGAAAGCAAAATAATGATTAATCATAATTTAACAGATAGTTTCCCCCTAACAAGATCAGTCAGGCAAGGATGTCCGCTGTCCCCAACACTGTATACCCTAGTCTTGGAGCCCCTACTAGAGAAGATTAGACAGGACCCAACAATAGTAGGGACCCATGTACCGGGGTCTGGGGAACAAAAATTAATAGCTTACGCGGACGATACCGCTTTCTTTCCATCCAATAGTAATATCCTAAACACCTTCACACAATTCGGCACAGAAAGCGGATCCAAAATTAATATCCCCAAATCATCCATAATGGGGATTGGCAAGTGGAAAAATAAATTCGATTTTCCCTTTCACCTAAATCAAGTAAATAAAATAAAAATATATGGAATAATATACCCTGCAAATCCACTTGATCCTAACAAAGAAATATGGGAGAAAATGACTGTAAATACTAATAACATCCTCAACAAATTTGAATACAAAATTACAACAATATTTGGGCGTAGTATAATAGTTAACTCAGGTACAACAATCAAAGAAATAAATAAAGCAGTTAAAAATGTCATATTCCGCAACACAGTACATAATATCCAATCTTAAACATTAATGCAGGAAAAAAATCGAGGTGGGATCGCCCTACAAGGCAATACAATCACTAAGAATCAAATTTGTACAAGAAATCATAAAATACCCTAATGAATACCCACTATCCCATTATTATTTAGGACTAAGGATAACCAAATTATGTAAATTAATTAACAATATCCCACACTGCTTTAAAAATATACCTGTTTTACAAACAATGCATTAGACACATTACCGGAAACGAAACATTTTTCACACAAAAACCAGACACGATTTACAAAAAACTAATATTATTACAGGAACCCCCACTTAAAGATAGGATTAAACGAGGATACGGGTATTTTATAACTAATTACACACATAACTTTTGTAATCTACACAACCTTAAAGTATCACCACACATTAAAGAAGTTACTACTTACAGACTAATTTTCAGAACAACACCAATACGTAAACAAACTCAAACCCAGCTAGGACACGTAACACAAAAATGCCATCTTTGCAACAGAAACATACAAGAAACAGAAAATCATTTATTCTATCTTTGTAAAGTAGTTAGCACAACACTAGGTAAAATTAGACAAATAATGAGCAAATTTACTAAAATAAGAGTAGACATGTTTAGGGCCATAATACTTCATACACTTCCATGGACAGATAGAGACACACAAAACAAACTCCTAACAATACTGGCAGAGTTCAGATACTTAGTATGGACCTGTCGGTATAGAGCTCTCTACCACGGGCATACCTTTAATAGAGGCAGTTTTCTATCTTTGTTTAAGGGAATGAGTAGGTTCTTTGCCCAGATGTTTCACGATCTGTGAATATTCTGGGCAGGACCTGCGGACTGCCTGTGAGTAAGGTGTAGATATTTGGATTTTTGTACGAGTGAGTGTGAACGAGAATGTACGATGTGTGTACACACGGGTACTAGGATGAACATATTTATGTAAATATTTTATAAGTCTGCATTGTGGATAAATGTAGATGCATGCGTACCCATGTGTGTGGGAGAGTCGGTAACGTATGGAAAATTGAATGCAGGCGTATGCTGAAGCTATGTGTGGATGAAGGTACATGTTTAGACAGAAATGTCTCTGTGTTGCCTGGAACTGTGGTGCTTGTGTGGGTGTGTGTGTGTGTCTGTGTGTATATGTGTGTGGAAGGAGTTTATAACAGTGAATTTATTTTGTAAATAACTTGTACAAATGTATTAAGAATTCCATTTCGCTGTTATTTTTCTCTGGCTGCATTTTGCATAAACTCTTTGAAAGAGAACGACACTTGAAAATGTAAAATGCGCCATTGAAGCGGAAAAAATAAAAACCTTAAAATCTTATACTAAAGGCGTGTGTTACTTTATGGGTTGTTTGAGTATTGGATAATAACAAGACGCAAGCAAAGGTATGTGAACTTGTTTTTATATTCAAACTGTAACAAATCAACTTTAAAATGTTAATCTCACTGCACATCTCTAAACGCTACACCGACATTTTTCAAGCACAAAGCGTCCGCTGTCATCATCATAATAACATTAATCATATGGAGTATTGCATGTTTCTTGTTGGCTAGATAACTGTGGACGTATTTGTCATTGTATAACATTTGAAACACGTAAACACGAAACTATACGTTACCCTAGTACGTTTGTGTATGCTGTTTATATACATATGTTTCATTACTCTAAATTTCTACATTCCTGAATGTAAACAAACAGTTGTCAGCGTATACATTCTTACAGTTCAGGTATTGACACAAACACACATTACTGTCAAGTTGTTAACATATATTTTATTCAAGCAATGATATTAGTAACTTACACCAGATGGAAGACCTGGTAGGAATACAGACCTAAGTACATTAGACATACATATGTAGACATTCATGTCGTAGTTGTGCGTGTATGTATGTCACCGTGTAAAGCGATCCACTGTACAAAAACGCCAACATTTTGTAAACCACGATGAATTCAGTTGCTACTGGTTGTTCAAAGGACCCTCTATATAAACCTCTACAAACAACATAGTTAGAATAATGACAATAGCAAATAAATCGTCGCTTCTGTAAAGAATAGGGGGGGGGGGTACGTTTTATAGATGGAATAAATGTGTGTGTGTGTGTATGTGTGTGCGTGTGTTTGTGTGTCTGTGTGTCTGTTTATTTACATTCCCCACGAGAAAGTGAACACACAAATGACTGATCGTTTCAAACACGGCCTTGCACTAGCCTGTCTTGTGACGTCTCTACTCACCTTGCATGGAAAGACACGAATCATAACAAAGCACTAGTTCCCATTCTATTCCAGTTAGCAGTATACCAGAATACAATGGTATTTAAACTACAAACCGTTACAAGTTCCGTACAAAAACAGCATTTCTAGTGTAAGGTTCATATTACAAGAAGAGACTAGCATTGAGATTTGCATTTATATCAAATCAGGACTGTTTTAAGTTGTATATGCTGATCAATATTTGTGTGTGTTTGTGTGTAGTGAGACTCAGTGTGAATTTGAGACAATAATTTCACGATTGCCACACTGAGAGCTAACAAAGCGTCTAGCCCCTCACTTTAGATCAGTTGCCCTAATCCATGTTATACCTGTGCCCACTTTTATAACTTTCGTGAAGGTAGATTTTGAAAGTGAAGAAAATTCTATGATCGCCGACTGAGTGTGTATTTTGGATGTTTTTAATCATAATGTGACATTTCCTTTGCAGAACGTCGCTCCCATCACAGTCCGTCTGACATAAACTTGATCTCTTGCCGAATCTCTGGCCTGTTCCAGAGTCATGACCAAGCATTCCTTAACATCTTCGTGTTATCGCTTTCTTGGTATGCCTCTGCCTCTTTTGCCCGGCACCATACCCTACATTTTCATTCTTTCAAGAACTGTGTGTCTTTTTATGTGACCATAGTATTTCCATTTTTTGTTTATGATGGAATTTATGAACAAGCTCTCCTCTATGCCCAACTTTTGTCGAATGTATGCATTTCTTTTTTTCGGTCTATGGTATTGTGATGACCTTTTTATAACTCGACGTTTGACTAACTGACCATATTTCACAGCCGTATGCTGCCACTAAAATAAAGACAGGTTCTCAAAATGTGCACTTCGGTTGGTTCGTTGGTATTCGGCGATAGTTTCCTCATCATGTGTGTTTACTACAGCATGTCATTATTCTGCTACCGCCCACCTGAAAGATAAAATCGCCCACTAATGGGGGTTAGAGTTCAGTTTGAAGAGCACTGCTTCAGATGATGAATCTTAGTTCAATGAAACAACTTACATAGAAGAGATACACCTGGCATGAAACAACTTACCTAGAAGAGATACACCAGGCATGAAACAATTTACCTAGAATAGATACACCTGACATGAAACAACTTACCTAGAAGAGATACACCTGACATGAAACTACTTACCTAGACGAGATACACCTGAGATGAAACAATTTACCTAGAAGAGATACACCTGACATGAAACAATTTACCTAGAAGAGATACACCTGACATAAAACAACTTACCTAGAAGAGATACACCTGACATGAAACAACTTACCTAGAAGTGATACACCTGGTATGAAACAACTTACCTAGAAGAGATACAACTGACATGAAACAACTTACCTAGAAGAGATACACCTGGCATGAAACAACTTACCTAGAAGAGAAACACCTGTCATGAAACAACTTACCTAGGTGAGATACACCTGGCATGAAACAAAGAGTAATCCCACTCATTATGTGTATTGAACAACAACAATAACAGAATCCTTAAGGGAAGAGATAGCGGTAGACCCAAAAATACGTTGAGAAGAGAATGTTAGAAGAAACTAAAATGAAAGAATTATACCTGGAGAAAGGCAGAATGAGCAGCCCAGTACCATGCATGCTGGCGTGATTTTGTCAATGGTCTATGCACCGAGACGAGGCCAAGACCTTTGACTGATTAACCCGTTGTGGACAAAATCTATTTCTGCATCACAAACTCCTACTTTTCAACAAAAAATCGCCTTACGGTGTCATGGAAACACCCAAGATCCAGTCATTGGCACCAACTGGATTTTATTATCACCAGGGGACTACATTTGAATCACACACAATGAGCACCCAGCTACCCGAGTGCTGAATCTGATACTGACAACACATTGGTCGTTGCCCGAGTCAAGCTGAGACCTAAGAGAATCTTCACGGCAAGCACAAACCCATTTTGAGGATAAATTTAGACAACACCAAGAATCCAGAAAAGTGTTTCCGGTTCCAACAGCAGCTTGCAGATATTCTACTGATACATCAGGAGACTGTACAGCTAGGGAAAAGTAAGATTCAATCAAATAAGCTATTCTCAAAGCAGTAGTAACAGCGTATGGCATTAGAGAACACAGGAATCAAGACTGGTTTGAGGCAAATAGTCGGATGCTGCAGCCTTTGATTGACAGGCAAAAGGCAGCACTATTGAGAAACAAAGACAAAACAACACGAAACGCTTTCAATGTATTGAAACAAAGGTGAAAAAAAAATGCAAAGGAGAGCTAGACAGTGGCGTATTGCATACATTTATGTGAGAATATCCAAGATGCCGTTAATAATAAAACATCAGAGGCATGTATGAATGGATTTTTTTTTACTTTTGCGTTCGCCTTATTTCTCAAATCCCCAAGGCGGTGTGCGTTACACTGTGGATTTTATTTTGCGCCTGTCGGCCCAGTGCATCCGACTTCAGCATGCATTTCATATAAAAGTCTGCTTCCTCCTGCATTTTCTAAGGGTTTCCTTCCCCGGGGTAACGGCCTGTGCTGTGATGGGGATCGAACCCAGCACCTTCGGATTGTGAGCCGTACCACTTAACCACTAGGCCACTGTTGTGGCCTGTGCGGAGTCTGAAGACCACGACCTGCTTTCTTCTGTTCAACTGGTAATAGGCATCATTTGTTGTGTAGCCAGTATGCTCTGTTTCCCATTTGGTCATGTACCTGGCCCTAATAAACCTTTTGGACTCTTCGTAGGTCACACTAGAATCTGGTTGTGGTAGTCTTGCACCTTCTTTTGCAGTCTGTCTGCCTCCTCGTTGCCTTGGATGTTACATTGGAATGGAACCCACTGTACCACTACTCTTTTTGGTGCGGACCGCTGGCATAGGTGACATAGTACTGCTCTTAAATCATTTTCAGTATTTTTTCTGACTTTTTAGTGCTGTAACTATAGCCAGGGCATCAGGGCATCTGTAAACATTACTATCTGGGTTTCATTGCTTTCGCCTGTCAGCATTGCTTCTACTGCAGCATTCAATGCCTCTGCCTCCGCTATGAAATTGCTTGAGAATTTTCCAGTTGCCACTGACAGTGCTATCTTTCTACCGTTTATTAGGCTCAGGAATACCCCTCCCTCTCCATTCTGTGTTGTGTTTGTTGCAGAACCATCGGTGTATGCATGGGTCCAGTCCATGCTTGAGTAGTTTTTCGCTTTGTACCTCAGGGTTATTTCTCTTCTTTCTTTTTCAGTCTGGCTGTTCTTGTTTCCAATACCTGGTATATTTTCTACCACCTCTGGAACAATATGCTGCTTCCAGCTGGGTTTGCGTACAGTAGGGATGGACTATGGTGTTCTTGTTGTGTTCATAGGGTCTTCGCTCATCTTTGCTTTGACTATTTCTGCAAAGTTTCTCTCCTTAGTCTCCCCTTTCCAAATCCATTTAGTCTCTGATGTATTGGATGGTCTGTCAGTCTTCTTAGTTTTCTGCTTGCTGCTGGGCTCTGCTGTCTCTTCTATCAGTCATGGATTGCAGATTTGTAATCTTTTCAAGTTCTACAATTGGCGTTGACTTCATGCCTCTTGTTATAACTCTCATGGCTTGGTTTTGAAGTTTGCTAATTTTATCAAAGTTTACCTTTGCTGCTGTTGTCCATGCCGCAATGCCATACTCGTGAACTGGTCTCACTCTTCCAGTGTACAGTTTATTCAGTATTCTTTCGTCTGCACCTCAGCTTGTGCCAGCAAGTTTCCTCATGATTGCCATTCTGTGTCTGGCTCTCATTCGGTTTTTCTCGATCTGACTTTTCCATGTCATGCGCTGATCAAATGTGACGCCCAAGTAGTTTGGGTTGTCGTTTAGCCGCATATATTTGCCATTAAGATTTATTTTGGTGTTCTGTGGTTTATTTGAAAGGGATAATATCGTACATCTAATTTTTCTTCATTTATTTTGACCAGCAATGATTTCGCCTTCTCCTGCAGCGATGTTAGGGCCTGCTGGATCCGATTGTTTGCTACAGTGAGATTTTCGTATGAAGGGATAAAGAAAGTCATCGGCCAAACAGTGAAAAAGAGTGTGCGGCTAATAGCTTTATCTGCGAAGAGCATGACTGATAAGAGGAAGCGGTTAGACAGATGGGTAGTGCCCTATCTTCAACTCAACTTAAGCGAGACAGAGATAACAGAAGATGCCCTCAATGCCATTGACGCCATACCAACTCTGGACCATCTGGACTCGCTGCCAACCATGGAAGAAGTTAACTGTGCTATTGCTGACCTCGCTTCTGGCAAGGCTCCAGGAAATGATGGAATCACATTGGAGGTCATCAGGAATAGGAAGGACATACTTGCTCCACAGATACACCAGTTGGTAACATTATGCTGTCATAGAGGAACGTCTTACGAGAAAAGATGGCAACGTTCGAGGCGTATTTAACACAGGAAAGTACGACTGGCCACCATGGAAGAGTGTGGGACCTCCCATTTATTACCAAAGAAAGTACGACTGGCCACCATGGAAGAGTGTGGGACCTCCCCATTTATTACCAAAGAAAGTACGGCTGGCCACCATGGAAGAGTGTGGGACCTCCCCATTTATTACGAAAGAAAATTAGACTGGCCACCATGGAAGAGTGTGGGACCTCCTCATTTATTACGAAATAAAGTTCGACTGGCCACCATGGAAGAGTGTGAGGCCTCATTTATTACCCAAAAAATGTCCACTGGCCACCATGGAAGAGTGTGAGACCTCCTCATTTATTACCAAAGAAAGTTCGGCTGGCCACCATGGAAGAGTGTGGAACCTCCCCGTGTATTACCAAAGAAAGTACGACTGGCTACGATGGAAGGGTGTGTGACCTCATTTATTACCAAAGACAGTTCGACTGGCCACCATGGAAGAGTGTGGGACCTCCCCGTGTATTACCAAAGAAGGTCATGGATCAAACAAATAATAGAACAAGCGGTGCAGATGAAACGGTCTACCATTGTAGGACTTTTGGTTCCACATTTACTTTCATTGGACTAAGATGCATCATCTGAAGCGGTGCTCTTCACACTGAACTCTAACCCCCATTAGTGGGCGATTTTATCTTTCAGGTGAGCGGTAGCAGAATAATGACATGCTGTAGTGAACACACAAGCTGAGGAAACTATAGCAGAATAATGACATGCTGTAGTGAACACACAAGATGAGGAAACTATAGCAGAATAATGACATGCTGTAGTGAACACACAAGATGAGGAAACTATAGCAGAATAATGACATGCTGTAGTGAACACTCAAGCTGAGGAAACTATAGCAGAATAATGACATGCTGTAGAGAACACACAAGCTGAGGAAACTATCGCCGAATAATGACATGCTGTAGTGAACACACAAGCTGAGGAAACTATCGCCGAATAATGACATGCTGTAGTGAACACACAAGCTGAGGAAACTATCGCCGAATAATGACATGCTGTAGTGAACACACAAGCTGAGGAAACTATCGCAGAATAATGACATGCTGTAGTAAACACACAAGCTGAGGAAACTATCGCCGAATAATGACATGCTGTAGTGAACACACAAGCTGAGGAAACTATCGCAGAATAATGACATGCTGTAGTGAACACACAAGCTGAGGAAACTATCGCAGAATAATGACATGCTGTAGGGAACACACAAGCTGAGGAAACTATCGCCGAATAATGACATGCTGTAGTGAACACACAAGCTGAGGAAACTATCGCAGAATAATGACATGCTGTAGTGAACACACAAGCTGAGGAAACTATCGCAGAATAATGACATGCTGTAGTGAACACACAAGCTGAGGAAACTATCGCCGAATAATGACATGCTGTAGTGAACACACAAGCTGAGGAAACTATCGCAGAATAATGACATGCTGTAGTGAACACACAAGCAGAGGAAACTATCGCAGAATAATGACATGCTGTATTGAACACACAAGCAGAGGAAACTATTGCCGAATAATGACATGCTGTAGTGAACACACAAGCTGAGGAAACTATCACCGAATAATGGCATGCTGTAGTGAACACACAAGCGGAGGAAACTATCGCCGAATAATGACATGATGTAGTGAACACACAAGCAGAGGAAACTATCGCAGAATAATGACATGCTGTAGTGAACACACAAGCAGAGGAAACTATCGCAGAATAATGACATGCTGTAGTGAACACACAAGCAGAGGAAACTATCGCCGAATAATGACATGCTGTAGTGAACACACAAGCTGAGGAAACTATCGCAGAATAATGACATGCTGTAGTGAACACACAAGCAGAGGAAACTATCGCAGAATAATGACATGCTGTAGTGAACACACAAGCTGGGGAAACTATCGCAGAAAAATGACATGCTGTAGTGAACACACAAGCTGAGGAAACTATCGCAGAATAATGACATGCTGTAGTGAACACACAAGCTAAGGAAACTATCGCCGAATAATGACATGCTGTAGTGAACACACAAGCTGGGGAAACTATCGCAGAATAATGAACTGCTGTAGTAAACACAAGCTGAGGAAACTATCGCAGAATACCAGCAAACCCACCGAAGTGCAAATTTTGACAACCTGTGTTTTTTTTAGTGCCAGCATACCGCTGTGAAATATGGACAGTTAGCCAAACGGCGAGTCCTTCTAGTAGAAATGTTATAGAAAGGTCATCAGAATGCCATGGACCGAAAAGAAGAAATGCATTCGAAATACATGTATACATTCGACAATAGTTGGACATAGAGGAGAGCATTTTCATAAATTCCATCATAAACAAAAAATGGAAATACTTTGGTCACATAAAAAGACACACAGTTCTTGAAATAATGGAAATGTAGGGTATGGTGCCGAGCACGAGAGGCAGAGGCATACCAAGAAAGCGATAACACGAAGATGTTAAGGAATGCTTGGTCATTTCTCTGGAACAGGCCAGAGATTCGGCAAGAGATCGAGTTTATTTCAGACGGACTGTGATGGGAGCGACGTTCTGCAAAGGACATGTCACATAATGATTAGTAACATCAAAAATACACACTCAGTCGGCGATCATGGAATGTTCTTCAATTAAAATGTAAGTAGGCGGTAAGGAAATGTACCCTCACGAAAGTTTTAAGTCAGCTGGAAGGAAAATTTACCCTCACGAAAGTTATAAAAGTTAGCTGGAAGGAACATTTACCCTTACGAAAGTTATAAAAGTTAGCTGGAAGGAAAATTTACCCTCAGGAAAGTTATAAAAGTCAGTTGGAAGGAAAATTCATGAAAGAGATAAAAGTAGGCGCAGTATAACAAGGATAAGGACCACTGATCTAAAGTGAGGAGCTAGACGCATGTTACAAGTTCCATGCTCTCAGTGTGGCAATCATGAAATTATTACACAAACACACACAAATATTGATCAGCATATACAACTTAAAACAGCCATGATTTAATATAAATCAAAATCTCTATGTTCGTTTCTTCTTATAATGTGAAGCTTACACTAGAAATGCTGTTTTGTACGGAACTTGTAACGGTTTGTGGTTTAAATATCATTTTCTTCTCGTATACTGCTAACTATAATAGAATGGGAACTAGTGCTTTGTTTTGATTCGTGTCTATCCATGCAAGGTGAGTAGAGGTTTCACATGACAGGCAAGTGCAAGGCCGTGTTTGAAACGATCAGTCATTTGTGTGCTCACTTTCCCGAGGGAAATGTAAACAAACACACACACACACACACAAACACACACCCACTCGTACACACACACGTAGACACACACATATTTATTCCTCCTACAAAACGCACGCCCCTCCTGTCTCTATTCTCCCCCCCCCCCTCTTCTCTTTACAGAAGCGACGATTTATTTACTATTGTCATTATTCTAACTATGTTGTTTGTAGAGGTTTATATAGAGGTTCCTTGGAACAACCAGTAGCAACTGAATTCAACGTGCCGTGCAAAGTGTTGGTGACCCGTGTATAGTGGAAGGCTTTACACGACCACACACACATACACGCACAACTACGACATGAATGTTTACATATGTATGTACTTAGGTCTGTATCCCTACCAGGCCTTCCATCTGGTGTAAGTTACTAATATCATTGCTTGAATAAAATATATGTTAACAACTTGACAGTAATGTGTATTTGTGTCAATACCTGAACTGTAAGAGTGTATAAGCTGTCAACTGTTTGTTTACATTCAGGAATGTAGCAATTTAAGGTAATGAAACATATGTATATAAACAAAGAAAAACATACTACGGTAACTTATAGTTTCAAGTTTACGTGTTTCAAATGTCATACTATGACAAATACGTCCACAGTTATTTAGCCAACAACAAACCTGCAAGATTCCATATGATTGATTTTATTATAATGATGGCGGCGGACGCTTTGTGCTTGGAAAAAATATCGGTGTAACGTTTAGAGATGCGCAGTGAGATTACCCTTTTAAAGTTGATTTGTTAGAGTATGTATACATAAACAAGTTCACATACCTTTGCTTGCGTCTTGTTATTATCCAATACTCAAACAACCCATAAAGTAACAACACATCTTTAAGATAAGCACTTTATATTTAAACCCTACACATCACTCGGTATAGGATATCCGATTACCCAGACAACAATTACACGACCCAGTCGTGAACAATGATCACAAGACGAATGTTTACCTCGTCACAAGGGCAATGTATCCCTTACAACAAAGAAGGCCAATGTAGAAATGTTTGGACAAATGGGATTTCTGGTACAAACCTACCAAACGACCGATTCCCCATTATGTTCACTCAAACCTGAAAGGTGATATCAACACCACATGGAAGATGTGGGTAACTCTGACGGGCAGGCGAACGCCATGCAACTATTGTGGCGAGGAGTCTCACTGGTCAAGCCAGGTCAGGTCATCCCGTAACTGGTGAGGTCGTTGGGGCACACATGAAGACATTCTCACAACTCCACGCCATCCCTCTCTGTCAGATGCCGCTGCCTGTGACTCCTCTGGTTGGAGACTGGTCCATTCTTTTATGTTGTCCGCCCATCTCTGTTTCGGCCGACCTCTTCGTCGTCGGCCATGCACCTTTCCGTGGAGGATTGTATTTGCAAGACCATTTGATCTCGATATGTGACCGTGCCAAGTGAGTTTCCTTCTTTTGACAGTTGCCAAGAGATCTTCGAAAGGCCCTATTGCTGTTGTAATTCTATCTCGTATTTCCTCGTTTGTAACTCGATCTTTGTACGTGACGTTAAAAAGTTTTCGGAAACATCTCATCTCCAAGGCCTGTATCCTTCGTTGAAGGTCAGCTGTAACTGTCCATGTCTCACACGCATAGAGGAATATTGACAGTACCAGTGTACGCATTAATCTGATTTTCGTGCGTAGTGCTAACCTTTTATCTTGCCAGATTATGTTAAGCCGTGCAAGCGCCGCTATTATCTGTGCTATTCTGGCCAACACCTCACATTTTGATCCTTCATCACTGACAATCGACCCGAGATATTTAAAACGGTCAACCACTTCGAGTTCCTGACCGTTAGCTTTTAACTTGCTGTTGAAGACCGTAGCGTTGTTGGTCATTAATTTTGTCTTTCCAGCGTTTATCTCCATACCATAGTCAAGAGCTGTTTCATCGAGTCTTCCTGGAGTTCTGCTTCTGAACCCGCCAACCCGTCAATATCATCTGCAAAACGAAGGTTTGTAATCATTTGGCCCCCTAACTTGACAGTACCAACGTGACCCCCAAGTGCCTCACTCATAATTCCTTGAAGGAATATATTGAAAAGAGTTGGAGAGAGTGTACACCCCTGTCTCACACCAACTGATGTGCGAAACCAGTCTCCTCGCCTCCCATTCACAAGAACTGCGCTAGACGCCTTGTTATACAGGTGCTCAAGGACCGTTATACTGGAGAAAACATTCCCCCCAACAAATATAGAGGATAACCAACTGATAACGAAGGAAGAGGTAATTGCAGCGGTAAAGACACTGAGAAGAGGGAAGGCGGCCGCCGTGGACAATATACCAGCAGAGCTCTTACAAGCAGGTGGAGAGGTAGTGGTGGAAGGCCTGACACACATCTGTAACAAAATATGGGCGACAGGAAACTGGCTGGACTTATGGACGAAATCAATAGTTATACCGTTACATAAGTCTGGAAACCTAAAGCTGTGCCAAAATTACAAAACAATAAGCCTCATTAGACACCCTAGCAAGGTCATGCTTAGATTAATCCTCGACCGATTGAAACCCAAAGCAGAGAACATTATTGCCGAGGAGCAAGCAGGGTTCAGACAGGGAAGAAGCACTACAGAACAGATATTTAATTTAAGGCTCCTAAGCGAGAAATATCTAGAACAGCAGCAAACACTGTATCATGTGTTTGTGATTTTAAGAAGGCGTTTGAAAAGGTATGGCATAAAGCGCTTTGGGCAACCATGAGGATGTATAATATCAACGGTCAAGCCAGTGCCACCAAAAAAAACAGAAGACAGACAACCAACAGTCTTAACAACACAGAACAACAGACACCATCACCAACGACAGCAGCACTACCGACACCAGCAACAGCGCCAACAACAACAACAAAAGACGGCTTTACACTCGTCGAGCACGCACGCAAACGAAAAACATAACACAGAGCAGCAAAAAACGGAACACCACAGAAGCAGAAAACACGCAGCCCCACCAAAACAACCCCACAAAAGCAGACCCAACAGGTGCAGCAGACGACACAACAGCACAAGCCAAGCCCACAGAAATCCATAAACATTCAAACCACAAAAACAGAACAGATGACAAAAGATGATAGCACACATGACGCAATTCACAGTATTTCATGTTCCCTTTCTGTCTCCTAATCCTTAAAACTACACTATCTGAATGTAAGTGTGTGTGGGTGTTTGAGAATGAGAGTATATTTGGCCTGATTATATATATGCGCATGTATGAATGTCTCTTTCTGTTTGTTCAGTTCGAAAGTTATAGAAAGAAAGATAGATATTCATTTGAAAGAAACGTTACATCTTATAATGAATTACAAAGAAGATATATAGGTATGAATATGTTTGACTGTGGAACCTCATAAAATGTATTTCAGATTATACAACACAACATTCCACTACACACATACCCCATGGCCTCAACAAAATAAACTACATATCATATCTCTAAACATCAGAGGCCTAAGGCACAAACTACAACACGTAACAGATTTCATCTTTTTACAAGAAATACACATAGACCACGACATGCATGCACGTTTACTCACAGCAAAATTAGGAATAGCTCATGCATGGTTTAGTTTAGGAACACAGACAGGAGTAGCTATTTTACAGACATCAGAAAGTTGGGAAATGACTCATAACCATAGAGACACGGATGGTAGGGTACAAATAATACAAGTTACAAAAAGTTTAATAGTATCGACACACACACACTAGTTAATATATGCCCCCACAATTAAGACACAGCAGTATACCTTTTATAACAATCTTTTTAACACACTAAGTCAACAATACAAAAAACATAAAATCATAATGGGTGGGGATTTCAATTGCACATTGAACACTTTAGACACAACACATGTGACAATTAAAACAAGGAAAACAAACGACATCCTACAGTACATTTTAGATGAGCATGCCCTATTACATACATACAGACGGAAATATCCAGAGGGCAAGGAGACAACATACACAGACAAAACATATACTCATGGCACATCAGCTAGAAAAGATAGATTCTATACACACGCAAACTATATAATAAACAAAATACGTCATTTAGACACTAGAACATTTACAGACCACAAAGCAGTAGAAATAGTCGTAAACTCAACACACACAAACACAAATTACGGTTCAGCTCAGAGTAAGATGCTACCTCACACAGGTAGTTTGGGGTCAGAGCTGGTTCCTCCCCATATGTCAAGTAAATAGGACGAAAGCGAGCGAGAGAAATTTTGTCGGGTGGAAAATTAAAACCTTACAACCTACGTGCATACTCGCAATATGAACATCCATGTGGATCTGCTGCAGGGCCATAGATCACTCCATTCTAGGATGTATTAAATTACCCCTAGATAGAGGGGAGACGCCCAAGGCAGGTTCTCTCTCGCGACTTAATTTTTTTTTTTTCCAACATTCAGGGGACGATAGCTCTTGTTTTTTTTAACTTCTTTGTACTTTACGTGGTTGCAACCCTTTATAAGTTTAAAAATAAATATCTTAGCACACTTCCAACTTTTACACAATTTATGTAGATTATGTAAAGATATGTGAAACACACCACATCTATTGCAGACCTCGCTTTGATCTTCTTTTTTCTACAACTAGAATCAATTGTCCAGTAAGATAGATAGCAGATACAAATGTAGTTGGTTCCCACAGAGTTTCCCATAGAGGTTCTCATAACAAGGTACAAGCAAACACAATGACAACATTGTGAGACCTCAACACATGTATGCAGAGCCCTTATAGCAATGTTAATGCAGATGATTCTAATGAGAAGGTACGGGGTTCGTTTCGTGGTTTCGTTGTGTAGACGGATACATTATTGGTTATTAGAGAAGACTTGAAAGAGTAAACGAACTGGGTCTCATAAAATATGCTGTCTCGTAACAATGTCTCTAATATATAATTACTTACATCATTGACTAAATGTACTTCTTTGAGATTTTTAAGACAAACAACGAGAAAGTGGACCGGTCACCTTCACCCCATAACAGCTGAGACACCTTACAGTGAAGACTCTAACACTGCGTCACAGACCTCAGTATTTGTAATGCAACTTCCTTTGTTTAATTTGATAAATCCACGAATACATACACAAAGAGTTAAGTAAGTTTTTCTTGATATTATTTCTGATCTAATCCGTAGTTTTTTGTTGGGTGGATAGTCCTTATAGATGGTAGTTTGACAGGCCATATTCATGTTCGTGAGCTTTACTCGTCTGTGTTGTTTTGTTATCCCTTAGCTAGTAGTGAGCTGTGAACATTGGGATGTCCTTGATCACCCCACTAGTTCATGTTGTAACTCGTTTATTTTGTATTCTGTATTGAATATATATATATATATATATATATATATATATATATATATATATATATATAGAGAGAGAGAGAGAGAGAGAGAGAGAGAGAGAAATCTCTCGATAGTAATGCGAGAGAGATATAGATAGACAGACATACAAACAGACACACAGGAATGCAGGTAAGAGGCATGGAGGGATGAAGGGATGGACAGATGGACGCGTTTTGGATAGGTGGATGGATGGATGGGTTGGAATTGGATGGACGGATGGTTGAGTGAATTGATGAAATAATGGATGGATCGATGAAGGAATGGATGGATGGATGGATGGATGGCAATGAAGATGTAAAGCAAATAAAGATAGCTGAAAAAGGTCAAGAGAATCCCGTAGCAGTCCCTGTTGTCAATGATGAAGTGTTAGAGACGCATATGTATTAGGCCTCAGCTTTGTAAAAGCTTTTATTTAACTTGAAATGGCCGCCCTCCGGATGCGTGGAATTATATTTCTCTATTGTTTACCAATGCCCCACTAACCTAGGGAGCTGACATTGTTTACTCCAACCTCTACTAGAGCGACCTATTGGTCCACTGTTTACGGATACTTCAAAAGTTGTTACAGATAAAAGTTGTTTTTGTATATCTACTATTGTGTAAACAAACAAATGTTATGTTATAATTGTCATATGCATCGAAGATCAAAGTCTCTTTGTAAACATAAAAAAAACAAAGATAATGACCACCCACAAAACAAGAAGTCGATATCAAATTAAATTTTGAAATAAGGAAATAGAACATGCCACGAAATTCAAGTATCTGAGCTCCAGAATAAACAACAAGGGGGAATGCTCAAAGAAAATCAGGAGATTGGCAATGGTAATGCAGAAGCTACACAACCTGAAAAGATGTTGGCAGAATACCAGACAACCAACAAAAGTGAGAATTTTGAGAACGTGCGTTTCTTCCCTGGCAGCATACGGTTGCGAAACATAGACAGTTACGAGAACCTAAAAAAAAACAAGAAGGGTCCTGAGAACAGCATGGCATGACATACAGAATAATGCAGTCATTGGACGAGAGTGGGGCATAGAGGAGAACTGCTTCCTAAATTCCATCATGAACATAATATTGAAATACTTTAGCCACATCAATAAACACAGAGGACTTAAGAGAACGGTAATGGAAAGTAATGTTGCCGGAAAGGAAAGGCAAAGGCAGACCAAGAAGATGATGGCCCTAGTAAGTCAATGAATGTTTGGGCATGACTCTGGAGCAGGCTGGAGATTTGGCAAGAGATTGAGTTTCAGCTGGGCTGTGATGGTAGCGACGTTCTGTAAAGGACATGTTACATGATAATGAAGCTATGTTCCACTCACTCACAGTCTCGTTTACTCCTAGCCACGATGATGGTTCATAAAGTTTTGGATCGAAGTTAGTCGCGGTTATGCAGTACAATTCCAAAAAATAATAATAAAATTGTGTGCTCAATCTCTTTTATTGTTGAAGGAACCGACGACAAAACACGATCTCCTTAGCTCTCACAGCGGTTTCAAAATTGTCCCCACATTTCGTCAGGTACCAATTTATACCTGGGTCGACATTTTATAGTATGTGTGCAGATGCAGTGGCATTACTCTTTTTCCTCCAGAAAGTGACATTATAACCATCTCAAAAAAGATACTGACTTACACAATCCGCATGGTTTCCCTTGGAACATTTGTCCACATTCATTAACTCTTTTCGTCTTGTCAGAGGATAGTAATTGCGCGGCAAAAATGTATGCAACTACAGTCCATGACGGTCATGAATGTGACTTGTAAGACCATTCCGGGCAGAGAAGCGTCTTCCACGGTGTTTGCAAGAAAAGTCAGGACCGTTGACGGCATCGCATGGTGTGGCGTGTCTTCTCAAACTCTGAGTCTTTAGCCTATCAGCAATCAGTATCGCCTTTTTCTGTATTCCAAGCTTAATCATGCCCCTCCACGTAAGACGATTCATGGCGTCCTGTTCCCATGATTCCAAATCGATGCCTGCGTCATTCATATCCCGCTCTCACACATCCTTGTACCGAAGTAGTGGCTGGCCCTGAGACCTTTTCCCCAACTGTAAATCCCCATAGAGAAGATATTTTGGTACTCTGCCATCATCCATCCTCCGAATGTGTCCCAGCCATTGGAGCCTTCGTGACTAAGCATGGAAAATATAGTGACAGTGCCTGTTCTCGCCACCTATGCGTTGATGATCTTATCTTGCCACATAACCCGCAGGCTTCTGTGCAGGCACTTCATGTGATCCCTTTTTAGCCGCCTCTCATTGCCATAAAGAAGAGTGCTGAGGACACAGACTTTGAAAACAAGTGTTTCTGTTTTAACCGTGAGCTTCTTGTTCTCCCAGACCCTTTTTGTTAATCTGCTCATTGTTGTTCCTGCCTGTCCTATCCTGATATTGATCTCTTGGTCCAGGGATAGTTTATTATTGACTGAGTATGTCAAGTACGTGAAATGATTTACTACATTGAGAGCCTCATTATCAATGGAGATTACTGGTGGTTTGTTTGCACCCTGGACCATAACTTGTGTTGTCGTTTTGCTGATAGTTAACCCGGACTCACAGCAGGCATCCGAAAATGCAGATAGTAAGCTTTGCAGTTCCTCCTCTGAGTGAGTCGTAATTGCGACATCGTCCGCAAAGAGCAGTTCTCTCATCAGTACCCTGTTTATTTTGGTCTTGCCTTTCAGCCTTTAGGAATTGAATAGCCACCATTTGAGCCAGAACGAATGAAGATATCATCTTCCTGGTCACGAAATGCATGCTTCAAGAGAAGTGAGAAATATATTCCAAAAAGAGTTTGGGCAAGTACACAGTCTTGTTGTACTCCGCATTTGATTGCGAATTTCTCTGATGACGTACCGTCAAAGTTGACTGTGCCTTTCATGTCAGTGTGGAACGACTCGATAATGCTCAGAAGAATCGATGGGCAACTAATCCTCCTGAGCGCTTTGAACAGACCCACATGACTGACCAAGTCAAATGCCTTTGTGAGATCAATGAAGGCAATATACAATGGTTGCTTTTGTTCTCTGCATTTCTCTTGCAACTGTCGTTACGAGAATATAAAATCTGCAGTAGACATATTCCCACGAAAACCGCACTGTGACTCTAGGTAAACCTGGTCTCCTAGGACATGCAGCCTGCGCAGAACAACTCTGGCAAATACCTTCAGAACGGTTCACAGAAATTAAAGTGCTCAGTAGTTGTTGCAGTCACTCTGGTCCCCGTGTTCTTGTTTTAGGTTAAAATGCTCGAATCTTTGAATTCCTGCGGGAACTGTCCTTCATGCCAGCATAAAGTTATCAGCTGGTGTATCTATGGGGCAAGTATGTCTTTCCACTCCTGGTGACCTCTTGTGGGATTCCATCCTTTCCTGTAGCTTTGCCATAAGCGAGGTCAGCAATAGCACAGTTAATTTATGCCAAAGGTTGGCAGTGAGTCCAGATGGTCTAGCGTTGGCTTGGCGTCGATAGCATTAATGACATCTTCTGTAAGTGACTAAAGTAGAGTTGAAGATAGTGCTCTACCCATCTATCTAACCGCTTCCTCTTGTCAGTGATGATCTCCCCAGTTAAAGCTTTTAGCGGCGCACTCTTTTTCACTGTTAAGCCGATGGCTTTCTTTTTCCCTTCTCTGGTGTTACCATTATTAACGACATCTTGGACATTCTCACATAAATGTATCCAATAAGCCACTGTCTAGCTGTCCTTTGCACTTCTTTTCTCGCTTGTTTCAATACATTGAGAGAGATTCCTGTTGTTTTGTCTTTGTTTCTCAGTTGTGCTGCCTTTTGCCTATCAATCAAAGGCTGCAGTATCCGACTATTTGCCTCAAACCAGTCTTGATTCCTGTGTTCTCTGATGCCATAAGCTGTTACTGCTGCTTTGAGAGTAGCTTCTTTGATTACATCCCACCGTTCACTAGCTGTACAGTCTCCTGATGTATCAGTGAGAACATCTGCAAGCTGCTGTTGGAACCTGAAACACTTTTCTGGATCCTTGGTGTTGACTAAATGTATCCTCAAAATGTGTTTATACTTCGCCGTGAAGATTCTCTTAGGTCACAGCTTGAAGCAGGCAACGACCAATTTGTTGTCAGTATCAGATTCAGCACTCGGTGTGTGATTCAAATGTAGTCCCCTGGTGATAATAAAATCCAGTTGGTGCCAATGACTGGATCTTGGGTGTTTCCATGACACCGTAAGGCGATTTTTTGTTGAAAAGTAGGAGTTTGTGATGCAGAAATAGATTTTGTCCACAACGGGTTAATCAGTCAAAGGTCTTGGCCTCGTCTCGGTGCATAGACCATTGACAAAATCACGCCAGCCTGCATGGTACTGGGCTGCTCATTCTGCCTCTCTCCAGGTATAATTCTTTCATTTTAGTTTCTTCTCACATTCTCTTCTCAACGTATTTTTGGGTCTACCACTATCTCTCTTTCCTAAATGATTCCATGTAAGAGCCTGTTTAGTTATGTTGCGCCTTCCGCAGTGGATGTCCTTTCCAACACCATTTTCTTCATAAAATTGGTTGTTCCAGTGGCTGTTGCTGGGTCCTATCCGATAAGTCTTCATTCCTCACCATGTCCTGCCACTTAATGAACACAAGTCTTCATTCCTCACCATGTCCTGCCACTTTATGAACATAAGTCTTCATTCCTCACCATGTCCTGCACCTTTATGAACACAAGTCTTCATTCCTCACCATGTCCTGTCACTTTATGAACACAAGTCTTCATTCCTCACCATGTCATGCCACTTTATGAACACAAGTCTTCATTCCTCACCATGTTCTGCCACTTTATGAACACAAGTATTCATTCCTCACCATGTCCTGCCACTTTATGAACACAAGTATTCATTCCTCACCATGTCCTGCCACTTTATGAACACAAGTCCTCATTCCTCCCCATTTCCTGCCACTTTATACTAATTTTCCTTTGTATACATCTGTTAACAATGGACTGAGTATAGTGGTATGCCCGTGTCCGTTCTCCACGTCTCCACTCCATCCAGCAGCACAAACTTGACACCGGCATTGAATATTCTAAATTTTGTATTAATCATGGTTTTTCTGGATCTCCATATGTTGTTTAGTGTCATAAATGACCCTCTTGGCTTTTCAATTCTGATCTTTACATCTGCACCCTGTTGTATCAATTGTGCTGCTAAAATAAGTCAAGACATCCACTTATTCTAACTGCTCCACCGCCAGCATGATTGGTTCTTTGATGATAGTGTTGAGTTTAACCCTTACAGTCTAATTTATTCAGATTCGTATCTGAAGACCTTAGTCTAATCAAACTTAACTGTCAAAGATTAAGACACGAATCTAGTCAATTAGACCATACTAAAGAGTTAAGACATGAATCTAATACGTTCTGCAGGGTCGTAAAACGATTGTAAAGGAGCTTCAAGTTAATATCCAGTCCCAATTTTGCAGATTGTTCTTTTATCATATCTTATAATGCCCTTATCTGTATCTGTTATTATAATTTCTGCTGCTGCTGCTTACATAATGGGTGGCAGTTCAAAGTCCCCTCTGCTGGTAGGATGTTTCGACTTTCTTGTGGTGGAGGTCTGATAAGATTTTCTTTGAAATACCTAACCCATCATTTCTGATGTTCCTTCAATGATGTCTATATCTTGTCATCTCTAAGCTTGATTGGTTTGTCTGTCTGTTTATATTTATTTGCTATTTTCTTTACAACGAGTAGAGATCTTTCATGTTTCCGCTCTATGCTGTCATTTCTGCCTCATGTGCCAACTTGTCAATATCTATCTATCTATCTATCTATCTATCTATCTATCTATCTATCTATCTATCTATCTATCTATCTATCTATCTATCTATCTATCTATCTATCTATCTATCTATCTATCTATCTATCTATCTATCTGTCTGTCTGTATTTTTGTCTATCTGTCTTTTTGTCTGTCTGTCTGTCTAACTATCTATCTATTTATCTATCTATCTATCTATCTATCCATCTATCTATCTCCAGTCCACTTGTGTCGTTAGATGTCGTGAGGAGGTGTGACCTCCTTTGTTTCAAATTTTTTGGCAGGCGAAAATGCAGTCAGTGGGTTGGCAGGTCAATCCCAGTATTTTAACGGTTGGTATCGCTTTGAATATACGTTCTTTTATTTTTGTGAATGGTGGTGGGGGAAAGTGTAAATTACATTCTGTCAGACGCCATCTAAGCCACTCCGCTAACCAGATAACCAAGACCTAATATTATTGCCAAAAAGTCCTAATTTGCGACAGTCTCTGTGGGACGATAATCACTAGAATAATTTGAGTGTATTTTTAACTTGAATTTTGCCAGAGCAGCGGCCGTTAAGCCTACTCTTTTCGATTTGAAAATAATTTTTAACGTGCACACTGCTGCACACGGGTGCCTGATATCACTACTCAGAGATTAGGTAAAATTTTACCGGAATATCTCCGTGAAAAAATCCTGGTCTCCGTCGTGATTTTAACCCCCGACCTCCAGCACCCAAGGCGAACACCCTACCTCGAGACCACTGGGTCCCCTACTTGTCAATATATTCCCTTTAATTTTTCCTTATACGTGTCTTGACCACTTTGTCTATAACATTATACTTTATCAGTGCTTCTGATTTAGTGATTCGGATTTGACAATTGTTGAGTATAGCTTGCTTCTTTTTCTTTCTTTTATTTTTTGTAATGTCACTGTTGTGATTCATTCCTTGTGTTGGGTTCATTAATCCTACATTTTCTTCATGTCTTATTCCACACTTCTTTAGCCTCTTCCCACGTTTTATAAATGTCCGTCTCTTCGTCTTCATATAGCTCTTGTAGCACTTGGTAACTCCCTGTCCTGGTCCTGTAAAAGTTGTACGTCTGTTCTCCTTGCACCAAGTACTTGGTCATTTTTTTTAGTTTGTCCTGCAAAATCCCCAGTAACATGTTGTAGTCTGAAGCCTCGTCTGCACCTCGCTTTACTATTACAACGTGTAGTGTACTTTTGAATGCTTGACTGACACATATGGGGTCAGTATGATTTTCTTCCACGGGGTCTGGTGATGTCCATGTGGTCTTGTGTACCTTCTTGTGTGGAAACATGCTTCCTCCAATTACCTTACTGTATAGTGCACAACGGTCCGCAAACATTTCTCCATTTTCATTCACCTGTCCCATTCCTTGTATTCCCATAATCGGTTCGTAATCCAGGTTGCTTGCTCTCACTTTAGCATTGAAGTATCCCATTAATATTACGAGATCTTTCCTTTTCTGCATGTCAAGGACCTCTTAGTTGGGGCATAGCACTGAATAATGCTGATATTGAAGTTTTTGTTCCTTCCACTAAAGCTTTCGCTCATGACTCTATTGGTAAAAGCCTCCCACTTTATGAGTGCCTCTCTAGAAAGCATCAGTGTCATACCCTCTGCGTGTTGTACATCAGTTATGTCGTTTCCAGAATAGATTATCATTTATCCAGTTGTCAGGTTCTTCTTCTTCTTCATTGATCAACTTATGCTGTGCTTCTAGTCCGGTGTAGTTCAAGAAGGAGACTGTGAAGTTACAGGTCTTCGCCGGTCCCCCACAGCTTTTCGAGCATGGTCGATCTCTCAAGCCAGACTGCCTCTCTTTTGTCTGCATAGGTTGGGCATTCTTGCAGAATATGTTCTGGTGCTTGCTTGGGTGCTCCACAATCACACGTGACAGTGTCTCTGAGACCTATTCTGTGGAGGTAGGCCTTGAGTTTACAGTGTCCGTTCTGAGTCTGAAGATCTTTGTCTGCCCATCTCTGCCAAGTTTGTCTATGATGTCATTATCTGGCTTGTATTCTTTGTGCTGCTCTCTCCATTCTGTCCTCATGGATCGTTTGATCCTTTGCTTCTGAATAGCTCGGTTGGTGGGGAATCTGCTTGCATCCACTTCCGGCTTTTGCAAGCTCATCTGCCATCTCGTTTCCAGTGATCCCACAGTGGGCCTGAATCCAATGTAGGACAAAATCTTTTTTTTTTGAGACAGCAATCCTATAATGTATTTTATTTCATGTGAGAGTATATCATGTTTGTGGCTTGAGCTGGCTTTGAGTACATTCCTGGAGTCTCTTAGAATGACCGTTTTCCTTGTAGTTATGTTTTTGCTGATAAGAATCTCAGTTGCTGCATGAACAGCTCTTGCTTCTGCTCTGAAATTGGTACATGTCTCTCCTGCTGGTATGAAGTGATGTTCTATGTCGTCATTGAAGTGTTCAATGTAGATTCCACTGCCTCCCCTTTTATCGCTGACCGAGGCAGATCCATCTGTGTACACGTGTGTCCCAGCGTTGCTTGGGCTACTGTCGCTTGATCTCCTATAGAACGTGAATTTTTTGCACTGTTGCGACTTTTCACTTTTCTTCGTTAACCCTGGAACCTCCAAGATTATTTTGGACCGGTCTTGGCTCCGTGTGCAGGTTTCTGGAATGCGTGTTTCGCACTTGTTGGTTTCAGCTTCAATGATGTGTTTTCTGTGGATTTCTCTTACAAGATGATTGGAGCTTTTTCTTATTAGTCCGTTTTTTGTTCTCTTGGTGCAGAGGATCTTCTTCTTCTTCATCGTACGCAGTCAGACAGTAACCATTATTTTTTCGAAAAAGGCAGCGGTCATCCTGAGGCTGTCGACACTGCCATAGAGCTTGTCTAGTGTTGCCACTGGTGATGGCCACATCTGCTCTCTCTGATCCTCGTATGTCGGGCAGTTTTGCAGCAAATGCTCAGCGGTAATTTTCCCGGTACCACACGGGCATTCGTCGGTGCCACCTATCTTCAATTTGTTGAATAGGTGGTACCTCAGTCTATTGTGGCCAGTCGAAGTCTGAAGACAACGACCTGCTCTCTTCTGTTCAACTGGTAGTAGGCATTGTTTTTGGTGTAGCCAGTATGTTCGGTTTCCCATTTGGTCATGTATCTAGCTCTAATAAGCCGTTTTAACTCTTCGTACGTCATACTAGTATCTGGTTGTGGTAGTTTTGCACCTTCTTTTACCAGTCTGTCTGCCTCCTCGTTGCCTTGGATGTTGCAGTGAGATGGAACCCACTGCACCACTACCCTTTTTGGCATAGTTGACAGAGTACTGCTCTTAAATCGTTAAGTTCAGTATTTTTCTGGCTTTTTGGTGCTGTGACTACGGCCAGAGCATCTGTAAGCAGGACTATGTGGCTTTCATTCCTTTTACCTGTCACCATTTCTTCCACTGCCGCCCTTAGTGCCTCTGCCTCCGCTCTGAAATTGCTTGTGTATTTTCCAGTAGCGAATGACAGTGTTATTTTTCTGCCATTTTGTAATTTCAGAAATGCTCCTGCCCCTCCGTTCTGTGCTGTGTTTGTTACAGAACCGTCGGTGTATGCATGGGTTCAGTCCATGCCTGAGTAGTTTTTCGATATGTAGCTCAGGGTAGTATCTCTTTCTTTTTCAGACTGGCAGTTTTTGTTTACAATACCTGGTATATTTTCTACCACCTCTGGAAATATATGCTGCCTCCAGGTAGGTTTTCGTACAGTAGGGATGGGCTTTGGTGTTGTTAGTGCGTTCATGGGGTCTTTGTGCATCTTAGCTTTGGCTATTTCTGCAAAGTTTCTCCGCTTTAGTTTCCCTTTTCCAAATCTATTTAGTCTCTTGTGCATTGGATGATCAGTCAGTCTTCTGAGTTTCTCTGCTTGCTGCTTGGCTCTGCAGTCTCTTCTGTCGGTCATGGATTGCAGTTTTGTAATCTTTTCAAGTTCTACGATTGGCGTTGTCTTCATGCCTCCTGTTATAACTCTCATGGCTTGGTTTTGGAGTTTGCTAATTTGATCGAAGTTCGCCTTTGCTGCTGTTGTCCGTGCCTCAATGTCATACTCAAGAACTGGTCTCACTCTTCCAGTGTACAGTTTCTTTAGTATACTTTGTCTGCTCCCCAGCTTGTGCCAGCAAGTTTCCTCATGATTGCCATTCTTTCTCTGGCTCTCATTCGGTTTCTCTTGATCTGACTTTTCCATGTCATGCGCCGATCAAATGTGACTCCCAGGTAGTTAGGGTTGTCGTTTGGCTGCAGGTATTTGCCGTTTAGACTTAATTTGGTGTTTTGGGGTTTGATTTATAGCGAGAATATTGTACATGTCATTTTTTCCTCGTTTATTTTGACCAGCCATGAGTTCGCCCACTCTTCCAACGATGTTAGGGCCTGCTGCATCCGATTTCTTGCTATGGTGAAATTCTTTTCAGATGTCCACATAGCCAGATCGTCTGCAAACATTGAGCTATGGACTCTTCTTGGTATATTCTCTGTTATATTATTTATATACACCAGGAAAAGTGTGGATGACAGTACTCTCCCTTGGGGTACTCCCTGCTCAAAAAGTGTCACCTTTTTGCTCATCTGCCCTTGTACTTGCACTCTGGCCGTTCTGTTTTTGAGGTAGTGACTTATCCATTTGTACATTTTCCCACAAACTTCACTTCTTCGTAGCTTGACTCTAAGTTCGTCTTTCCAGACTTTGTCAAATGCCTTTTCCAGGTCCACCCAAACCGCTACTGTATGCTTTTGCTCCTGGTAGGCATCTTCTATTTCCTGGGCTATGAGGATGACCTGGTCCTCAGTGGATCTGTGCTGGATCTAAAGCCTGCTTGCTGTGGAATTAGTATGCGTTTTTCTACCAGAGGCCACATCAGTCTGGTGTTTATCATACGTTCCATCAGTTTGCCGACACAGCTCAGTAGGCTGATAGGCCTGTATCCATTTGGAACTGTTTTGTCTTTTCCTTTCTTTGGTACTGGTACAAGTACTGCGTCTTTCCATGCCTGGGGTACAATACCTCTTTTCCAGCTTTGGTTCAGGACTGATAGCAGTTTCCTCTTTGCTGTTTGGCCCAGCCCCATCAGCATTTCGTTTGTTATCCCGTCTTTTCCGGGAGATTTCCTTTTCTTTAATGTTCTCATGGCCTCTTCCATTTCGATCATTGTTAATTTTGCCATCATATGCTCTTCTGGTGCCATATTGATGTTGTCGTGCCCCTTTTGCTCTTCTTAAAATGTCTGTATGCCTATCTGCAGGGACATCTATGTGGTTCGCTCTGGCATAGTGTTTAACAAAGGCGTTTGCGGCTTTTTTTCCAGTGAGCAAGTTTTCGCCCTGCTTGATGGTAATTTGTTTGTTTGATGAAGTTTCGTCATTCATGGCTCTGACTAACTTCCATAGTTTGTTCCCTTCTTTGTCTAAGTTGAGGCTTTCCGTTTTGTTTTTCCAGCTTTCTCTTGCTGTTTGGTTTAGAGTGTATTTGTATTTCGCCGTGGCGGCTTTGATGGCGATATTTGCCTCCATAGATTGTTCTCGCTCTGCCATGTTCCTAGCATTTGTGACTGCGTCTTCCGCTTTCTGCAACTCATCATTCCAATAGGGCTTATAATTTTTCCTTGCCCCTCTTGGGATGGTTTCAGTGGCAGCTTGCATTATTGCTTTGCTTAGGCTTTCCACCATGGGCTTCATTTTGTTGTTCCGTGTGTTGATGGTTTCACACAGCCCATCTGTCAGGCTTGCAAATCTGTCCCAGTCGGCTCGTTTGTAATTCCAACGTGGGAGCGGTTTTGTTTCCTCTAGGCCTACTTCCATATCAATTTCTAGGTGCAGAGGATGATCAGGTAACCTATTTATTTTTAAAACTTAGTAATTGATTTATATTTTCTCCTTAATTCAAGGCCTGAGACCCATATTTTTTAGCTGGGTCTAGTTTTGCTGTGTTTGTTTTGGCCTCTGTCGACAAAGTGCTAGAGGCATATTCTATGATGGTCTGATTGCACCAGTGTAGACTTGCTTGATGATTTTTTTTTGCCCCCCCCCCTCCCCCCACGATGTACCAGCCAGTTGTTTTCATCACTGAGAGTCTTTTTATGGCCATTGTCTGGGTTTTCTCTATATTTGACTTCCAGGTAAGTCTTGAGTCAAATGGGACTCCAAGGAATGTGGGTGTGTCCAACTGGGGTATTTGTTGGTCTCCTATTTTCATTGTAATTGTTTCCTTTTCGAGAGAGAGTAAAAAGAGACTTATGGAGGTTTTGGTGTGGTTTATCTTCAGTCTACACTCTTTTGTCCAGCTCTCCACCTTCTCTACTGTCTTTTGGAGCAAGTATGAGGCTATTGTTGCATGTTTTGTGGCTGTCCATACAGCAATGTCATCTGCGTGTAAGCTGTTTGATACATGCTGATGGCAGCATTTAGTGATGTCGTTTATATATATCAAGAAGAGAGAAGGCGCTATTACACTTGCCTGTGGCATTCCCTCTCTCAGACTGACTAACTTGCTGGTATGGTTGTCCAATTTAACCATTGCAGATCTTTGGAAAAGGTAACGTTTAATCCATGAGAACATATTGTTGGTAACTCCTGCTTGTGGGATTTTCAGCCTTATGCCTTCTCTTCAGACAGTGTAGAAGGCACTGGAGAGATCAAAGAAGATGGCTAGCACTTTCTTTTTCTCTTGAAAGGCATTTTCAATGTCCTGTGATAGATGTTAATTGGTCCTCTGTTCTGTGCTGCCTGTATCCTGTTTGAGTTGAGGCGAGTAGCAAGTTGGTCTCAAGATATCAGGTGAGTATTTTATTTATCCGTTTTTCCATCAGTTTCCCCACACAGCTGAAGAGACTGATGGGCCTTTAGTTTTTAGAATCGTGTTTGTCTTTTCCTGGTTTAGGAAATGGCTGATTGTAGGCCTCCTTCCAGCTGAGGACACTGATGGGCCTGTAGTTTTTAGAATCGTGTTTGTCTTTTCATGGTTTAGAAATAGGCTGAATGTAGGCCTTCGTGTCAGCTTTGGTTAAATATTCCAAGCAGGAACCTCTTGTTTATGGGACTAAGGTGTTTAAGGAATTCATTTGTGATACCATCTATCCCTGGTGCTTTTCTATCCTTTAGTTTCTTAGTGTCATCTTCTAGCTCCTGTAGGGAGAACTTCACTGTCATGCACTCTGTTTGGGTGCTTGTGCCATGGTCTTATTGCTAAGCTCTGATCTGTGTTCTTACTTCTTTAACTCTGTCTCTTGAAACGTGCGTCTTACTTTCTGACTGATAAGTTCTGGCCATAAGGTCTGCTACCGCCTTGCCTGTCACCTGGCCTACTGTAGTATGTAGCACGGTTTTTGATCTGTCTTGTTACCGTTCAGGGTTTTGATGAGATTCCAGTCTTGTAGTATCTTTTTCCAGGTTCTAAAGAGCTGGTTAGTTTGTGCCAGCTTTCTCTTATACTCTTCTTCTTCTCTTTTATGAAGGCTGTCTTTGCTTTGTTGTACAAGATTGTATTTTCATCTGTTGGGTTCGTCTCCATGATTTCTCTGCACGTACTAATTTCGCCTTGCAGTTTTTGGGTCCAAAAGAACTGATAGTCTTTTATGTAGCCTCTTGTGATACTTGTATATGCAGCGTCAAGAACGCACCTATTGAAGGTTTGAAGTTTAGAGTTTAGGCTTTTAATCCCAGTTTTGATTGTCAACAGAGAGCCGTCAATCTGCGATGTAAACATGATCAAATTACCTCCCCTATAGTTCCCTCTAGTGGGGGGGGGGGGGGGGAGTTACCCTTTGGAGTATCTTTTGTTCCCTCAGTGGTAATTATTAATGGTATATGGTCGTTGCCTCCCAGTTGTTGACAAATGCTTCGACTCGAGACCTTTTCTATCTCTTCTGTAGCCATGGTGAGATCCGGATTACTTGTTTTCACACACGACCTAGAGGCGTATGTGTGTGGGTCGTCACGTTTGTTCAGCATGACTAGGCTGTTGGTTATGATAAAGTGTTCCACCTCCTCTCCCCCAGCTTGGAGAATGACTGTTAAAGTCCCCGACGATCACCCAGTCGTGGCTACCCGGTCTGATATTCTCCAGGTGTATATGTTTGTCTGGTGGAGAATATAAATGACATATTGTGAAATCTCAGTTCAAAGTTCTCAAGCCAATACTTATGTGATCTGTGTCATGTAGCTTGGATCTCTGAACTTTCCAGGCCGGGTACATGTTCCTGGTGGCAGTCATGAATTTTGGTCGATCTTCTCTGTCCAGTCGGAAGATCTCATATCCTCTTATCGAGAATCTGGGATCGCTGGTGAGGTATGTCTCCTGTATACAGCACGCATCGATTTCTTGCTCTTTCAGGAAGTTTTCTAATTCCAGTTTTTTAGGTATCACACCCTCGGCATTCCACTGCATAATTTTAAGTCTTTATCCAGTAGCATTACTCCTGATCTTCGATCGACTTCCCGAAAGTATCAGAGTTTGTGGTTCCAGTAGCATTTGGTGGACCCCCGCAAGGTGGGGGCCGTCCCTACCTGGCCCCTTCCCATAAGGACGACACCATAACGGTCTAGTGTTTTTTGCATAGCATTCGTTGTTTTGCGTAGATGTCCGTTTTCTAATCACGTGCCACTTGGGTCTACATCTTCCCACTTCGACGGTTGAGGTTTTCACTCTGGATGCCTCCTTCCATAGACAGATTGCCTCCTTCCATAGACAGATTGCCTCCTTCCAAAGACAGATTGCCTCCTTCAGTAGACAGATTGCCTCCTTCCATGGACAGATTGCCTCCTTCCATAGACAGGTTGCTTCCTTCCAAAGACAGATTGCCTCCTTCCATATTCAGATTGCCTCCTTCCATAGACAGATTGCCTCCTTCAATAGACAGATTGCCTCCTTCCAAAGACAGATTGCCTCCTTCCATAGACATATTGCCTCCTTCCATAGGCAGATTGCCTCCTTCCATAGACAGATTGCCTTACCAGGCGTATGTGCTCTGCCTGTTCGCATTTTCTATTCGGGTTGTGTTGCCTCAGCCTTTGTTCTTTCTTGAACTACCACAAGACAGCGGTGGTTTGGTGTAGCCTTTACGTGGATGGATAGAAGACAAAAGCAAGGAATGAGACAAGAAAAGCATTTAACCCATGAAGTGGGGATGTATTGGTGCTGACCAGAGCGTGTACCACTCGCCGGTGGGTTCTGCGTACACACCTAAAGAGTTCCATCTACTCCTCAGCCCCTTGGTGTGGTCCCTTTTTCATGACCTGTCCGGCTTGGGTGACCCTGCCAGCAGTAAAACTTCCGCTAGCATAGCTCTCGAGGTCACTGGAGCACACAATCACTCCAACCACGTCAAGGTCAGCGTACGTGCGGAGAGGTTGTCAGTTTCATATTTCCTGATTGTGTCCATCTTGTTTCGCCCAGTCCTAACACTGCCAGATTGTAATTTTTAATCTCTTTAGCTATCTGTGCTGTTTTCCATGTCGTTTACATTGTTCTAACATTCCATGCTGCTATATTGGTTTTCATCTTTTTATCATCAGAATGGCAGTCAGCCATGGAGCTTCCTTGCGGCTTTCGCTCGTTTTCGAAGGCCCTTCCTTTCCTAAGGCCGTTTTCATTTGCTTTATTGTCAATGTTTTTTTGTAATCGCCTTAGTTTGTATATATTTGGGTGGTCGTTCCTAATCTAAGGTATTAAACTGTGTGTGAGTTATCCGTGTTTAGTCAATCCCCCGAATGACCTATCCAGCTTGTCTGAGCCTTCATATTCAGGTTTCTTTCTGAGGGTTTATCCTCCTATCATTCAACATGTTCTCTTGCTAGTCTCAGGGGCATTGGTTCTTAGTTCTTTAGTCAGTGACTGACGAAGCGATTAGTGACTGTCATACCCGATGGCATCTTTTATGAAAGAAATAAACTTCCTTCCGTTCATCTGGTCTGCCGTCATCCTTTGAACATTGCCCCAATTCTGATTCCATGTCAGTCGCTTCCTTTCGGCTTCCACCACTGACAGTCACGTGACCATTGTACTCAGTATATCCATCCCTCTGTAAAGTAGGTTTATATATTGCTGTTTCTTTAACAAAGATGTCAGCCCTGAACCTAGATGACCTGTGTGCCATTTTTAGTCTGTCCCTCACAAATGATCTTCTAGGTCTGGGTGATCTTGTCCGAAACAAACGTTCACGCCAAAGTAATTTACTGGAACTCCTTCCCCAACTACGGCACTGTGACGACATCCCGGAAAGGTTCTGAATTGGTTCCTGTCGTGTTTTTTGCCACAGAGATGTGATTTGTTTTTGGTTTTCGAGAAAATAAAATTGCAATATTTTGTTCTTTTCATAATGTCAGTCCGACAAGTGATGCCTTGACTCAGTGTGTGTGTGTAAAGATCTAGCGATGGCTATTCGGAATCTAGTGAAACATGGAGTGATGGAAGTTGGTCAATGTTCCATCCTAACCCCATTTGGCTATTTTCCAAGTCGATCTGCTCAAATGTCTCGTATGCTTCATGGAGATGGAAATAGTTATCAGTGAGTCAAAGGGTGAGCGTTAGAACCTTATGTTCTGGTCTGTATTTGACGGTAGGGAAGTTATAGGAAGGCAGTCAAGATCAGTCAGTCAGTTTGTTTCCACTCTAGTGCTTTTATATATATATATCTCGCACACATAATCAAGGTTGCACCATGACACGAGATGATGTTGGTGGTCCTCATCAACGACGATGAGCGAATAATAATTATTATTATATGTGTGTGTGTGTGTGTGCGTGCGTGCGTGTGTGTGTGTGTGTGTGCGTGCGCGCTTTAAATTTTAAATGTAAGATGGCCGCACCTGAATTTCTGCGCTCTCGACTCGCCCTGTGTTTGTGTCGTTTTCTGATGTTTGGCTGTTCCTGTTCGGATTGATGTTTTTGTTGTTGTTATCCTATAGCTGCTGCTTAAGCCTGCTCTTAGCAGCCCAGTGCCATTCTTATATAGATACAGGTCTTCTTCAGTTGTTTCACTGCTCAGTAAAGTGGGTTGGCAATTGTTGACAGTGCTTATAAGAATCGTTTCTTCATGTCCGCAAGCGTTTTGCACTCAATGAGTAGATGTTGAACTGTTTCATCCGGATGTGAGCAATGTCTGCACAAAAAGCAGGTGCTGGGTATTGATGCGGTTTAAATGGCTATTGACTCTGGAATGTCCTGTTCGGAACTTAAAGATGAGACTTTGATCTCTTCTATGTAGTTTGTTTATGTCATCGTTACTTTTTGGTTCTGATATTTCGCTAAATACACCGCGACATGTTGTTCTAATCGCCAACCTGCTCATTCAGATTTCCCGAGTTTTATTCTTAATAATTCGTTTTACTGTGTGCTTAATGCAGGGTCTATCCAATTGTTGTTATGAAGCTCCTTTTTTTTGCCAATCGTGTTCCCTAGTAGCCCATTATGTCCAGGGATCCATTGCACGGTGACATTAGCCGTGATGATGTTGTTGATCGCCTTCCCCACCAAGAATATCTCCTTTTCTTTGTATGTGGTGTTCTTCGGCGACTCCAGAACCGACTTGGTGTGACTAAAAATCACAAAATCCATTGGCAACAATTTGCCCAAGTCAAGCTGTTGGTGCAAGATCCCAACTGCTGTTTTTATAGCCCAGGCCTTCGCTTCATCTTTTAAACGGTTTTCGCTGCATGAATCACAAAACTCGTATATGGACCCATCTGAGTATTTCAAATGGATAGCATATTCTGCAAAAGGGCTAGATTTGAATGCTGATTCATCCATATAGACCAAGACTGCCGATTTTGGTAGCTAGAGACTGTCTCCAAGGCATGTGTCTTCAGGATTTTAGGTGTAGTCCCCTTGGTGGCTGCCTTTTCTGTCAGGAGTGTTTTCATGTTGACAGGCAAAGATTTTCCCAAGGTGGTGGTCCAAAAAACATATTTTCCGTTTCTCTCTCCTCTGGTCGCTGGTGAATATATATATGCTATATCCAGTGAGGACAATGTGTTTGCTTCCAAGTGTCCATTTGTGCCCTATTGGATGGTCATTTTCTTGTCTCGTATATCTCTCTACCGCTTCATTTAGTGCCCCCATTCTCCTGATATCTAGCGGTTCTATGTTGGCCTATATTTCGCACGACGCCGTAGGTGTTAATCGCATCCCCTTACAAATTAGTCTGAGAGCTTGATTCTGCACACGGTCAATAGATTATATGTTATTTATACTCACAGTGGTCTGTATGGGAATGCCGTAGTCCATCACCTGTCGTACATAACCAAGTAGTTACCGAAGAGTTTGTTTATCAGCTCCCCAATTTGTATTGCAAGTCTTTTGATTTAGTTTAAACGCTTGGTTGATTTGAACTGAAGAATTAACTAATAGTGTTATCGCAGTTCTATAAAGGAATGATCACCCATTGACTTTCTGTATGCACATACAAACCAGAGTTTGACACAATCTGTAACTGAAGTCCATTTGAAATGATATAGAGGAATGAGCTGTGCTCCTTTTAACATTTTACAGAAATGAACAAAATCCTCTAGGAAGTTGATCTGCAGGGGAAAAGGGGGGCACCTTAGCACTCTTATAGATTCCTAGATTCTTCTCCGCCCCCCCCCCTTTCCCAGTGACTTCACCCCTGCTTGACACCCCTGCTTGACACCCCTGCTTGACACCCCTGCTTGACACCCCTGCTTGACACCCCTGCTTGACACCCCTGCTTGACACCTCTGCTTGACACCCCTGCTTGACACCCCTGCTTGACACCCCTGCTTGACACCCCTGCTTGACACCCCTGCTTGACACCCCTGCTTGACACCCCTGCTTGACACCCCTGCTTGACACCCCTGCTTGACACCTCTGCTTGACACCCCTGCTTGACACCCCTGCTTGACACCCCTGCTTGACACCCCTGCTTGACACCCCTGCTTGACACCCCTGCTTGACACCTCTGCTTGACACCCCTGCTTGACACCCCTGCTTGACACCCCTGCTTGACACCCCTGCTTGACACCCCTGCTTGACACCCCTGCAACGAATGCTGCAATGAAGCTGATAAATCTGATATCTATTTCTTGTTTGTTATGCCGCCTTTGTTAGCAACCGTAGCTGGGGACTCTCTACGTCATCAACCATTTGGGATTTTTCAAACTAAGAGCGGCTATCTAGAAGGGCCGCTTACGTCACTTCCGTATCGGATGTTACTTTCATTATTCATTTAAAAGGACTTAAAGACTGCATCGACGTCTCTGGCCCAAGACAGTAGACTGCGGCTCCCCACGCGTCTCACTGCACAGGTGGATAAAGCACGACAAGACAAAGCCAACGCTTTTTTCAAAGGTTTTCAGTTCGTGGCCGAATGTAAAGAGCCAACTTAACTATTTCTGTTCAACCCGTACTTTCACACAAAGCCAACTTTCTTATAAACCGGTACTTTATTCAATAAACTGAAGATAGGTGTTACTGACCAATTCACCTGTGGTACTGGGAAAATGACTTCTGCAAAACTGCCCAACTTACGATGACCACAGAAAGCACATGTGACCATCGTCAGTGTCGACACTAGACAAGCTCTTTAGCAGTGTTGGCAGCCTCAGGATCCTGTGTGCTTTCTTTGAACAAATTCAAGTCAACGTCTGACTGCGTGCGAAGATGAAGAAGAAGAAGAAGAAACCCGTACTTTCTCCCAGAACCAACTTAGCTGGTTTTCTGTTAAATTCATGCTTTCTCTCAAAGCCAACTATGTAGTTTCTGTTAATCCCGTACTTTTACCCAGAGTCAACTTAGCTGGTTTTCTGTTAAGTCCATGCTTTCACCCAGAGCCAACTTTGTAGTATCTTTTAATCCCGTACTTTCACCCAGAGCAAACTTAGCTGGTTTTCTGTTAAATCCGTGCTTTCACATGGAGCCAACTTACTTGGTTTTCTGTTAAATCCCGTACTTTCACCCAGAGCCAACTTAGCTGATTTTCTGTTAATCCCGGACTTTCACCCGGAGCCAACTTACCTGGTTTTCTGTTAATCTCATATTTTCACCCAGAGCCAACTTAGCTGGTTTTCTGTTAATCCCGAACTTTCAACAAGAGCCAACTTAGCTGGTTTTCTGTTAATCCCGTACTTTCACCTGCAGCCAACTTAGCTGGTTTTCTGTTAAATCCATGCTTTCACCCAGAGCCAACTTAGCTGGTTTTCTGTTAAATCCATGCTTTCACCCAGAGCCAACCTGTTTCTGTTAAACCCGCACTATCACTCAGAGCCAACTTAACTGTTTCTGTTAAATCCGTGCTCTCTTCCAGAGTCAAAATTATTGTTTCCATTAAACCCGTGTTTTCATCCAGAGCCAATGAGTAAAATGTGCATCCTAACAGTTTTGGTACTAATGTCTCCTCGACATTCAATGCTAATCCTTCTACTCTCTTACTAACAGTCATTCGTGACAAGCGTATCTTTTTGAAGGTAGGTAGTCGAGCTCAGTAATTAATGGCCAGCCACGCCAACTGCCCAGAGTACGATGAGTGATTGAGTATCAGGCCGCATGCAGTGAAGGGAATGCTCGTCCCATGTGACCTGACCAGGTGTTGCGTGAGCGGGGTTGTTATGGGGAGGGCTTGTTTCCCGTTAATGATGTCCACGGTCTTCCTTAAGAGATGGAGGGCTGGGACGTCCTGGTAATGTGGACCACATGTCCAAATATGGTCAAGCGGCGACGGTTTAACATGATGAGTGTGTTTTCAAGACTTCACTGTCAGATGACTTCGTCGTTTGAAACCAACTAACACCAGTGAATCGCTAGAATACTCCTCTGACTGCGCATGTGGAAGACTTCAATGTCATTCTGATTGCTCTGGGCTATACGCCCAGATTTCAAAACCGTACATCAGGATGGGGCGACATTTGTTACGCAAATTCGTGGCTTGATTATCAACGAAAGCCTCTACTGGTTTCAGACTCGATGCAGAGCGTTCATGGAAGCCTAAGTCAGACCGACTCTTCGAATGATGTCAGGGTGGATATGTGCATTAGAGTAGTGTTTGCTCCCCATGGAAATGAAATCCCCCTTGGAGTTGATATGGCTGTCATCAACAATAATTCATGTCGTTGAGGAGTTACAGTCACAGTTTTGTATCTCAGTGTTTACCTATGAGATGGGGAGGCCTTATCTTAGATGCAAGGTCTTCTTCGTGTTCTATTTGTATTAGCAGGGCTTAAGTGGGAGAGCCTGGTATGACTGAGTCATCTGCGCAGCGCAGTTCGGTAAAACGCAGCTGTCTGATGGTGCAGTAGGACAAACTGAGCCGTGTTGACATCAGATCCATGATTGCAAAATTCGCGAATGACAACATTTTATGCGGCAAGGTCACTTCTCCGGCAGAGGTGGATCTATTGAAATCGGATTTAGATACTATTCACAAATAGTAAAAGAGCCAGCAGATGGAGTTTAATGTAGAAAAATGTACAGTTATCCACATGGGAAGATCGTATAAGGAATATATTTACGTGATATGAGAGAACAAAAATAGGACAATAAAAAAGGAAAGGCACCTGGGTGTTATGACAAATCATACAGGTAAGGTGTGGAAAGCAAGTCCTGGTTTCAGGTAAAAATGCTAATGCAATACTGGGCATTATAACAAGAAACATTTTACATAAGAACAAGAAACTATATAAATCATTGGTGAGACCTAAAATGGAGTACAATATTCAGGTGGGTTCATATCATAGAGTTGATATAAACATGCTAGTAAGGATGCAAAGAAGAGCTACAGAAAGATGGTTTCACAATTATAGTTATGAGAGAAGACTAAATAAACAAACTGGTCTTCGGTGTTTCGAATATAGAATAATTCCAGCAGACTTAATTCAAGTTCATCAATTCATATATTGAACGGATAAATTAGGTTGTACCAAGTTTTTCCAAGTACGACCTACTACAAGAACAAGTGGGCACATCTTCAAATTGTTTAAAGACAGGTCTAGATTAGAAATTAGGAAATATATTTTTTAGTCAAAGAGAAGTGAATTATTGGAATTCATTCCCGCAGGATGTTGTGGAAGCAGAGTCAATTAATGCATTCAAAAATAGATTGGATGATCACTGTATTGTCAGTATCGGTGAAGTAGAATAAACTGGTTGTACACAGACTCTGTAGAGCCTTCTGAACCAGTATCATTAAGTTATGTTAAGATACGGGTAATTGAACCTAGCTGTTGTTGTTAAATTAACGAGGTCTTCAGAGCCATTCGCATTCAATGCCAAGTTGAAGAATTTGCAGGTGTTTTGTAGCGGTGTAGCGTATTAGTGATTGTTGGGGTGCCCGGTAATAGCTTATCTCTGTCTTTGAGTGGGGGGGGGGGGGGGGGGTGTGGAGGTATGATCATCCCAATCGTCTGCTGGTCATTTTGTGATGAAACTTCACGACTGGAATGTAACACTGGTTGTCTAAAGCCTATGCCTAGTCTTTTGGAGTCGCTGTTGTCGAGTGGTCAGGAACTCGCTTCCCAAAGAGTTGAACAGAAAAGTTTGGATTATCGAATAATACAAGTTTTAAAGTGATTCCTGGTCTCACTAGAGGTGGGGGCCATAATGCCTGCATCCTGAGTTGCCTCCAGTCGTCTTGACCAATATGTCTTGCCACTTGTTCAAGGTGGTTCGGGAAGAAAAGAGTGAGGTCGAAGACAAGCGCAGTTTCTTCCTCACTGTTATCCAAATTATTGGTGTCCATCGTTGTCGATGAGGACCGCCGACATCATCCGTGTCACAAATTTCCCTTTTGGGTGTGGGTGCGCATGTGGCTGAACAGGCCGATGCGGACACGAAAACATCTGCTACATATCGGGCACACGAGGTTTGTAGAAGGGGATGGTGTTCCCGCTGTTCGGGATTTCTGGGTCTCGCGTCTGCTCTGGGTTTTCACAACACGGTCCTCTTCGCCGGCAGCTACACCCAAATTGACTGCGCTTCTCCAGGGAGATCTGTTTTGCGCAAGACATTCCCAGGTGTCGATGTCTACCTGGCAACTTTTCAGTGAGTCCCTCAGACCATCTTAAAAAGGTTTCTTTAGGCGCCCTCTCTCGCGTCATCCCTTTCTCGGCTCGCCGTAGAAAAGCTTCTTTGGGAGACGTTTGTCTATCATCCGAACGAGGTGTCCGGCCCATCCTAGTCGTGCTTTTTCTAGCAGTGCATGGATGAGCGGCATGTCAGCCCTCGAGAAAACCTCGGTGTCAGTGACACGATCTTGCCATCGGATGTGGAATATTCGCCTCAGGCAACCTGTGTGGAAGTGGTTTAACCTAATGCATGTCCAGAGTATACAGTCCAGCTTTCGCAAGTGTAGAGTAGGGTTGGAATGATGGTGGCGCGGTAGACTTTGAGTTTGGTCTTGACGCTGATGCCACGACGTTCCCACGCCATCAGGTGCATTCTACCAAAGGCTGTGCTGGTCCTTGCTATTCTGCTTGCCACCTCATCGTTGAGGGTGACATATCTCGACAGCGTGCTGCCCAGATACGTGAATCTGTCTACGACATTCAGCGTATGCCTGCTGACTGTAGTCTCTGGTGTTGTGTACGGTATGCCTGGTGCATGTTGGTACATGCCTCTATTTTCTTAGCATTTATGGCCATGCCAAAATCTGTGCATACGGCAGGGAACCGGTCCATTCCAACCTGCATGTTCAGTTCTGAGTTGCTGATCAGAGCGTAGTCGTCAGCCAACACAAGTTCCCTGATTATGTCACTAACCACTTTTGTTTTGGCCGTCATTTTTCTGGGATTAAGTAGCTTGCCATCCGTGCGGTATAATCCAAATACAGCGCAAGTTACATCATCAAGACAAAACCGTCGGTTGATGTGGATATTATCGCATGCGATGGGCAACTAATGATTAGCGCACGCACCGTAGACGCTTCCGTCAATTGGTTCAGCCATTCCTCTTTGAAGTCAGTTTGAAGTATTTGCTTTGCTGTCTACAATGTTGGGTGGCGTGCTTATTTGAACCATGCTTGCTCTTAGCTTTACTAGGCTGTCTGCTTTCTTATTGCCTGATATGTCTGTATGTCGTGGAATCCACCGGAGGATGACTTTGATGTTGTGTGTTGTTTGTGTCTTATAAATCGTTTCAGCTAGCGTTATAACTTCTTAATTGAATACAGTAGCTTTGTTGTGAGTAGCAAGCGGACTATACTAACCTCTCATATGTTTGGTCGAAGCTGACGAGCTACTGTGATGTTCACCCATAGTGTTGCTAATGCAATTCGTAGTTAGGTATTTGACTTCGTGTATCGACTACCTTGGTTATTTTGTACAAGAGCTGATATCTAGTGACAGTTTTGAGTTTACCAATGACCGCCTGTTGGATGACGACAGCGCAATAGATTAATCAGCAATTCAGATTCTGTAGATCTTTGATTTAGCCCTTAGTGCGTACAGCCAGCGAGACGCAGAAACCATTTGTATCCACATCCTTCGCCATTTGCTAAAATTGAGCACATATATGTATGCCCGGAGTGCAGTGAATGGTACTTGCGTCTCAATTCATCCCAAACAAAAGACATGAAGTCTTAGCACCGGATTTGAACTAGTGACGTCACTTAATAGTAAACGTTTTAACTGTTTGGGGTGTCAAACATTCTGCGATTATAGACGAGAATTTGTGTTTATCCCCGTCGTTTTGGCAATGCGTTTCTTGGGTTAGCAACTTTTCTACACTTCTAACCTGATAGAAGTCTACGTATGTATATAAAAATAAAATTATATCGTCATTGCCTCCCTTTATCCCTAAATGGATAGTCAAATGTTCGTAATGGGAACCCGGGGAGCTATGTTTGAGGCGAGTACAATGTGAGACTACTGTTTAAGCTCATCATTATGGAAATCACAGTGCCGAGCCCACATCATTAGTCAAGCTGCCATGAAATACAATTTTTCCAGGGAGAACTGCTTGGAAGTCTTCTTTTTCTGGTTGACCTCGTGCTATTAAACCAACACTCGAAGTCCAGTAACTCTGGACACAGGTTGCTAAAGTGGGGAGTTCCTTAAGGCAATAGCTTTGTGATGCGTCTCAGGGGCCACTGACTCAACAGGCTAAACCTAAAGTCTTGGATGTATGCTCGGCTGTCTGAAGACACAAACATATGAATGATTGAGCCAATTTGGGCGCATGTGTAAGTGACAATTTTATCTATTATGTCCGTTCTCATTCGGAACTGGGTACTTGCCTGCACGATAAAGGCAATGTTAGTTGTCTCTCGTTGGTCGACTGTCCTTATGACTAAGGGTCTTCTTTTCTTGGAAGGTGATTGTTCTTTTTGTTCACGTGTTGCTCCCTCCTTTTCCAACATGCCTGCTGTCTCATTTCCTGATATTCCACAGTGTGATAGTATCCACTGCACAACTACCCTTCTCGTGGCTGTTCGTTCGTCTAATGCTTTTTAAAGCTCTGGCTTTGAGGTGGAGTCTCAACCATTATATTTCACCTGCCCACGACTAACATAGTCTGATCAGTACGTTTTGCCTGACCGGATTCTCTCCCATCACAAGTGATGAAATATTCTCTCTCTCTCTCCCTGTTTATCCATTTGGGATATATTAGTTTAGTCTATTGTTACCAAAATGACTGGCGAGCCCCAAGAAAGATCTTGGACGCTGTATGCAGAACATTGTTCTTATCCCACAAAGTCAATTTTACTGTTTCCCATACAAAGGCAGAATTTGTAGGACTTAAGCCAACTTCGGAAAAGATTACAAGCCGCTTCACAAAATAAGGAGTGTCATTGGCTATAGGCCACATCACGTGACCCTCATTCACAAGGTGCCCCCATAACCTCGAGGCTAGGCCGCCTGACGAGGCTAATCTAAGCGACATTGTTGGTCGCAGAGGTTTATCTCGCTTTTGGGCGAAAGTACGCCTCTTTCAAACATAATCGACAAGTCGGAGCACGCAACCATTACAGTAATGCGGTCCTCAGCCTTTACGCATACGAAGGGCACTGTTGCGCGCAATCCTTTCACGTCTGCCACTTGGCGTCGTTTGATCACATTTTATAGTTTCAATTTTCATTTTAATTTCAGTGGCACATCAGCGGTAATCCATTACTACCAAATATTTTAAAAGTCAAAAACGTTAAAATAAAGTCAGACTTTTCTATCCATTCATGGCACACAGGTTTGAGGACCACCGAATAGCTCGCTAAGCGCGCGGTAACTAACAGCAAGCCTGCGCGACTTGGCGCACCTCTTCTCCATAGCAGCTAAACCCTATTGAGGTTCCGGACTGTGTACTAACTTCAGCGGACGGTCCACGTATTCATTCATTTCACATTCCTTTGACAGTATCGGTTGTGAAGGTTGGGACTGATAGTTTTGTCTGTTCGGGTGTGCCATTTCAAGGGATTGAGGAATGTGCCATTAACATTAAGGTGTGTCGGCCTGTGTTGCATTTCCCTTTAATTTTTCTGGAGGTTTGTGTGAGTATTCAGTTCGGATTGTGATACTTCTACCTTTTGTATATTTCTGATCCGCTGGTTTCCTCGGACGACATCACTATTTTGCCGTTGTGCTTTTCGCGCTGAACAAGAGTTCATGCATGAATGGCTACTATTACTATTTTGTATAACGCGCGCGCTCTGATATATTAATAACGAAAATGATTGTGGTTAGAAAAAGTTCAGATATTAACGAACAAGATGATGATGTCTGTAAGAATAATTGTTATGTTATTTATTCCAAACGAGAGGTGGCATAACTTGCTTGCTTTACCCCTCCACGTGTGCCGTTATAATTAAGCGTGGTGGAGATACGATGTCCCATTTACCGGGCTAAGTCAGTGTGTTCCGTTGGTCGCTGTCACCTCATTGATGTCTGATTTCCATAATGTCATCCCTGTCCATCTGTTACGCGGCTTCGTTGTGGTATATGAACAGAACCGCATATATTATAAACGTGCAGTCGTTATTGTCAGGAATGCGTTCTCGTAAAGTTATCAGGATATCCCGATATGCGTTCTTATAAAGTTACAGGAAAAATCTATATGATCTCATAAAGTTACATGATAGATCTATATGATCAAATAAAGTTACATGATATATCTATGAGGTATCATAAAGTTACATGATAGATCTATGTGATCTCATAAAGTTGCATGATAGATCTATGTGATCTCATAAAGTTACATGATAGATCTATGTGATCTCATACAGTTACATGATAGATCTATGTGATCTCATAAAGTTACATGATAGATCTATGTGATCACATAAAGTTATCAGGTTTGCGTTCTCGCGAGATGACATCCATCTCATTTGCTGTCTTCCTCTGTGTCGGTGGGGGGTAGGGGATGGGCGTGGAAGTAATGATGTGGTAGAATACTTGCTTTTAACGACAAAGGTACAAGGCTAAACTACCGCTACCGGCACGTTCCAGTCGACTCAGGTGTGTATAGGTATATCGCTAACATAGGAAAGGAAAAGCAGTGAGTAACAGAACGGCCCATCTCATAAACAAGTGGTGGCACAGTACAATGCAATCTTTAACACTTCTTTCCCAAGGGCTGTTTCTGCTTAACATGCGACTACCTTTATTTAATGCATAGTAAGCCTTACAATATTTCCAATGCCATAATTTCTCACTCGTCGAAGATGCAGCGGTGAATGAGCTAACGCAGCTAGGGACTCAGCTAACTGCACACATCAGAGTCAGTTACTTATTGTTGTAAAGTCAAGGTTTATCCCATAATAGTTACACTACTGTCGGTGAATGAAGTTATAAGATACTTCAGTATACTTAGTCAAGATTTGTCCCGTAGTAGTTACACTAGTGTGGGGGGAATGAAGTTGTTAAAAACTTCATCATACCAAGGCACAATTGAATGAGTAAGAGTGGACAGTTCATTTCCTCGCTGCAATTTACTTACCTAGTTATATGCCAGGTACCTTTTACAGCTGGGTCGACTTATTGCTAACCAAGACCCTATTCCGTCACCAAATGGTGACCCTGAAAACATACTGCAACCATGTAGTCTGGTTAAGAAAATGAAGGCAACACGGTCTAAAAAATTCCACGTTGATACTGGGTGTTTCGGCGCGAAACGCACATCTATCACAGGATCGCTGTAAACGACGACACAACATTCTGTTCATGACGAACGCCGAAGATTTCCCTTCGATCTTACATTTAACATTGATTTAGCTTTTTGCTCCAATCGAAGCAAAGGGCCACTGCTTTAGGTAGCCTGTATCCGAGTATTTACAGTGGGGGCAGTTTCAATAGCAGTAGTTTTGCATGTTTGAGTTTGTCAGTGCAATGCACAGCTCTAGTTAGTAGGGTCAGGTAACACACATTGTGACCATACCAATACAATATTCTCTATGAACAGTTGGTAAATGGCAAAAGGAAGGAAGGCGGACCGGGGAGGAATACTAAATTGCGGTCAGGCAAAACATACTTAACAGACATGTTAGTCAGGGTCAGGTAAAACATACTGGCAAAGACTCCCGCTTCGACTTCCTCGTAGTACTCCCTGGAAACGGGAGGGGGCGGGAAGTCGACGTGATCCCCGTAGTAGTGAACGATACGTAGATAAAGCCACCATAGCACAACTGACTGGATGACCCCGGTCTACATTTATCATCACGCTTAGGATGTGAGGACAACTACAACTCGCCACTAAACGTCCTTTTCAGTGCGCACAAAAAAAGAGTAGTCTTACTCATTGGTGAGACCTAATATGGAGTACTGTGCTCATGTGTAGTCCATATCATGCTGAAAAGGATACAAAGAAGAGCTACACAAATGATCACGAGGGCTCAGAATTATAGTTATGAGGAAAGGCTTGAAAAAAAAACTGGTTTTCAAATTATTTAAAGACAGGTCCTGATAATATATTAGAAAATATTTGTTTAGCCAGAGAGTGGTGAACTCTCGGAATGCATAGCCACACGATATCTAGGAGCCAGAGTCAGTTAATGCATTCAAAAATAGATTGAATGCTGACAGTATTTTCAGTATCGGTGTAATGGAATAAACTGGTTGTATACAGACTCTGTAGAGCTGTCTGAACCAGTATAATAAAGTTAACATCTCTGTGGAAGCGCATGTCATAAATATCGTAGCATCGCTGTAAACTACAAAGCGTCCTTTTTGGACGAAGAAGAAGATGATGGATGAAAAGACGTAGACAGAAGTAAAACGACAAGGACAAAATAAAATTTAAAACTCGGGAAAGAATTACCGCTCCAAGGTCATTCTATCGTCACTCACGAATGGAAGGGGCTACTAATTGAGATCACGCACGCAGAACGTTCGTCTAGCCGCCGACTCATTGTAACTTGCCGCCTACACATTTTAGGTGAAGCAACAGAGAATGTAGGCCTACAACTTCGCTTTAACTAAGTCTGTTTGTCATAAAGACCTCTACACCTACCTAGCCAGTGATAAGTGAGAGTCGAAAATAGTGGAGCTTGCCAAGTGGTTTACTTTCATTCAGCTGATTTCTATAGATTGCGCTAGTCACAGGAAGGTGATGGAATGCGTTTGTTGACTGGAAACGCAGTGTTTCCAATTGTCGACGGAAACTGTCGTTACAATGTTCATTGTTGCCTTTTTCCATTGTTCGGATTTCTGTAATGAGACGTAAGTGTAGTTGAATGTTTCCGCGTTGTGTAGAGTACATACGGTCCGCAACGTTTTCCGACATCTGGTGTTACGATAGACCTTAACGATTAATGTTCCAATATAATAGAGCAAATTATATTTGGCTTCGTTCGTTCTTAATCTCCCGCTAACAAGCTCTGAAAAGGGCTTTGCAAGTAGCAGAATGTACCCCAGAAAACGGAATGCGCGGTGTCGTAGTTTACAGCTTGACTGCGATATTTTCACCTTTCGGTCCAAAATTATAATTGACGGCGACTGGCTCGCGAACTTGGTTCCTTTTGTTGGGAGAGCTACGCTCTAACTGCTCTTGTGATGACATATAGGCAGTACGTTTTCTAGAAAAGAGATGAGAATATAATTTTTGTTTATTTAAAGGAAATGTATTTCAAGTTTTTTTTTAAGTTTCGTTATCAAAAGTCGAGAGAAGTCGAGTGGAAAAATAAAAAGGGGGTGTATGCCGTGTATACCAACAAAAAACAAGCCCTGTCTTTAGTTAACTGATTCAATGCGAAGAACCGATAAATGCCTATATTTTGACAGTTTCTCAATAACAACTTTTCCTGATTTGATAAATGTACACAAACTTCCCATTTTTACATTTAAACAATAAATGTGTCCAGAAGTTCAAATACTCCTCAGTGAATGAGTTAATTCAGCTAGTTAGTTTTATGTCCACTTATGGCGTGGGGAGCTTCAGTAGTTTGTTAAATGCAAAGTGCGATTCGTCGGTCGGTGTGAGCTCGTGTCGTTGCACAATCACTATCTCATCTATACACCTGCATCGTAGGCGTCCTGTTACTTTGTAGCCAGATCTGCAATCAGAGGAAGTTGGTTAGGGTGCATTGTGATTGTAAGGAGATGACCTAACTGTTCTGTCTTTTTTATGTGTTGCCTAGAATTGTACTCTACACAAAATGTTTGCCGACTATACTTCCATGGTCTTCATGTCGCAGTCGTGTCTGCCCCTGTAACACCGATGATCTCGCTGAAAGGCTTCACGTCCCATCTGTTTCCCTCATAAACTTGATGACAAGTCTCAGACTTCTCGCGTCACTATACAGTTTCAATTATCACTTAACATGCCGGCATCCTGTTGCTGGTATGTATGTGGATTTTCTACCCACCCAGGTCTGAAGCCAGAATAGGACTGGTACATCAGTTAGCGGTCATGCTTTGCTCCGAGATGCTGTAGCCAAGATAGGGTTCACCATGACAGTGCTCATTGTCTGCTGGTTATGCCGAACTTCTCTGAGGCTCTAGACGTATAACCTAAACGTTCAAGGGAATGGGGTTGTCCCGTCCTGGACATTCTGTACTTTTGTTATAGGAGTCTGTGACCCCAGCGATTATTATATACCGGTTCTCTTTCCCGACGTTCACATCTTCATAATCCAGTCTAACGCCATGAACAACTACAGCGGTGACAATAGACATCCTTGCCTCACACCCGTTTGTACTTCGTAGCTGTCGGTCAGTACTCCTTCATGTAGCACTCTAGAAACTGTGGTTTCATACATATCCTGTATGAATAATATTAACTTCTCCGGTATCTAGCAGTGTTTCCGAAGTAGCCATACAGTGCTACATGTTCTTGAATGTATATCTGGTATTTGTGAGTCCTTCAGGCATGCTGTTTAATGCATTGTGTTTATGGTTCAAGTGTGGGCCATTGTGACTGATGATAAAGAATGAATCGTGACGTAATAACACACAGCATTTTAACCTATTCATTTGGTCATTTCTTTTTTTGTTGCTTCTGGACGCATTTCTGAAATGTAAAATTGCATGCAAGAAATGTAGGTCTATATATCAATTTGGAATTAGTTATTACTGGAAAACTTTTTTAAAAAGTAACTAGCGATAATTCAACCCAATATATCGGCTGTGTAGCATTGTAAGATACTTGTCAAGCTTACTTATCGGGTGTACGGAGTGAATCAGTTAAAGACGTATTATTTGTGTCTATAAATGTAGATCTAGAAACAGCAACGTCTAAATAACTTACTCTCTGAAAGACTTCTGACAATAAGGAAGCCCACGTTTACAGAAAGACACTTGTGCCACGAGAACAATCTATTACATTTCAATGAAAGACAAAAAGTGCTCAGATTTCGTATTCATGCCACTAAGAGATGGAGCCTCTCCCCGACCAAGAGAGGAGGGAGGTTCAAAGGACAGACTACCACCTGTGGTCGAGTCCAGTAGCGTAGCCGCAGGAGCGTCTACAGAGGTCCGATCCAAGATTGTGGTGGTAGGCTCCGGGGCGTGCGGTAAAACAGCATTGATCCACCGTTATGTGAGGACGTCGTTTATTGAGGTAAGCATTGTTTTTTTTTCTCACTAATTATTGTATATGATTTACACCTCCGATTTACGATATGACCATACTAAATCAAATCACTTTACGATGGTCACTATAATGTCAAGGTTACTAAGAATTACATTCGTTTAGAAATGACCTAGCAATGACATATGTTTCACATAACATAAACATTCGGACCTAATTGTCTGTTGTATTCACAAAGAATAAAGTGTTCATATCTTCTTCTTTCGTTGTCAAACTTCCGCTACGAAGCTCTGAAAAGGGCTTTGCAAGTAACAGGATGTATTCCGGAGAACGGTATGGGCTGTGTCGTAGTTTACAGATAGACTGCGATATTTGCACCTTTCGATCCGACTTCAGCATTGCATTTTTTGGGTACCGGTTTAGCCTTCCCTCTTCGTAACTAAGACAATGTGTAGCCACATAGAATGCTGCTCTTGTTTCCACATAAATCTACCACATACTCAATGAATTATGTAATTATTGGTATTCTGTATCCAGTTTTACTGCAGCGTATGTGATGTTTATAGTACATCATACTTTCTTTACCAACGGTTCTCAGCTTGGGATGTGCAACGGGTTCTATGAAGATCTGTGAAACAAATGTCGATTTTTTTTAACTAGGGCTTTAGTGAAAAAGAGTGAATGTGCTTGGTAAATTATCATTGACTTCAATGAAGATGCAACACTGTGAGGGAAGGGGGGGGGGCGCCAAAGGAACGATATAAAGATACTCTATAAAAGTTTCTCCATTCATGTAGCTGACTGGGAGCTGCTTGCTCCGAACCGCTCAGCCTGGCGCACTGCCGTCACACATGGTGCTTGCAGTGCTGAGCAGAGGACCATCAAGGAGGCGCAGGAAATGCGAGCTGAACGAAAGGAAAGAATGCAAGACTGCCCAACTAAAACTGCTGTTCATGTGTGCCCTACGTGCGATAGAGTTTGTCACGCTCAAATCGGACTGTACAGTCACATGCAGTCACATCTGAATAAACATGTCTGACGCTGTCGCCATCTTCGCTTGCGATGGGCAACTAATTAAATGTCTGGTTTAATTGCTAGTTTGTTGTAGGACCAAAGTAGTCCTATTATGTATTAAGTATTATGTATATAATGTAACTTCCACAGAAATGTTCATATTTATAGGATGTGACGTTTTTTCCGTTAAAGTGTTTGCCTCTCTGTATTCTACTGGCGGATGCATGGCGCTTTCCACCATGTACCGCAGCCTTTTAGGTAATATTAGGACATATTAACCAGTGCTTGGATGCATGTGTGTGCATGTATGTATCTATGCTAGTTTGGACGCTCTCAGAGGTCAACCCAACGAAAATACAAATACAATGAAACAGAGTGTGCGGTAAGAAGAGAGAAGCCATCTCTCTGCAGATATGATCTTATGTTCATATTAATAGGACGGGCCACACAACAGACAAGACAATCTTCATATTTATAGAATGGGACGTCCTACAAGAAAGTTTATATTTATAGAATGTGACTTTCACAAAACTTTCATATTTATAGAAGGGGATGTCCTACAGGGAAGTTTATATTTATAGAATGTGACGTTCACAAAACTTTCATATTTATAGAATGGGACGTCCTACAAGGAAGTTTATATTTATAGAATGTGACTTTCACAAAACTTATATTTATAGAATGGGACGTCCTACAAGGAAGTTTATATTTATAGAATGTGACTTTCACAAAACTTTCATATTTATAAAATGGGACGTTCTACAGGGATGTTTATATTTATAGAATGTGACTTTCCCAAAACTTTCTTATTTATAGACCTCAACGCTCCACAGAAACTTATGTGCAATGGCACTTTTAGTAAGCAGATACGTTCGGGTTGTTTCGCTATTCTATAGTGTTATATCACCTTAAAATTGTCGACTTTGAGTTGTCGACATCCATAAATAAATTAGATCTGAGTCAAACCGCCAGTTATCAGCTAGAGTGTTTGCTAGTCCAGTTATCAGCCGGAGTGTTTGCTAGTCCAGTTATCAGCCGGAGTGTTTGCTAGTCCAATTATCAGCCGGAGTGTTTGCTAGTCCAGTTATCAGCCGGAGTGTTTGATAGTCCAATTATCAGCCGGAGTGTTTGCTAGTCCTGTTATCAGCCGGAGTGTTTGCTAGTCCAGTTATCAGCCGGAGTGTTTGCTAGTCCAGTTATCAGCCGGAGTGTTTGCTAGTCCAGTTATCAGCCGGAGTGTTTGCTAGTCCCGAACGCCAGCGACCATTATCACACCCTTTGTGTGCAACGATTACCAGCCCACGCGTTGTTATCAACCACGTGACTTTTCCTGATAAGGGGAGACAAATTTGATTATAATCAAGGAGCCGGGTATCGTATTTAGTAGCCAGACAAGGTGAGGGATGAAGAAGATATACCACGATAGGGAGAGCTGTGAGAGTAACTACGACAATGGTCATGACATGTTAGGCGCAGATGAAACATTTCTTAATTTCTCGACCTGGTTCCCGGGACTTGTCGTCGTGCATTGGTTGCCCAATAGCAGTATCTTATTAATGCTTCTGTAATCGTCTGTTCAAAATGTTACCGCTGGTATTGTTACTGCTTACCCATGTGTTGCTCGGGTCGGAAAGGGAATAGTTGCACCGTAACGTGTCAGGAATGTTGTGAGTAGCAAGGGAGGGATGGTTGTACGGCCAGTTATCCCATTTCTTCGAACCCACAAGAAAAAGATAAGACGTGTATGCGTGTGGGTAGAAGAGGAGCGACTAAGGCATGTCAACCTACATTAATACAATATCTGCTATTGTTTCTTAGTCCTAATTGCCACACTTCCTTACGACAACAAAAACCGATTGAGGCTTCTCTGCTAGAGTGAGAGGTAGGGTCGTTGGCGAGAGGAACGGTGCATACATGACAACAGCCTCTAATATGCTAATGGCGATCGAGGCAGTAACTTTGACTCTAAGCTATCTGGGAAACTATCTAATGAGTGCCATAATCCTTTTTGACTCTCGGAGGGTGCAGAAGGAATGGCTATGTCATGTGGGGGCAGTGAACATAGAGGCCTCGAACATCTATTGCGAGAATGAACGAGCTGACCCCCTGGCCTGGGGCGCACCCCCAGTGGAGTCATTAGCAATATATATAAATGCCATTTTGAAGTGGATCAACGGTCCCCTATTTGGTTTAAAACGCTGCAATATGTAAGCTAGCTACTCGGAGTGCAATGAAATAAATTCTAAACAGAACAGAACCTTCCTTTTGTCGCTTCGATGGAAGCATAGGGCACTCAAGACACCGTCCAGATACTGTAGCCAATGTAAAGATCACTGTATGAATTACCTGACATAATCACCCATTTAGGCCATTGTAAGACGGTAAATACTACTGAACACATATTAGAGGTGTATACCCTGCATGGCCATTTAAGGAAGATACAATGACCGAACGATTCAAAAATAAACTCAGAACTGGCCGGTAGCTAAAGAAGATCTTCAAACATCGATCGAGAACTCTACACAAAAAATGATGCCTATTACCAGTTGAACAGACGAGAGCAGGTCGTGGTCTTCAGACTCCGCACAGGCCACAACAGACTGAGGTACCATCTATTCAATAAACTGAAGATAGGTGGCACTGACGAATACATCTGTGGTACAGCGTACGGAGAAGAAGAAGTTCGAGAACTCATCTGACGGTACAAACATCGATCGAGAAATCACCTGACGGCACAAACATCAAAGAAGCTATTACAAAAATAAGATGGCAAATACGTAAAATGGTTAGCAGCATCCGGACTTTCCCCCTTCGGCAAAATGCATGCAGTTGTATGCGCACATGTTTGTTGTTTTTATAAGTAAAAGACCTTCAGTTGTATTGTCTAGCATGTAGGAGCGCAATTCAAACACATCTCGAACAGGAATAATCAATTGCTGAGCTCAGTTTCCGATTTGCGACAGCTTGGCTTGAAGTGCGCATAGATTTAAGAAGACGTTCATTGATTTTCAACATTATGAGACACTTCAAGGTGTCCATTAGTAGCACGCACGTAAAACATGCGTTGAATAATATTCTCATTTGTTTTAAAAAATCAAGTGGTGTGAGCACAGAATCTTATCTAATCAATTTCTAATTGTTGTGTTTTTCTTTCTTTTACTTTTTCTACTACTATTTCTTTCTTGCGATCAGACCCCACATCAAAGATTCCATCTCTAGATGTCTTTATGTGGCGAGTTGCGTTGAACTCTATGCTGGGAACCTCGGTGGTACACTGTACTTAACCAATGTTTGGAACATCGGTCAGTACGTTATCTTCTTCTTCTTCGTACTCAATCTCTCGCTACCAAGCTCTAAAAAGTAGCGGAATGTAGTCCAGAGAACGGAATGCGTTGTGTCGTGGTTTACAGCGTGACTGCGATATTTGCACCTTTCTGTACAATACATCCGACTTCAGCATGTATTTTTGAGTACCGAATTTTTTCGATCCCTACTACTTAACCAATCTTCTCTGTTGCAGCCTGTTATCCAGGATCATCGCGTGGAGGTGTAGAAGGGTCTTTGGCAGCTCTGATTCGCTGGCCCTGACGCTATCAGTCAGCTGTAGGTCGCTGACTGCGGCAGTTCATGCGCTGCTCAGAAGTGGACACACAATTCCCTATAGGTACCACTAGTCTATGTTACTGCAGCCTGGCAAACATAACAGCAGCACATCCAATTCAGGACTACCCTCAGCGCACTGATCTAAGGACAATGATGTGGCCCATGCCGACTTCCCCCGAAGAGAAACTATACTGCAATATTGAGATCCCGAAAAAGAGAAGCATTTTTTAAAAGATCTAAAGGCCCAAGAGGGAGCCGCGTACCGCGGTGGTTAGTGAGCTGGCTTCGCATCTAAGTGGTCCTGGGTTCATTTCCCAGTTGAGACGGAAATGTTGTTTCAGACCGTATCGGCTCCCGGGTCGACCCGGCCTTAAATGGATACCGGTTTAGTCCGAGAAGTAAAAGCGACGAGGGAGAGGAGATGGCCACCGCACTCATATAAGCGAGCCTTTGAAATGTGAGATCACTAACACCTCACACCCCTACGGCAGTAATGCTATGGGTTACTTTTTAGAGGCCCAATTCCTAAATGAGCAATGGTCAGAACAGAAGAAGAAACCGTAGCCATTTGTCGCGTACACCAGACTGAGAATATCGTGGCCTTCTCCGCGTTGAGAGCCTCGGTACTTTGTTGCGGACGTCATGTTGGGAACCGCTGGTCGAGAACAGTCTTTGTCTACAACTTTCCTTACCAACGCAAAATGATTCATAGAACGAATCGAGCTATCCTCATCAGCACCAACCATCCCCACTAACAGCAGTTACCAGCACTCACATTCCTCGCCATATTCTGGACACATCGCTGCGTTTCGGAGAGAGACTGTTTATATACGCGATAGAGACAATCCCTGTGTCTGCGAGGATATCTTGTAATCGGAACTGTCTGTACAACAGATTAGAACAAATGATTCACAGAGGAGTCTAGCCAGACAGAAAGCACAACAATGGTATATCTGTCTGTTCATCATTTATCTCTATCTATCTATCTATCTATCTATCTATCTATCTATCTATCTATCTATCTATCTATCTATCTATCTATCTATCTATCTATCTATCTATCTATCTATCTATCTATCTATCTATCTATCTATCTATCTATCTATCTATCTATCTATCTATCTATCTATCTATCTATCTGTCTATCTATCTGTCTGTCTGTCTGTCTGTCTGTCTGTCTGTCTGTCTGTCTATTTATATATATATATAACTCCGTCACTTTCTCTTAAGTCATCTAAACTCCAGAGTAGCACCATATTTTATTATTCTGAAAAGAGTACTATCATCTAGTGCCGGATCGTACATGGGATCCTCTGTTCCAGCCGACATGATTGAGAAGCAGCGACAATCCTAACTCCACACCTTATATCTTTCCTCCGGCAGGTCATTCCCTCCTTCCCCGGCCCTCTTCTCCTCCTTTTCCTCTTTCTCACCCTCTTTCTCACCCTCCTTATCGTCTTCGTTTTTCTCCTTCCTTCTGCTCCCCTCCTTCTAACTCGTATCCTCTCCTTCCACGTCACTTCCCTCCTCCTACTTCTCCTCTTCCTTCATCCCTTTCCTCTTCCTCCTCCCATTCTTCTTGTCCTTTTCCACCACTTCTTCTACCCTCCTCTCCGTATCCTCCCCTTCTTCTCTAGAGAACTTCTCCTCATCCACTCCCTTTCTCTTCTCCTTATCTTCTCATTTTTGTATTCCTCATCCGCCTCCTTCTTCCCACCTTCTCATCCTTCACCTCATCCTCCTCTTGTCCTTCTCCTCCTCCCCACCTCTTCTTCTTTTCCTCTTGTCCTTCTCCTCCTCCCCACCTCTTCTCCTCCTCCCCACCCCTACTTCTCCCACTCGGCTTCTCCTACCCTTTAATTTTACTCTTCAGGAAAGACATCTATCACTCTGAAATACCCCTTAAATGGTGCATACATCTGGACACTAGCAGTGGTACCTTTAATAGCGGTGACAATTTTGCATTATAACGCTGCTAACCCCATGCAGCACTTTCTTTTAATGAAGGTGAAGTGGCCTCTGTTATTACCTTCCTAGTAAGAAACTCCGTGACTCAGACAATGTTTAGACAAAGGATTCTCAACGTTTTTAAACACCTCTTTCAACTTCACTTGTTAGTTAGTTGGTCGGTGGTTCGGTCAAATGGTCTGTCGGGGGAATCTTCTATTTGAAAATTCAGACACTTCCCGATAAGCTAAAGTGCTTACACTTTTAGGACAGGTACACACCATGTAATGCATTTTAATGACATGTATGGGACAAATTGTAATCAATAAAGCGGAGTTTATTTTTGTACGAAACTAAACATGTTTCTATCTGCCTGGGCCGCTAAAACAAACTAATACTACACACTTCCTTTGCGAAACTTAATTTTCTATCGGCACTGTGGTCTTGAGTTCTATAAATCAATGGTTTAAATCCTAGACGGACGAGTACCATAATCTTGTTCTTCATATACTATTATATTATAGTTTTATACTTAAATATGAGAAAGATTTCACATTTTTGAATGACAAAGGAAGATTGATTTGATGATTGATGTTCAATGCCCACAACGAGTAAGTCTACTCTTTTTGTGAGCCCTGAAAATGGCTTTTCTCTCATTTCGAGCGTGCTGAAGAAGGTAGACCATGGTCCTCCATGCTGTTGTGCTGTGTTCAGCTTCATCTGCTTGTCGCTTAATACTGCGGCGAATACAAAGAAGGATACAATAAAATACATACAAATTAATAAAACGCTTTTTATTTCAAAATGTACTAAAAAGAATACAATAAATCAATTATATTGCCTTAATTATCTTGACTTTTATGTTATACGATGATCACTCATTATGGTTCTTTTCTATTTCATGGGAAATTAATTGTTCTTAGATCGTCGGCACGTAATGTGAAATTAATTGTTCTTAGATCGTCGGCACGTAATGTGAAATTACAACCAGAAGAAGAATAGGTATTGCCAAGGATACATTCAACAAGAGGAGGAAGATATTTACATCTAGAGTGCTAGACTACATCTTAAAAAATAGGAATGATCAAGTGTTATCTATACTCAATACTTCTATATGGTACAGAAACGTGGACAATTGACAAGTAATTAAAGATAGAATGGTCCGAAACTGCAGCACAGAGAATAAGCTGACAGTGGTGAATGCGTGGAATGCATTGCAGGTAGTGGAGGCAGGGACAGTTAATGCATTTAAGAACACATTGGATGCGAATAGCTTTTAGAGCAAGGTAATGTAAATGAAACTGGTTGTATACAGACTCTGCAGAGTCTTGTAAACCAGTATAAAGACGTTAAGTTAAGCAGCAAGCGAAACATAGCTAGATGCTTGCTACAGGGGCAGCGAACCAGAGCTGAACAAGACTATATTCTTCTTTCAGAATGGTCCTGGAAATAAGGCTAATGTATTCTGGCTAAAAGAATTGGAATCGCAATATCGGAACTAAAAAAATGCCAACTACAAACGGATGTGTTTGGCTGAAAGGCGTACATATCGCAACCTCGCCGTAAACTATGTCAGAACGCTGCATGGTGTGAAATGGGATCTTATAGTCTTAAGTAATTAGCTTGCTATTTTAAAAAAAAACTAAGTTTTAAAATCCATAATCATTTTGTATTGTTATTAGATTCATCAAACAGCATAAATAATCATTGTAAATGTAAAGAAATTAAGGATTGTCAATATTATGCTCATATCATTTGGAATGTAATTTTTCAGTCAAACAATGTTGGAAAGAGGGGGGGGGGTGACATATGATGAAATGGGTGCTCGGTGTGAAAGAAAAAGGTTGAAGGCATCAAACTTAGAGACCTCACACTGGCCTAGAGTTTTCCAGAACATATTTTGAGAAACGCTGATTCAGACAGACAAACACAGGATACGGCTACCTGCCGTGAATTCCGCCGGGAATGCATTTTTCTTTCGGACGCATCCTGGAATTAGGAAATCAGTCAGACGTGATTAAGAGATCAGTGGGAGATTTAGTAAATCATTATGATCGAAGATCAGTATTTTAAAATACAGGGAATAATGTTTAGCTGTTGGAAACTGCTTTGATGTAGGAAAACCAGCAAATCAGGATTTGATGTTGCTGTGTCTATGTTCCCGTGACAACCGTTTGAAAAACACTGGTATTAGGCGGGCATTAAAAAGCTTCGGTCAAACGAGGACAAATCCGGAAAGGAACTTTTGTTTTTACTGCAGCCTGGAATTATGAAATCATTGTGATGTAATTGTGAAATAAGCGTCACTGAATTAGGTAATCAGTGTGATATAATTGTGAAATTCGTGTCAGTGAATTAGGAAATCAGTGTGTTGTAATTGTGAAATAAGTGTCACTGAATTAGGAAATTAGTGTATTATAATAAGGAAATAATTGATACAGATATGGGAATCAGTGTGTCAGAATTAGGAAATAAGTGTTACTTATTTAAGAAATAAGTGTCATAGAATTAGGAAATAAGTGTCATATAATTAGGAAATAAGTGTCATATAATTAAGAAATTAGTGTCATATAATTAGGAAATAAGTGTCATATAATTAGGAAATAAGTGTCATAGAATTAAGAAATTAGTGTCATATAATTAGGAAATTAGTGTCATATAATTAGGAAATAAGTGTCATAGAATTAGGAAATTAGTGTCACTGAATTAGGAAATAAGTGTCACTACTTACTTACTTTCCGTGTCCAAACACCATGTCACATAGCATCCGTCCAGTATTCAGCAACTTGAACTGCCTTGTCGTTCGCCTCCATCATGTTGTTCATGTCACAGGTTTCAGGGAGGTTGGGGCAGGTCATCAGATGATCTTGGTCCTGAATTGCGCCGCATTCACATGTGTTCGACATCTGAGTATCCCCATCTCTTCAAGTTCGCTTTGCATCTTGAGACACCAGTTCGAAGTCTGTTCATTGCCTTCCACACAGCATAGGGCAGGTGATGTCCAGGCGCCGCCTCTTTCTTGAGCTCTATCCATGGATCCTGTATTGTTTCCCGCCACCTCTCGATGCGTCGACCTTCCAGGCTTGTCTGGATGGACTCTGTCGATTTTAAGAAACTGTGTCTTGATTTAAGTCTTGTGGCTTGTTCCTGATGACCAAACATCGGGTGTCTAGGATTGTTTTCCTGTTTCCCTCGTTCGATTTCCGCAGCTGCACCTCTTCTTATGTCCGGTGGTGCAATGCCAATTAAGGGATATATTTTGTTTGTGGGGGTGGGTTTAAGGCACCCCGACTCTATCCTGCCCATCTCGTTCACTGCTGTATCAACTTGTTTTGCATGGGCGGAGTTTTTCCAGACTGGGGCTGCATATTCCGCTGCGGAAAGGCACAGGGCAATCGCTGATGTACGTAAGACTGTTGGCTGAGCACCCCATGTTGTGCCAGTCAATTTTCGGATAATGTGTTGTTTCTCGCATGTACCTTACGCTTTGTCTCCTGGCAGTGTGTCATATAGGATAATGTGCCATCCAACTTTACACCAAGGTATTTGGGAGCCGGGCAGTGTTCAAGATCCTGTCCTTGCCATCTGATCCATAGTTCTCTGTTTGCCTTTCTGTTCTTGAGATGATAAGCGCATATCTGAGTTTTGTTAGGGTTGGGTTTTAGGCGGTTTTCCCGATAATAATACTCTGCGAGGTCATTCAGAGAGCGTATTAGTTTACCTTCTACCTCCTCGAAGCCATTAGCCTGAGCAGCGACTTCTGTGTCATCGGCGTATATAAATTTCCTTGTGTCTGTATCCATAGGCTGGTCATTGGTATAGATGTTGTATAGCATGTGAGCAAGAACACTTCATTGAGCCAGGCCGTTGGTTTGATTTCGCCATCTGCTCTCTTTATTCCCCAAGGTTACATAGAATCGCCTGTTTTGAAGTAAGCATTTGATTATGTTAGACAGACGCCATTTTTTCGTCATGTTGTATACCTTTGCCTGCAACCTACGATGATTTACTGTGTCGTAGGCAGCGCTTAGGTCTATATATGGCACTCCAGTCACCTAGTTGTGCTCGAAACCATCCTCTATTAGTTGTGTCAAATTGAGGATTTGACTACTGCACGATCTCCCAGGTCTGAATCCAGCTTGTTCCTTGATCAGCCTCGAGTCTATCCAGGGAGAGATGCGGTTCAGGATCATCCTTTGAAATACCTTGTATAGGTGGCATAAGAGCGAGGCTGGTCGAAAATTCTTTGGGTCTGTTGGAGTTTTCCCAGGCTTTAACAGGGCAACCACGTATGCTTTCCTCCAAATTTTGGGAATATTCAAGGATTCCACGCAAATGTTCATGAGATTTAGTAGCCAATTGCTTGTTATTGGTCCAAACTGTTTTATTTACTCTGTTCTCAAGTCGACGGGGCCGGCTGCTTTATTGGATTTTGTTTGCTTTATTGCCGCACTTCAATTCTTCAATTGTGAAAAGTGCGCCCAGTATATCACTCTCTACCTCACGTTGTCTTTGGGTCCTTGTTTGTCCCGTCTTATAGTTGGTTTTGCCATTCATCAGTAATTAGTGGGCCACTTGCGTTATCCCAGGGGGAGCACATGTTGGGTCATTGCTTAGGTCCTTAACGAGTTTCCATGCTCGCCTGCTGTCTTGCTTCATGTCCAAGTCTTCCACCAGGCTACGCCACTTTTGCGTTTTGAATTCTGAGATGGCATAAAAGAGATCTTCTCCAGCCTGGATGGTTTCCTCGCCGAAGGGGTCTGTTTCGAACAGCAGTTTATATTGCTCGTACAGTGCCTTTGAGTCATCGTTTAATTCAGGTATGTACTGTGATCGGCATCCTCCTGGGATATGTCTTCTGGAGATTGATTTGGTTAATTCTACAAAAGCGTCATAGTTTGCAGGCTTAGGTTCTAACTTGGCCACCTATTTGTCTTGATCACATGCAAATGGGACCCAGTTGGCGCGTTTGAAATTAAACCGTCTTTTGAAGGCTGCGTTCTCTGGTTCGACCATTGCTTTAACACTACATATAATGGGTCTATGTTGCGTTCTTGGAATAGGTTCTCCCATGTCTTTTGTCACATGATTAAATATTTGAGTACTGACAAAAATATTGTCAGGATAATATCCCCTTTTTCATCTGCCCCTGTGAAAAGAGGCTGGTAGTTTTGGGTCATGTAAGAGTAGTAGGCCGGTGTTCTCAGCCCAGCTCTCTAATTGTTCACCATTGACGTCTGTCTCATTGTATCTCCATGCCGTGCTGTGGCAGTTGAAATCGCCTATGATTATTTGAGTTTTCCGGGTTCTGAAATTGACAGGTTCTTGAAACTCGAAATCGTCATTGGTAGGCTTGTATATTGACGTCACTGAATTAGGAAATAAGTGTTACTGATTTAAGAAATCAGTGTCATTGAATTAGAAAATGAGTGACTGAATTAGAAAATGAGTGACAGAATTAGAAAATAAGTGTCACAGAATTAGGAAATCATTGTGAGTTTTACTGGCTTTTCTTACGTCCTTATGTGTTCTTAAGAAGGCTGTCCGGGATCCTCCTGGCAGTAGTACAATGCGATATTCCTAAGTAAGATCACCACTGTCAGAATTGCAGTATCGATACCCATCTCGTTGACCAGACTGCTGTGAGCCAGCCTGTTTCCAGGAGCACGAAAGAGTGGGAGGGGTGGGCGGGGGCTTGATCAGTTTATTTCACCTGGACCTGATTACCATGTATTTCGCCCCAAAATAAAGTGAACATCCTAACAGACAGCGACAGAGATTATACATTATTATTTGACTTCCTCTCTGCCTTCATTCATTCATTCATTCATCTTTTCGCTCCAATGCAAGTATAAGTCGCAGATGTAACTGGCCCTTTTAAAGGAATTATGTTTCCAATCATTTGTGATCATTCACATTTCCTATTCAGTATGAAGTATAGGTCACCAATACAGCTGGTCCCTCACAGGAATCCTGTATTCTAGCTTTTGCAGTGCCTGATTATAATTACAGGTTTTTTATAACATGATAAGGGGAAGAAAGACTAACCACTGACCAGGCAAAATATACTGATCAAGACGCTCACCTTGGCTTCTTCGTAGCCTTTCCTGGAAACGGGCTATTTTCATGGCAGCATGGCAGCGTATCTAATATGGTGAGTGATCGACGTGATATCCGTAGTAGGATATCTGACAGGCAGATGAAGCCAAGCATACCACAACCGCCTGGAGGACCCCGGTCCACCTTCATCAGCACGCGTGGTATGTAAGGAAAGCTACTGTAACCCGTCACATTACATCCTATTCAGGCGCACAAAATAAGAGTAAACCTACTCATTGTGGGCATTCGCAAACATCAACAAACATGATAGGATTACCAGCCCCCACGCACAACTTTCGTTAGTTGTCTTTTATGTCACGCTTCGAAGGTGACGGGTGTACCTAATCTTTTCATCCCGGGTATTACTCCTCAACCTGAAAGAAGCAGAAAGGGCAGATCGAACTGCAGGAGGAGGATTGTCTATAACAAATGCAAGAAACGGCGGACATTGATTGATTGGCCACTCGAGTGAGACTTCCTTACGTTCCCTAACTCTAACAACCAAGTACCCATTTACAGATGGGTAAGCTTGAGTGCGATGTAACTATCTAACATACTCCGTCCAGTTGTTTAGTGAGATGCTAAAACTAATGACCAGTGTTGCGTGTGCAATATGCAGGTCGTTTCAATTATGGAAAGGAGAAACTCATTATCAATGCCTGGTTAGGGAAGGGAAACTTTACACTAATTACGTTACCCCCTCTGGTTACGTCGCAAATTCTGATGACTAGGTCCTACATTATGATGGATGGATCTCAAATTTTGATGAATAGGTCCTACATTATGGTGAATGGATCTCAACTTCTGATGACTAGGTCCTACATAATGGTGAATGAATCCCAAATTCTGATGACTAGATCTTAAATAGATCTTACATTCCAATGTCTAGGTCCTATACTCTGATGTCTAGGTCTCAAACTCAGATGACTATGCCCCACACTCTATTGACTAGGTATTATGCCTAACCCTGACTAACACGTCTGATCAGTATGTTTTGCCTGACCAGACGTCAGTCTTTCTCCCCTGATGTATAGAAGAATGTGATACATATCGCGGAAAGAAAATTAAACAAATAAGGAAGTCTTGAAGAAATGAGGGGTGCAGAGAAAATTGAAGAACGAAATCGGAAGCCGACATGACATCTTGCTCACAACGATACATAAAGGAAAGGTGAAGTAGACAAGTTGAAGGGGTGAAAAAAACCGCTATAAAAAGGGAGAATTACATCAAACGATAGACGATGACACACATGACAGATTGTACCGTCAAAATCAAGATACAATGGACGTTGAAGATCCATCGCAGTTGACCCTTGATGTGAAGATGACACTGGAAATGACGTTAGTTCTAAAAATCTTGACTATTTTGTCACTGGAAGTTAAGTTTAAAAGAAAACAGTTTGTGTTTTGTTCAATCATTTTGAGAATCCATCCGCTGATTATTTTTCCATACGTGTTTCTTTTGTTCCTCATTTACTTCTTTGATGTCAGGCGTTCTTTTGTTACTAATCATAACAATGCTGCTGCGGGTGGGATGGTCCCATTCAGGAGGCCTTTATCAAAGTACAATGTGCTCTTTCATGCTGGTTTCGAAAGCTTCTCCGTACGCTGTCAGACGTCAACCTGCATTTTTTTCGAAGAAAGCAGCGGTCATCCTGAGGCTGTCGACACTGTCATAGAGCTTGTCTAGTGTTGCCACTGGTGATGGCCACATGTGCTTTCTCTGGTCCTCGTATGTCGGCAGTTTTGCAGCAAATGTTCAGCGGTCATTTTCCCGGTACCACACATGCATTCGTCAGTGCCACCTATCTTCAGTTTATTGAATAGGTGGTACCTCAGTCTATTGTGGCCTGTGCGGAGTCTGAAGACCACGACCTGCTCTCTTCTGTTCAACTGGTAATAGGCATCGTTTTTTGTGTTTCCCGTTTGGTCAAGTATCTGGCTCCAATAAGCCTTTTGGACTCTTCGTAGGTCACACTAGGATCTGGTTGTGGTAGTCTTGCACCTTCTTTTGCCAGTCTGTCTGCCTCCTCGTTGCCTTAGATGTTACAATGGGATGGAACCCAATGTACCACTACTCTTTTTGGTGCGGACTGCTGGCATAGTTGACAGAGTACTGCTCTTAAATCATTAAGTTCAGTATTTTTCTGGCTTTTTAGTGCTGTGACTACGGCCAGGGCATCTATAAACAGGACTATATGGCTTTCATTTATTTTGCCTGTCACCATTTCTTCTACTGCAACCCTCAGTGCCTTTGCCTCCGCTCTTAAATTGCTTGAGTATTTTCCAGTTGCCACTGATAGTGTTATTTGTCTACCATTTGGTAGGCTCAGGGGTTTCGGAAGCAATTTATTTACTGTCGAAGGTACCAAACACTACCATCGGGGATAACGTGTTAGAGAAGCTTTTTGTGATAAACGTGACCCTCTGACATGTACATTTTTAGTTTTCAGTAAAACAATGTATCTTTTTTAACTTTAAGTAAACCTTCATTTGCCTTTTCAGCTTTCAGTTAACCTTTGTGTACCTTTTTAGCTTTAAGTGAACCCGCCTTTAGCTTTTAGTAAATCTTTTTGTATCCCGTTAGTTTTGATTAAACATTCCAACTAGCTCTTAGTACACCCTCTTGTACCATCTTAGCTTGAAGTAAACATTTCTGTTCACCCTCTCCTTTTATCTCACCTACCGCAACAGCACCGCACTCTGTTCAATCACTCTGGAATCAAACATATCGTGTAAATGTTCATCAATCCCCCTCCCACCTATCTCTTTTTTTTGTTTTGGTCCACAGTTTTTACTTTTTGGTTGCTATTATGCCTCTTTATCATCACCTTTTTAAAAAAAACATAAATGTTTAAAACAATTTTTGATGTAAATAAACAGGGTAGATAGCTAGAGATTTTCAAGAAGAAGACGTATATAACTCGCCACTAACGATTGGGATGAGGAAACATTTGATGAAATCTAGAAGGTTCCAATTTGAAATCCACTTATGTTTGTTTTTTATGCATTACAAAATATACCAAGACTATTCTACTTCAGATTAAAAATATATGTTCAGTGCAGAGTGTTGCTGGAGACAATAATTCTAGAAAATAGTATTACCTTGCAGACACAGGTGAGAAATATATTTAAATACTTCAATATTCCACGGGAAGATGGATACAGTTGGGATAAACATTAGAGTCTTTTTGCGTATATGATGGAGCGGTGGTTGTCTGCAGCGTCGTGATAGAATGGTTGTTAACAACAGGGTTGTGTTTGCACCAATAGAAAAGTACGACCACTAGTGTATCTCCTTGCAGGATGACTGTGTCGTTGCTGCTGTTTTCGAAGTTGTTCGTCTTGAGATGTTGAGTTCTTTACGAATTATCCCTTTAGAGGGTTTGCAGTTGCTCTTTCCACATCCAAGGGCGTAAGGAAGAAGGTGAGCTTGAGCTTTCCTTGCCGTAGTGCAAAGCACGGGTATCACAGTGTCCATCTCCACTTCGTTGACCAAGTTGCTGTCTGCTTCTGGCAACTCACTATTCCTTTACCGTTTGTATTTCCAGTATGCTGCACCTGGCACTGTCGCTAGAAATTTGCACCAACAGGAAGCCTGTGTCCAGCATGCATGTGTCCTTGAAGACATCATTTTTCTAGCAATCTATATTTTCAAGCATGTTTTATCAAAGCTGTTCTACAGTACATTAGGGTACCCTCTTGTCTGTGTAAGTTTGACGTGAAACTGTTGTACGTGTACTATATGAAGTATGATTTTTCATGATAAATTTACGAGGCGTGTTCAAATAAAACCGGATCGTACTGCACCAAGTAAACATACGTACGATGCACCTGTTGACGTCAAATCTGGTGTAAACAGTACGTACCAACCGTCAAGTTTGCAAAATTGCATTATACTCCAATTCATAATTTCCTCAGCAGAACGTTGAAAAAATGGATGGCGGGTGTGATATGAAATCCGTCCAGAGTTGATCAGCGAACGGTGGTTCGGTTTCTAACAGCTGGAGGATGTCAACCAGTTGATCAGCGAACGGTGAGTCGGTTTCTAACAGCTGGAGGATGTCGACCAGCTGACATTCATCTCAGAAGGCACTGTATGGTGACCCGAATTGCTGCATCAATTTTGGCATTTTCTGACGCAACACATGTCTGCGAAGATCTTTCGTTAACTCGCGCACTTCTTTAAACATCGTTGTCAAGTTCTTTACTGTTGTCTTCGACACACTATTGTCACTATACACTGCCTGTATTTTGCGATGAATGTCAACTGGTTTTATGTAAGGGTCTACTTCCTCTTGCATTTTATAAGGGTTTGCTTCCCTTAACGACCGGTGATCGGGATCGAACCCAGCACCTTCGGGTTGTGAACCGTATCATTTATCCACTTTCCCACCCCGTCCCCTAAGTTCAGTGATCAAAGTTAATGAGTTCGAGTGTTTCTTGGTCTACCTCTTTTCCACTTCCCCTGTGGATTCTTCTTCTTCGTACGCTGTCAGGCGTCAACTTGAATTTGTTCGAAGAAAGCAGCTGTCATCCTGAGGCTATCGACACTGCCATAGAGCTTGTCTAGTGTTGCCACTGGTGATGGCCACATGTGCTTTCTCCCTGTAGATTCCATTTAAGGGCCAGTTTGTCCACGCCTAATGATGCTCTCCGTACCGTATGGCCTATCTAACCCAATTCCTACATTTGTTCTGCTGCTCCACTGGTTGTTGTTGGATCCTTTCCCATGGGTCTTCATTCCTCTCCAGGTCTTACCAGCCAATTGTCATTATCCTGTGTAGATATTTTTTGACCCACTTCTGGAGTTTTATTTGTATTGTCTTTGTCGTTCTCCAAATTTACATTGCAAACAGGAGTACTGCCTTTGAGGTTGGAATTGGTTGGTTGGTTGCTTATGCCCACAATTGGTTGGTAACTCTTTTGTGCGCCCTGAAAAGGACGGAACTTGTGCAGAATGTAGTAGCTTTCCTTATATCCCGATTGTGCTGATGAAGTGGACATGAGTCATCCAGGTGGTTGTGCAATGCTTGGTTTCATCTGCGTGTCACTCACTCACGATGATCACATCGAACCTCACCTTGTCAGCCAGAGTGCTATCCTCGAACACCATTGTTTGATCAGTGGGTTTTGCCTGACCACACGTTAGCCTCATCGTCCCGAGGTTGGAATTCAACAATCCTAATATTGTATTAATCTTTATTTCCATGGATCTCCATATATTATTTAGTAACAGAAATGAAACCCTTGTTGTTCCAATTCTCGTTCTTACAACTTCCTTTGTGCCCCCCCTGGAGTATCAGGGACACTGGTTCAAATATGGGAAGATGTCTATCTCATCCAGTGCTTCACCTCCAAGCATGACTGGTTCTGAGCGTAAGGTGTTGATTTTAAACAACTTGGCGCCCTATTTGCACTAACTTAAGATTACACTTTCAACAAACCATATCTGCCTTCAATCTCATTATCGTTACTCCCATTTGTTAAACATTTTATAAAGAAAAACTACAAGTTTATAGCATCTTCATCTTAACAATAAAGAAAAACTACAAGTCTATAGCATCTTCATCTTAACAATAAAGAAAAACTACAAGTCTATAGCATCTTCATCTTAACAATAAAGAAAAACTACAAGTCTATAGCATCTTCATCTTAACAATAAAGAAAAACTACAAGTCTATAGCATCTTCATCTTAAAAAAAAAAAGGACTAATGTGACATACCTTCATCTTTGATCTATCTCATTTACATCAAGGCAAAAAATTGTATGTTTATGGCTGCCAAAAACGAAGAGTTTTTGCTGAAATGTGTTAACGATATCATTTCCGTTCGTGTATGTAGGTTAGTGTCTTCATCCTTCGACTTTTTGGAAGACGGGCTAGTGATAACAGAGCTGGTCATATCATCTCAGAGGAATCTGACACCTCGCACAATGAGTAATATTTCTTTTTATTCTTCTAGTTCTTATTCTTCTTTTTTTCTTATTCTTCTTAATCTAGTTCTTATTCTTCTTTTTCTTCTTTTTTTTTTCTTCTAGTTCTTCTTTTTCTTCTAGTTCTTATGTGTTCGTCCTAGAAAGGACGTTATGTCGTACTTTACTACATCTATGCTGCGATATCTATTTCTTTCGGCCCGAGACGTCCGATTTCAGCACGGTATTTTTAAGATCGAGAATGTCTTCACTATTCGATCACTAATCTTATAACCAGACTGCATGGTTGGAGACCGTTTTCAGGGCCGTCACTTGGAGGCGGAATAATGTCTTGGGTCGTTATAGGTTACTGACTGACTCAGATGCAATCATCAACGAATTATAGTATATATATATATATACTACACACAAACATATGTACATAATTTTCCTTCAAGTAAATTTATGCTGCCATTTATCGTCGTTAGGCATGTAGCCAGACCGGTGCACGCGATATCAACATATGTCAGGGAAATCCCATCAGGCACTGCTGTCAGACACAGTACTGCTATATCCCACTACCAAACACTGAAAGGACTTAAGTAGTAGAATGTAGTCCGGAGAACGCAATGCGTTGTGTCGTAGTTTACAGCTTGACTGCGATATTTGCACCTTTCGGTCCAACACATCCGACTTCAGCAAGCATTTTTTGATTACCGGGTTAGCATTCACTCTTCGATCCCTTCTCCTTAGCCAGCCTGCTCTGCTGCAGCCTGTTATCCAGGATCACCGCGTGAATGTGTAGAAGGGTCTTGGCAGCTATGGCTCGCTGGCCCTAACGCTAGCAGTCACCTATGGGTCGCCGTACACTTCAGCTCATGCGCTGCTCGGCATCTTGATCCCATCATCTATTTAATGAGGTGGAGTTGCCAGTTCCTTTCCTCGTTGCCTTTCCTTCCCTAACAGTAATCCAGGAAAAACCATTTACAGCATGGTGGACGGGCGCATGTCCATAACGGTGATTACAATCGGTACCTTTGTCGCGAGAAGCATGCACTCTACCACTCTGCTTCTCGCAATTTTGTACTACCTTGACCTTTTCAAGAAAAATATTTCCCCGGATGGAACAAAATTACAGTGTACTTTAGCGTTAGGCATTAAGCCAAGTGTATGCGTAATACATTTCTCAGGTATATATGCTTTCAAGAGAGAAAGACTACGGCCTGTGAGATGAGATGCTTGAGAAAAACTATCAACATTATTCGGAGGGACAAGATGACGTCGAAACAAGGCCATGATACGAACAAATGGATAGGGAGAAAAATCTAGTGGTTCAGTCACCTAAAGCGAATGCAACCTTCCATACTATCCCTGCGCGCTTATAACGAACGGCGAAAGAGCAATAACCAGGTGCCTAGGAAATGTTATATTCTAAACCGTCATGGAACGTCAACATCTGCACTGACTAGCCTGGTCCATGACACATATCTGCGGCTCACCACGACACCCCTCGACACTAGTAGATAAGACAATGTAGAGAGAGAAGAGACGAGAGAGAGAGAGATGCTCTAGGCTTATCACCAAGTGCACGCGATATGAAAAGGCGTAGCGTATTTCTCAACATATATTCTCTAAACACCCCTCAGATATGAAAAGGCGTAGCGTATTTCTCAACATATATACTCTAAACACCCCTAAGTTATGACAAGAGCCATACACTTGTTGGTTTCTGCCTGGTGTGGCAAGGTACGCCAGTTTCCTAAGTATTTTTACCTAGACCAGGCGTCTCAAAACGTTAAAGTACTAGGCTCAAATTGACTTTTTCACACATTTTCGCGGACAGAACTAAAATAGATCAGTGTTGCAAATAGTGTGTTACGTCATGGATCAGGGTGGAAGGATTTTGACGTGGATTTACGGAAGACGTGTGGTCCACAGCGAGATGAAATAGTTTCGACGACGTCGATGATAACATTGTTTAGCTGGTTGTTTTCCTTGAATTGTCCACACTAGTTGTACATGTTCTTGTGTATGAAACATGTACAAAACGATCAAGTAAAACACACAACTGTGTTCGACTTTATTCCATTGCTGGGTATGGGTTCTCTTTCCACCCCCCCCCCCCATTTCACCCCAAACAGAAAAACAACATATACCTTACCAGGGTTTCGATTCGCTGCCCTACTTGTCAGCAGTCAGGCATCGAAACCATTCGGCCACGCGCTCCTCTAGCGTTTAAGTTACACATAATTTGTCTGCAATGCAAAAGGACAGGGTTCGCGCGTTCTCGTAGCTGTAAACTCCTGTTTATCCAGCTGTACAATATATACCTGGCTGTCAAAGATAATGAAAAGCACTTCAGCTATGACATGACCTGTCGCCTCCGCATCACGTGCGTCGACACGAACAACTTAATCACCAAATGGCGTTATCTGCCTGGGACTGCCCTAACGTTATGTGTATAGAGAAATTATGTAGGCACTGCACGAAACGAAGTCAGAAATGTATGACAGGGGAGGGGGTGTGAACGAGTGCAACAGGGGGCAGAGAGGGGGAAGGGTTGCGGAATATTCCTTCTTCTTCTTCTTCTTCGTTCTCAATCTCCCACTACCAAACCCTGAAAGGCCTTAAGTAGCAGAATGTAGTCCAGAGAACGTAATGCGTTGTGTCGTAGTTTACAGCTTGACTGCGATATTTGCATCTTTCGGTCCAACACATCCGACTTCAGCAAGCATTTTTTTAGTACCAGGTTAGCATTCCCTCTTCGATCCCTTCTCCTTAGCCAGTCTGCTCTGTCGCAGCCTGTTATCCAGGATCACCATGTGGATGTGTAGAAGAATCTTGGCAGCTCTGGTTCACTGGCCCTGACGCTAACAGTCAGCTATGGGTCGCTGACCACTGCAGCTCATGCGCTGCTCAGCATCTTGATCCCGAACACTCCAACTTTCAAATTGCTGTTGTTTCTTTCAAAAACAAACAAAAATGTAAAGGCAGTCCCACAGCAGACACTTCTTTCTAGAATTAATTGTTAGAGTCGTTCGGCTTTTTAATTAGATCAGGCGACCAGCTCACTTCCTCGCTGCAATTCTTTCCTTAACAGTAAGTCATGTATTCATTAACAGTCGGGACGTGTGGATGTGAGGATTGAAGCTAGTATTGTAAACACGATGCTTAGCAGTGCGTGATTTGCAGCGGTCAGTGACGCAAAGCTAACTGCTAGTGCCAGGGCCAGCGAACTAAAACTGCCAAGACTCTTCTACACCTCCACGAGATGATCTTAGATAACAAGCTGCAACAGAGCAAACTGACTAATGAAAAGGGATCGAAGAGAGAAGGCTAACCCGGTACCCACAAATGTCATGCTTCGGTCGGATGTGTTGGACCGAAAGGTGCAAATATCACAGTCAAGCTATAAACTACGACACGACGCATTCCGTTCTCAGGACTACATACTGCTGCTTGCAAAGCTCTTTTCAGGGATTGATAGCGGGAGATTGAGAACGTTCAGTGATTGGTAGCAGGAGATTGAGAACGTTCAGGGATTGGTAGCGGGAGATTGAGAACGTTCAGGGATTGGTAGCGGGAGATTGAGAACGTTCAGGGATTGGTAGCGGGAGATTGAGAACGTCCAGGGATTGGTAGCGGGAGATTGAGAACGTTCAGGGATTGGTAGCAGGAGATTGAGAACATTCAGGGATTGGTAGCGAGAGATTGAGAACGTTCAGGGATTGGTAGCGGGAGATTGAGAACGTTCAGGGATTGGTAGCGGGGGTTTCAGAACGAACGGAAAAAAAGAAGACCCCAGCACCTTTAACATATACGTGAAAATCGATACAGTTGATTAACATCGTCCGGTTCTACATTTGGCCTGAAATACACATTTTAATTACATTTTTTTTCAACCAGCCTATTCTAATTCTCGCCAAAAAAATGAAGCTATCGTTATGTACAGATAGCATGCAGAGCCGTACATCGTTTATTCAGATGTACTATAGAACACATAAGCAGTTTCTAATTAATCTATCATAGAATCGATACCGTCTGTGACGATTTATTGATGCATCTAATCACAATTTCATCGACGTCTGTTGAAATGTTTCACACGTTTATCGTCCCACTGCACTTTATGCACAACCTGGCGCCATCTAAATCTCAGGGTTGGCTCAAGTATTCACGGTTCAATATTATAGACCGCTGTCGATAATTCGTAGGAGGGTTTATAGTTACACCGTCGTTCGGTCCACTCTTGCTGTTCATGAAAAAGCGGTTAAATCCTCGGTAGTGACACGCTCCAGAGGACCCAGATGGGGCATTATTAGCATACGAGTAATATTTGGTGACCAATCAAAAAGTAGTGTATAAGTAAATTGACTAACTTCCTCGAAAGGTTTGCGTAATCTTTGTTTCGGGAGGGAATTTTAGCTTCGAAAACCAGCGATTATCGTTAATTGTATCTGCTCACGAGTCATTTCTCAGTTATTCTGCGCACTTGTTTATCAATAGTGACTTCACTTTTTTTCTGTCATTCTTTTGGTAGTTTTATGATTAGTTCCGCTTAGTGCAACAAGTTTTAAAAAAATCTCAGATATTGAAATGAATATTCCAAGGATTATTTGATTGAAAATGGAAATAGGTTGCATCAAGGAAATAGTATTAAGAATAAAACAGTAAGATGTGATGTTTGGCGCCCATTCTTCTTCTTCTTCTTCGTTCGTTCTCAATCTCCCACTACCAAATTATGAAAGGGTTTTAAGTAGCAGAATGTAGTACAGAGAACGGAATGCGTTGTGTCGTAGTTTACAGCTTGGCTGCGATATTTGCACCTTTCGGTCCAACACATCCGACTTCAGCACGCATTTTTTTAGTACTGGGTTAGCATTCCCTCTTCGATCCCTTCTCCTTAGCCAATCTGCCCTACTGCAGCCTGTTAACCAGGATCACCGCGTGGAGGTGTAGAAAGGTCTTGGCAGCTATGGTTCGCTGGCCCTGACGCTAGCAGTCAGCTATGGGTTGCTGACCACTGCAGCCCATGCGCTGCTCAGCATCTTGGTCCCTGACGTCCATTCAAATAGTGTCTGTTCCGAAGAAATGCCATTTGAAAAACAATAATTGAAATGAGCATGAAGAATTATGAATGAAGGACAATATCAGAATGTGGATTTTTTAGGGTAATTTTTACCAAAAATTGTTTCATTTTATTATCTGTTTAAAAAATAAAATAATAGACCTGCGTCAGTTTTCACATAAAAATATAAATGAGTTTGACCTATCAGTAATTAACAAAATGTCCATGTCTTTCAACAGTCAATTGTCTTGAATTCTAGCTGCGACCATTCATCCGTCCGAACAAACATTTTTCAATCTTCATCTTCATTATAGTTGATCATCCCAGCTATAGGAACAGCAGAGTAATTAAATTGTTTTCGCGGAGATTAAAATAGAAAAACAAACAAGCAGTTATTGTTGCCGGGGATCCATTGTTGGTGACGTCATAGTGATGCCTTTTTTTTACTAGGTCTTGAATTTGATGATGTTGGATACCCGGCTCCATTCGTAGATGAAATTCGAGCATAACTAGGTACCCATTTTGTCGAGCATGGCCGGCCTCTACACTGCGACAAACAAGCTTTTGGTCAGTCGTACACATAAACTACAGCAATTATTCTTGCCATGTTTGTTCCCTCCCCATAGATTGCTCGACCTTTCGTCGATTCTTTTATCAATGATCGTTAATGAACCATAATTGGTGTCTAGTGGCCGCAAGGAGTTTTAGATTTTGTTAGCGGCACCAATCAGTGTCCGTGGCAGATCTACTTAACATGCAGGGTGCTTTTATGGGAAATGCCATTTTCCTCCCACGCTGTTGTTGTCGGATAGAGTTTTGATCCCATTTAGTGAGGCACTGAAGCTTGCTGTCTACGTTTGAATGGATGGCAAACAATCTCATTTATGTTCGCTCAAGAATAGACGTTACTGCACACCGGAATAACTCATTGATGCTGTGTCTTTCTCAGCAATAGACAAAGAATGTGGATAGTCATGGTTCTATAAGCCCGATGATTGTACATACTCCTACATCCTCCAAGACGGACCAGCTTGCTCGACCCACTATTGATTTACAAATGCTGCTGAATTTACCATGACATTTCATCGACTGATGTTTCAACGCGTCAGAGACGGCAATTGGCTGATTGATTGACACGAGCATTTCACCTCTATTCATAATTGCAATCATTGATCAAATGCCTCTAAGTTCAAGGTCAACTAGCGTGTCAAAGGACAGCACGGCTGATAGGAGTGAAGTCGCGGATGTAGGTTGACTAGATCAGTGTTTCCCAATTGCTGGTCCCCTGGGCCGGTGACGGTCCGCAGAAATTTTCTGCCGATCCGCGAAAAAGTGATTGCTACTTAAGCAACAAACTGCGAAGATCGGCTTGATGTGATCGAAGCTCTGACTGGCTAATGTTTATACAGAAATAACGTCAGCTAAACAAGTATCCCTACTTTTTGAACACAAGAGCTCATTTATATTTGGCATGGTTGTTGATCAAAGTAATTGAGGTTTTGGAGGAGAAATGGCTACACATATCGCGATTCCTAAATTAGGTGATTCGAAAATTGATAGACCCGTTTTAGAGGTTAATTTATCTGCGAGGAGCGCGTGACCGAAAGGTTTCAACGCCTGTCTGCCGACAGAAAGGGCAGCAGTTTGAATTCCCGGTGAGGCAAATGTTGTTTTTTTCTGTTAGGGATGAGATAAACAAACATAGCCAGCACACGACGTGACGACAGCAGTGACGAAGCGGCATGTAGTCCTCGGCCTTTACAAACTCTCGACTACCCCAACAATAGCTACAGTGAGAGTTTTTTAAATTTTTCATTTTTGTATCTGTTAATACTGTATTTCAATATTTTGGAAGGCAAGTTTGTGTATGTGTGATTATATTGTAAAATTGTAATACCTACAAGATAAAAAAAAAAGTCCAAACGATAAAGACTTGTTAACTTTTCACTCTTTCAAATTTTTCATATTTTTACCTGTCCACGAAAAATGTTTTCTTACTTTACCGGACAGCAGATGTGAATATGTTGAGAAACACTGGGCTAGATTGTTGGAACCGGACAGATGACCATAGAGCTTTCATGTCTTTCCTTGGTATGGTGGCCCTACCAAGATGTAGGTCTAATTCCACCAAGATTTTAAGAGTGTATTATATAAAATGAGGAAAAACTGTACTGTATGAACTAGCACTTTCCCGCCAATGCCATGTACTTAATGAGTTGTTACTTTCCCCCTTCAGGCCATGTACTGTATGAGTTGTTACTTTCCCCCTTCAGGCCATGTACTGTATGAGTTGTTACTTTCCCCCTTCAGGCCATGTACTGTATGAGTTGTTACTTTCCCCCTTCAGGCCATGTACTGTATGAGTTGTTACTTTCCCCCTTCAGGCCATGTACTGTATGAGTTGTTACTTTCCCCCTTCAGGCCATGTACTGTATGAGTTGTTACTGTCCCCCTTCAGGCCATGTACTGTATGAGTTGTTACTTCCCCCCTTCAGGTCGTATACTGTTGTCACTTTCCTCCTTCAGGTCATATACTGTTGTCACTTTCCCTCTTCAGGTCATATACTGTTGTCACTTTCCCCCTTCAGGTTATATACTGTTGTCACTTTCCCTCTTCAGGTCATATACTGTTGTCACTTTCCCCCCTTCAGGTCATATACTGTTGTCACTTTCCCCCTTCAGGTCGTATACTGTTGTCACTTTCCCCCTTCAGGTCATATAGTGTTTTCACTTTGCCCATTCAGGCCATATACTGTTGTCACTTTCCTTTTCAGGTCACATACTGTTGTCACTTTCCCCCTTCAGGTCATATGCTGTTGTCACTTTGCTCATTCAGGCCATATACTGTTGTCACTTTCCCCCTTCAAGTCAAATGCTGTTGTCACTTTCCTCCTTCAGGTCATATACTGTTGTCATTTTCCTCCTTCAGGCCATATACTGTTGTCACTTTCCCCCTTCAGGTCATATACTGTTGTCACTTTGCCCATTCAGGCCATAATTGAGCAACCACATAACACTGCGAAACAATCATCATCATTCATGTTTCTTTTTGCATTTGTTGCTAATTGAGCATGGATCTACCACTGCAGTTGTCACCCATTCGAAAAGCCTGTATCGAACCATTGTGAGTTCTAGCAATGTTGGTTTGTGTAGTACTTACGATCCCATTATCATGTTGCCAGCAAATGCGCAATTAACATTAATGACATGTTACGCATTCATAGTAACATTTTAATTATTTCCCGCTAAGGGGACCTTGTGACGTAGCATGTCCTTTACAGAACATTGCTCTCATCACAGAAAGAAACTCGATCTCGTGCCAAATCTCTAGCCTGCTCGAGAGTCATGCCCAAGCATTCCTTGACATCTTGTTGCCATCGCCTTTTTGTTCTGCCTTTGCCTATCTTGTCCACACCATACTTTCAATTTCATATCTCTCATTACTGTTGTGTCTTTTAATGTGGTCAAAGTATTTCAATTTTCTGTTCATTGTGGAGTTAATGAATCTGTTCTCCTATATGCCCAACGCTTGTCCAACGGCTGCATTATTATATTTTCGGTCCATGGTATTCTCAGAATCCTTCTTATAACATTTCGACTCGTGTGTCTCGATTCTCTTCTTTGAGGTTTGGATAACTATCAATGTTTCGCAGCCGTATGCTGCCACGAAGAGAAAACACATTTTCTCAAAATGTTTACTTTTGTTGATTTCCTGTGATCCATATCTGGCTTGTTTTTTTTTGCAAAACGAAAACAAGTACGTCATTTCCGCGTCACGTCATTAGCTTTCATGGCATACTCTTTTTCTGTGTTCAATTGTTGACTTGTACATTTAAAAAAATGTGCGTTTCCATTGTTATTGCAGTGTTTGTGGCCTCAAATCTCGGTGAGAAAATCTGTCCCAAGACAAACTCTTCTTAGTCGCCTCATACGAGATGCTTGGCAGGTTTATAATCTTGCTGTTCTTTACTCCCCTTTCGAACCCCGACAACAGACTGGTATTGTCCTCTATAAATGTAACATCTAGATAATAAGTCTAAACAATCACAACACTCAACTGGTCAGAGGAACTGAATGAACACGCACTGCAGAGCCAGTACTTTGTGTAGTGAAGGTAAATGCTAGAAAGCAGCAAGGAAGGAACAGTAATTTGCTAAAGAGTCCTTCGGGGCGACATTGATAAAGGCTGCACGAGACAGAATGCCATTAGCGGCTGTAATCCAATAGGAAGTCAGTAATCAAGTGCTCTTGCCTGACGACCCGGGGCACTCAGGCACGTTTGGTGAGAGTTGCATTCTTCCTGACCTGTGCCAAGCTAGAAATCAGCATAGCAATCAATGTCAGAACTTTAGGGGCGATAATTACGTGCCAGCGTTACGTAGGTTTAGACACGCCTTGTGTGAATAAATTCGATTTGTAACCTTGTTAGTACAAAGACGAGCTAGTGGCCGAGCGGTTTAGGTGTCGGTCTTCTGACCAAAGAGACATGAGTTCAGAACCTCGGAAATGCAAAGTTATTTTTAAAATTGGTTGTCAAATAAAAATCCAGCATGTGCGTAACGACTACAGAGGAAATCGGCCATTGTTCCACTGACTTATTAATCAGTCTATGGACGTCAGAAATGAAAATAATTATAGTTATATTAGTGTTTTAGTTAACGCAGCAGCGCGTATTATGTGACAATAACGATATAATTGGGTGTTTGAATAGCAGATATCTAATTTTAAAAAATAAAATGTGCGTCTGTCTGTATATCCAACGTTTGCGGGAGAGATTTGATTTGCTAATCGGATTATGTGCTGTAATCGTGTTTGGGGCAAAATTGCTATTTGCGTCAGGCAATACAACTCGAAAACATGCGTGAGTTGAGAGGGTGGGAGTGTTTTGAGTTATAGGGATAGATGTTTTGAGACGGGAAGAGATAGTTTGAGAGGGCAAAGGATGGACAGTGTCATGTGCCGTTTGAAGAAGGAAGAAATAGACACGTTCAGATGGAAAGACGTGAGTTGAAGACGCGTTGAAGACGGTAATAAATTGCCTGGTTGGCAGGCGGAGAAAGTGTTCAATGGAGATGTGGGGTAGGGATGCGGGAAGGGACATAACCTTCAGTTATTAAACTGTTGTTCCTTCTTTCATATTGTACAGTTTGACTGACGTGTTTGATAGTAGTGATTATTGCGCTGGAAAATCACCGAGTTAAACTCTCGGTATCACACGTATCCAGTGTACTCGCTGTAAATCCTCACGTCCTCAATACTGTATCAAAGTAAAATAGCAAAGAAGCAAGATGGTCATCCAACCTTTATAAAAAAAATAGACCTAGTACATTAATGTATCTAACATTTCACCGCTTATTACAGACTCAATACTACATTTGCTCCGGGAAACCATCGCTTTAACCACCGCGCTGTTCAGATGATCTGGATAGCAACCTCAGTTGTAACAAACTACTAGAGATATCAACATTTGCAGCTGCTCGTTAAGTTATTTTAATTGCTCAGGCTCCAAGCTATTTACAGAAGTGAGGATTGCGTGTTCATGGAGAACCAAATTTAATAGAAAATTGATATCATATATTTAAAACAAAATGTTTTCATGTTATTCTGTTAGGAAGGTTTAGTAACGGAAAACTTGGATTATAAAGATTTTCGAGATGCAGTTCAATTTGGACAGTGCATTCGTTCTTCATTCGTTTGTATTGTTTTTATAGTTTAGTAACGGTAGAGCACTCGCTTTTCACGTCAAAGGTACGGGGTCCAACTTTCGTGACAGTTACTGTCCAGCCGACCCATCTGTAAATGGGTACCTGGCATACAGCTAGTGAATTAAAAGGACGCGATGAAAGGAACTGACCACCCTACTTCAAACAAGATATTGCCTAGTGTTATGAAGTCTCTTAACGACGTCATTCCCCGACAGTAGTTTAACTACTATGAGACATCCCGTTACGTTCGTATGGTGACACTTTGAACCTCGATTTGGTTACATCAGGGTTTCTGTTCGCCGTTCATTCTTTTTTCTCCTTTTTATTTTGGTATACGAGTGTTTCCAGGAGCAAAGAGAATATAACTTATTTTTCCTTCCTTCCATGTTGTAAAAGGGGGGGGGGGGTAGGGCAAAGAATGGTGTGTATGGCACTGGTAACATCAATATGCAAAAACACATCACTATAAAGCTAACTGCAAACAACTTTAATCAATCTTTCATAAAAGCGGTCTAGGGTAAGCAAATTGGAGTGTTGGATTTATGTTTAAACAAATTATTGAAATCATACTTTTATTTAAAAACGTATTGTACTACGCATAAAATGCTGCATTTGACCTATACTTCGACAACTACTAGAGAAATCATACTGTCCTAAAAGCTAGCTAGGGTGGGGACGCCAGCATTAGACATATGCATCTACAAATGACTGAAGAAATCCGCCTTTCCTAAAAGCTAGCTAGGGTGGGTTCTCCAGCATTAGACCTATGCATCTACAAATGACTGAAGAAATCCGCCTTTCCTACAAGCTGGTTAGAGTAAGCCACATTATTTGCAGCACTTGAAATATGCTTCAACAAATTGTGCGACATAATTTTGATTGATTTTGTTAAAGATATATTTTGCCTTATTTTACAGTTCGATTACACAATTTTCCTGTTTTTTTAACCAAGTAGATCAACTTTCGGCAATCCTTTTTAACTCTTCGAAGTAGCTTTTGACTATCGCTGGACTACCTGCAAGGCAATACGCAGTTTGAAAGTCGTCAAGCGTTTTCTTCTATAGGAATTAAAAATTGCAAATTGCAGAATATGCAACACCTGCAGAGTTCAACTCCCGTTACCGGTATGCTCCAGTAGACCCAGCTGTAAATGAATACATTTTTTTTTTTCATCTTGTTATTTCTCTATTCCCCAAGGTGGTGTGCGTTGCACTGCGGTTTCTATTTTGTGCCTGTGGGCCCAGTGCATCCGACTTCGGCATTCATTTTATGTAAGGGTCTGCTTCCTCCTGCATTTTATAAGGGTTTGCTTCCCCGGGATAACGGCCGGTGCTGTGGTGGGGATCGAACTCAGCACCTTCCTGTTGTGAGCCGTGTCACTTAACCACTACCCTACGCAGTTCCCTAAATGAATACCTAGTTTACTATTACAGAAGGAAAGGCAGTGAGGAAGGGAACTGACCAATTTATCTCATAAACAAGATGTGGCCTCGTACAATGAAATCTCTAACACTCCATCACCGACAGCAGTGTTCGCTATCGGTTTACATTAACATACCGCAGAATTCCTGTGCCTGGCCATCGGACTTGCAGGTGGTCCGTGGAGCAGCACAAGACCCAGGATTGTTGGTGATTTGCCCACACCTTCTGGAAACATCTAATATGAATGACATGTTGAGGGAGAATGACAAGGCAATCCAGGTGGCTGAACATTGGAAACATGATGTCTGACGTGCTGCCCGGGACATAGGAAGAAAGTAGAGACTCGCACATTGCTGTTTCTCATGTTAGGTTTGAACAGTACAAACACGAGAAGCCTTCGACCTGGGCCATTTTCTGTCAAAGCCTTTGGTTTGTGCCTGCTTGGGAAGCATGTATTATGAAATTGAGAGTAATTATCAAGGCCCCGAACAGATACAAATGGAAAAGAGCCAACCCTGGCCTTATAGAGGATGACGCTCAGCACCAACTCACCAGACGAGATCGCGTGATCATCTTCCAGCGACGCACATGACACAACAGACTGAGATGTCATCTTTTTAATAAATTCAGGATGGACACTACGGACCTTTGTACCTGTGGCACGTCTCCCATGACACAGGAAGACTTATTGTGCAGTCCTGCCCATCGTACACTAGTGAAGAGAGTGACCCGCGGCAGCAGCCGCTTCCATAAAAAAACTGAACTGAAGCGTACATAACTGCGAGTTGACGGCTGCCTCTGCTAGAATCATTGAAGTTGAATTCTGAAGAGGAACGAAAAAGAAGAAGAGGTACTTGTGTCGTAATTCACCCAAAACAAAAGAAATATCTAATTTAGGACCGAATTTGAGACAGTGACGTCACAGAATAGTCCCCTTTTTAATTGCTGGGGGTGTCAAATATTCTGCGAATCTATAAATCCTAGTCCATGAAAAAGGAGATTAGCACCCAATTTCTACAATAGCATGCCATTACCCATGCTGTCAGACGATGTAATAGTCATGATTTCTAACCCTAAACCTAACTGTAACCCCAACCATGACCCTAACACTTCGCAAAACTGAATATAACCATCTTTTCTACACTTCTATCTGTTTTTGTTTTTACTTAATTTAAAATACAATTATATCGACCTAGCCTCCCCTTAACCAGAAATGGAATGTCCCCTTACGTTCTGTGATAACCGATGGAACTCTGTTTGGGGTGAATTAAGACGCAAGTACCAAAGAAAAAGAAGACGAATTGAGAGCTAATTTCCAATCTCACTTCTGGAAATTACACAACATTCGGGTCCGAAACAAAATTGAATAAGGTTTCCTTGCTTTTCAAGACCTTCCTTTACGGGTTGAATTCATTTATAACGGCGAATTTACTACAGAATTGCCTCCCTTCCAGCATGTAATTCCAGACATTATTTTGACGGTAACTCTAATCAGGACCTTGTCTCTGACCTGACTATTTCAGCCAACGTGTTTTTGCCGAGTATAAATTCCGAGATTGCTGATATCATCCAATCGCTCGTCAGTGCGGTTCTCCACGTACCAGAGAGCCTTAGGTTTGGAGATAGTTGTCTCGCATGCCTGGTAGAACCATTTTACACGTCAATAGCACTTTGTGCTTAAAGTGAATGAAAAGTAGGTTAGATATACGCTACTAGACTGAATGCTTTGTTTAGCTTGTGGTATTTATTCGCAAGATGCCAAGCCCACCCACTTTACACGAATTAAGTCTGTGGGTGGAGAAACTATTATATATCAGAGTAACTAAAATAAAATTAGTCATACATTACTAAGGTTATAGAAAACCTCATGAGATAAGACAAATTATTATATATGTATATATACCTACCTTTTCTCAGGCCTAGTAAGCCGCAGGAAGTTGTAAAATACCTACTACTGATAGCCGATAGCTTTCAGCTAGCTGGCAACAGACATTAATATGTCGGTATATATTTAAATGGAATAATTGGACTACTGGTATTCAAACAGGCATGTTAATGTATGTTGCCATGTAGCTGAAGGCTGTTGGCTATTAGTAGTAGGTATTTTACAATTTCCTGAAGCTAACTATTCCTGGGGAAAGATACAAATGATTTTCAAAACTGAGTTTGTATACAAGCGTTTTCTTTTACATTCACTTGGTCTAAAATACATATGCGCGTCCAATCTATTCTTGAATGCATAAATTGATCCTACCTCCACTATTTCCTGTGGCAATGCATTCACCCGCTCTCTGGCTAACAAAATATTTTCTTGTGTCTAATCTGGATCTTTCTTTAATTAATTTGTGGCTGTGCCTTCTTGTTTTATAGCCTGCTGTACTTTGAAATACTTGTTACAGTCTAATTAATCATTTCCGTTGATTATCTTATAAACCTGCATTAAGTCCCCTTGAATTTTTCTCTTTTTTTAGAGTCTTTCTTTTTAACTATATTTCTGGAATCCCACTATCAGTTTTGTCGCGTTTCTTTGTGTCATTTCCAGCATGTTTATGTGCCATTTACGATAAGAACTCCACTCCTGTACACATATTCCAATCTAGGTCTAACTAATGCTTTATAAAATTTGACTACAACTTCCATGCATACACGGCTACTTTTTCAGCTCCAAGTGGACGGAGCACAGAACTGTAGTAGATAATTAGCAAGTCATCAAATGTTGACCTATAGATAAGTATTTGATCTTCTTCTGCCTCGAAGTTTCTAAATGATGGGGCAGCCAACCAAATGTACAACCTGCGTAGTCGCTTCATGCAACATGGGTGGAAACGTCCCTTCATACGACTTGGGTGGAAACGTCGCTTCATACGACATGGGTGGAAACGTCGCTGTGCTACTATTCTTTCCTACCCTTCGGGTCCCAGTAATACTCAAAAAATTATGGCAGCGTGACCCAGCGTAGAAAGTTCGAATCACGCCGTCTCCAGTTTGACAGACACATAATTTATTTGCTCAATGAGAACGCTCCTTCGCGTATGGAAAGTAATGGCAATCTGCCTACTAAAAGAAACTTATAACAGCCACATAGGTTGGTGGTTGTAAGAAGCAACGCACAAAACACATAACACACACATATATATTCAAGGTGTGTTTAAATGAAACCGGGCCAAACTGCAACAAGTGAACATACGTACGATGCGCATGATGACGTCACTTCTGGTGTAAACAGCACATACCAACCGTCAAGGTTGCAAAATTTCGTTACCGTTGAAAACACGGCGGGTTTGAAACGGAATCCGTCCAGAGTTGATCCGCGAGCGGTGATTCGGTTTCTAACAGCTGAAGGATGTCGACCAAATGACATCCATCGTAGAATGCAGGCAGTGTATGGGGACAAAAGTGTATCGAAGACAACAAGGAAGAACTGTAACGACGTTTAAAGAAGGAAGTGAGTTAACGCAACAATATGCTCCTGACCTAGTCTCGGAAGATCTTTCGTTAACTCACGTCCTTCTTTAAACATCGTTGTCCAGTTTTTGACTGTTGTCCTCGGCACACTTTTGTCACCATACACTGTCGGCATTCTGCGATGAATGTTAACTGGTCGACATCCTTCAGCTGTTAGAAACCGATTCACCGCTCGCTAATCACCTCTGGACGGATTCTGTATCACACCCGCCATGTTTTCAACGGTCTGCTGAGAAAACTATTAGTCAGAGGATAATGGCATTTTGCAGACTTGTCGGCAGTATGTGCTGTTTAAACCAGAAGTGACGTCATCATGCGCATCGTAAGTATGTTTACTTGATCCAGTTTGGTCCAGTTTTATTTGAACACGCCTCGTATATATATATATATATATATATATATATATATATATATATATATATATACATTACTAGCAAATAAATAGAATAATATATGATATGTCAGGTGGCCACAATATTTTATCGTGGACTTTGCTTAAGCCCCTCTCTCCCCCCCCCCCCCTCACGTATTATCTATGATGGGAACTAAGGACCACGTATTATCTATGATAACAAAGAGTTACGTATGATAACAAAGAGTTACGTATGACCTACGATGTGAACTAAGGGCCACGTATTATCTATAGCGAGAACTAAGGGCCACGTATTATCTATGATGGGAACTAAGGGCCACGTATTATCTATGCCGGTAACTAAGGGCCACGTATTATCAATGATGAGAACTAAGGGTCACGTATTATCTATAGCGAGAACTAAGGGCCACGTATTATCTATGATGGGAACTAAGGACCACGTATTATCTACGATAACAAAGAGTTACGTATGATAACAAAGAGTTACGTATGACCTACGATGTGAACTAAGGGCCACGTATTATCTATAGCGAGAACTAAGGGCCACGTATTATCTATGATGGGAACTAAGGGCCACGTATTATCTATGACGGTAACTAAGGGCCACGAATTATCTATGATGAGAACTAAGGGTCACGTATTATCTATAGCGAGAACTAAGGGCCACGTATTATCTATGATGGGAACTAAGGGCCACGTTTTATCTATGATGAGAACTAAGGGTCATGTATTATCTATGATGAGAACTAAGGGTCACATATTATCTATAGTGAGAACTAAGGGCCACTTATTATCTATGATCGGAACTAAGGAACACGTATTATCTATGACAGGAACTAAGGGCCACGTATGATCTATAATGGAAATTAAGGATCCCGTATTATCTAAGATGGAAACTAAGGGTCACATATTATCTAGTACGGGAACTAACGGCCACGTATTATCTATGATGGCAACTAACGGCCACGTAGTATCTATGATGGAAGCTAAGGGTCACGTATTATCTATGACGAGCACTAAGGATCACGATTTCTAGAAAATGGAATATAAGAAGAAGAAAAAATGGAAAGGAAGCAGCACTAACCAAAGAGATTGCGCAACCACAATTGGGCGTCCTAGCGCTAAAGGAAACAAAGAAGGATAGTGTCGTCAACACGAAACACGCTTCTCTACAGCGGAATACCCACAAACCCAAAGGTGCAGGGGGGGGGGGGGTGTGACTGTGTTGTGGATGAGAAACATCAAAGGATAGACATTCATTTCAGAACTACTGATGGTGATTAGCCTACAAGATAAAACCAGTTAAGTTTATATAGTCAATTCGTGTGCATGCAATGCAGATGAACGAACTGATGCTAAAGAAGAATTCTTAGAGCCTGTTCAAAAGACAGTTGAAGATTGTCTAAACGAAATACTCATGTGAGACTTTAACACAAGAATTAGAAACGATTATTCCAGATGGGATGGAGTGATTTATATGTCTGGCAGATATGCCCTAAATGGAAATCGACTACTAAGAGTTTGCAGGTAATAAAACCTTGTTATTGCAAACAGAACATTCTCACACAAAAGTATTCATGCCTAAACCAGACGTGAGCCAGAAAGAAACTAAATTTCCATAATCGATTGCACGTGGTGACGAAAAGTGTGTTCAGAGGACCAGAGATAGGAAGCGAGCACTACCTAGTGAAAATAAGGAAAGTTACCGAAAAGCTGGCCTATCAAGGCAACACCATGCTGGAAACTAAACACGGGAGAAGAAAAACGTAATTAAAGCTTACAATCAATACTGGCCTCGCGAGACAGATATGAGACAATAGCCGTATGCAGATAAAACATCCTTACAAACAACGATGTCCTTTGTAAGAGAAACCGGCACCTTGATCCCGAAGATGAACGAAAAAGAAGAAGAATACGAAAAAGAAGCTTACAAACTAAGCGAACCAGATGATAAGAGGAGACAACATGGGCTTGTTGGGACATCAATAAGAGGTATAGAGGAAATGGAAACCTTGTGGTTAACATTCAAGGACATCCTTAAAGTAACCACTGCAGAGCCATGTGGTGAAATCAGAACAGGTGGGAGGGGGAGGGGCAGATAAAGAGTACACCATGTGGGCAGAATACATGGAATGAATAATAGGAGGAAAGAACAACATACGGAAACATAACTTGGAAGCCAAGGATACAGCAGGAAAAACTGAAAAATATCAAGAATACGTAACACTCAAATTGAAAGCCAGGAAAACAGAGCAAGCAGCTAAACAAGAATCACATAATGGGAGTGAATAATGTTAGAAAGATAGAAAAGGAAAGGGACCTATGTGATATAATATATCATACGTACAAGGTGCTAGAGCAAGTCCAAGTGGATGTGAAAAAGGCAAATGTAATGCTGGGTATGTAGCACGCCCTTGTCCGTTCTCTTTGAACCAGCTCGGCCTGCAAAAAAGGTGTGCGGAAAATTTTTTTTTTTTTGAACGGAGTCACTCCTGACAGCCATTTTTTACTTCTGACTACGCCCTCCATATATACACGATATTTTGCCGGTTAAAGTATCGTGTGTTCGATTACAAATGGCTTTTGAACAGTTTTAATTTTGTGTACGCCGTTTGGAGCAAGCCGACTTTTTGCGAAAGGGGAAGTAGGTTGTTGAGAAAGATTTTTATCGCGTAGATCTGTTTATTTTGTTTGTTTAAATGAAAGAACTACGTTTGAATTGGAAACTAACAGTTGTGGCGATATTGTAAACACAGTATCGATACGTTGTTGTGGTTTCCATGGTTTTCTATCGAAGCGACTAGGCCTAGTGGTCGAGTCCAAATTTTTCCCGAGATTTTCATAAATTTTCAACTTCATCTTTTTAAATCTCAAAAACTAACAAACATACAACAAAAACAATAACACCCACATGTTCGTTATGCTATTGTGTATCTACACACCAGAAAATCATATTTATTGACAAACAAACATAAAAGTTACAAATTTTGAAAGACGACTACCACAGCGACTAATTAAGAAAATTAATTAGGTCAAATTTTTTTCAAAAATAATGTAGAGTGCGTAAGGTTAAAAGAAACATTACACATCGAAGCAAGGAAGTGATAGTCAAACTACATAAACCATTGGTGTGACCTAAATTGGAGTACTGTATTCAGGTGTGGAGTCCTTATCACAGAGTGGATATAGACATGGTAGAAAGGATACAAAGAAGAGCTACAAAAATGATTGTGGGATTCTAGAATTATAGTTATTAGGAAAGACTTAGAAAAACTGGTCTGCAGTGTCTAGAAAGAAGAATTCGAAGTGACTTAATGCAGGTTTATAAATGAATCAATGGAAAGGATAAATTAGACTCAATCATTGGCTCTTTTAATCTGTTCAGACCATAGTATGTGGGCTATTAGCACAAAGCCCGGGCTGAAATATAGAGACCATGTGTTGCCCATGCAGTATGGTCCCTCTCTCAGTCTGCCTTGTTTGTTCCAAGGGAAAGATGATACCAATACATTTGGAACAAGGCAAACTGCAGACGCTGCTGGATTAGCAGAGCAATGCTCTTTCTGTTCGCCTGTCGTGACTTCACTCCTAGACCAGCTGCCAACCAAGGCTAAAGGCCTGGTCTGCCCTTTCATAACCTTCAGCTGAGGTTGTCTTTCCTCGCTCTAGGATAAGGCATTGTATCCTCTTGCGTGTGCTCCTTCGCACATCGTCGGTTGCCAGGTTTGGTAAATGCTGACCAACTTTCAGAGTTATCAGAAAACAGTTTGCACAGACATATCTGACAAAATCCGACAAGATACTTCAGTATCTTATCTGCAAGGCTTCAGATGGTTTGAAATCAGAGCTTTCCTTTTCCTAGATGAGCTGCCTTCCTAGGCTTTCGAACCCCATCTGCCCAAAACTACTGGTCTTAATGTGTCAGTGACTCGTCTTCTGCCCGTTCTCCTGTTAGTCAAAACAGTTCTGCCAGGAGTTGCACTTTGTTGTCAGAGGCTATATGAGACGTCCGCCATGGGAGCATTTAGTTGGCGTTAAGAGTTCATCCTCACCCCCACCCCCGGCAATAACATTTAGACTATAGTATGTTCAAAGTTCAACCGACTACAAGAACTGGAGGGTATAGCTTCAAATTATGTAAAGGCAGGTCCAGATTGGATATTAGGAAACATTTGTTATCAGTTAGAGAGTGGTGAATGCTTGGAATATATTGCTACGGGAAATGGTGGAGGCAGGGTCAGTTAATTCATTGGATGATAGAATAGATTGGATGATCAGTCATTTTTGAAGTGGAATAAACTGGCTGTATACATATTCTGAAGTCTTTTAAACCAGTATAATGCAGTTAAGTTAAGTTAAATGCAGAGTAGGATATCATTGACGTTGAAAATATCACAGAAAAAACGCTAAGGAGACTCATTGAAAGTGTCTCTGAAATTCTTCAATATTGATGTCATCTCCTGTGGGATGCTTGCATAAGACAGTACCACCTGGCGCGCTAGAATCATCGAAGGTGCTCAGATCGCAGAAAACATAGCCATCGCTGGGGTTTAGCGAGTATATGTGATAGTCTATGCTGTGGAACATATAAAACGCAAGACAATTCCATAGTCGGCTCTCCACATGTGCACCCCGAATGTGTGGTGGTATGCCGTTCCATGTTTTGTATGTACAGCCATAAGAGAACATATTTCACAGTAATAGTCTGAAGCTGGCGCCATCTTCGCTTGCGATTGCAACACTATTACTAATCAAAGTCTGTATGGAGATGACCACAATGTGCTCAGTATGGTCTGGAAGATGAGATCAATCAAAGCTAGCGTTTGCCGATGATGTGGCGTTGATTACTCAGTCGGAGGTACATTACCAAAGAAACCTTCAAATCTGGAAAGAAGATTTGGGGAAGACATGGCCACTAGCAGTTTAAAAACAAAAACGATGGCGATCTTGAGAGAAGAAAAAATACATCACATTTGTAAATGTGTAAGGGTGGAGAACATAAAAGTATATTTGTCAAGGTGATTTCATAAAGTATATTGGTAAGGGTGATATCATCATCATGTAGCATGTCCTTTATATAACGTCGCTCCCATCACAGTCTGTCTTAAAGAAACTTGTTCCCTTGTGTGAGCTGCAGTAGTCAGTGACCCATAGCTGACTGCTAGCGTCAGGGCCATGAACCAGAGATGCCAAGACCTTTCTACATCTCCACGCAGTGATCCTGGATAACAGGCTGCAGCAGAGCAGACTGGCTAAGAAGAAGGGATCGAAGAGGTACTAAACAAATGCTTGCTAAAGTTGGATGTGTTGGACCGAAAGGTGTAAATATCGCAGTCAAGCAGTAAACTACGACACAACGCATTCCGTTCTCTAGGCTACATTCTGCTACGTAAGCCCGTTTAGGCTTTGGTAGTGGGAGATTGAGAACGAACAAAGCCACGCATTCCTGGATATCTTGGTGCCATCATCTTCTTGGTCTACCCCTTCCCCTTTTACCTGGCACCATACTTTCCATCACTATTCTCTCAAGACCGTTGTGTCTCTTGGTGTGACCAAAGTATTTGTATTCACTAGCCAAAAGGGAATTGATAAACCAGTTCTCCTCTATGCTCAACTCTTGCCGAATGTCTACATAGAGAATGTCTACATTTGTCTTTTTCTCTGTCCAAGGTACTCTGATAATCTTTCTGTAACATTTTGACATGAAGGATTCGATTCTTTGTCTGGAAATTTTGGTAATCGTCCATGATTCGCAGCCATAAGCTGCCACAGAAAAAAACACAGGCTCTCAAGACTTTTACCGTTTGTTGTTACTCAGCCATAATTTCTTCAGGCTGTTCAGTCTCTGCATTGCCATGGCTAGTCTTCTTCTGATTTCTTTCGAGCACTCGCCATTTTTGTCAATTCTGGAGCCCAGATACTCAAAAAGCGTGACCTGATCTATCTCCTCATAAATTTATGTTGACATTGTGTTTTGTCGGTGGCCATTATATTTGTTCTATTTATGTTTATAAACAGGTTTTGATCTTTACTGTGTCAATTTACGGCTGATATTAGCTGCTCTAGCGCTTCTGCTTCTTAGTAATATCAATGTGTCATCTACCTATCTTAACTCAGGGATCTCATACCCCCCAATCGTAAATGGAACGAAACTTGCAATGTTCTCGTCTTCTTGAACATTTCTCCTTATACATTCCGCATATATGCTGCATAGATAAAGTGAGAGGATACATCCCTGTCTTACTCCCTTTTGTACTGCAAACCAATATGATGATATCATAAAGTATATTTGTAAATGTGATGGACATACCATTATATGTGTATAGTTGGAGAGCATTTAACAAAGTTTGTAAGGGTGATACTCATAAAACTATATATTTAAATGGTGACACACAGAACTAGAAAAGCATGGTTTAAATCACAGTTGTCTCTAGAGAGCTTAGATATTAAGGCGCGATGTTCAGGAGTTGCGGCACATGAATAACAAGTGATGGGTTTAGCATCTGTTCTCCAACAAAGCGAAACTCAACTCGACACACTCTGAAGGAAATAATCCCTATTCCCAAACAACAGAGAAAGCGGGAGAGCGGTCCACTATGGGACACGTGAGAGTATAGGAGATTGGGAAAGGTAAACATCCCCGTCTGTTTTATTACTTGAGCAATATCCTACTTTAATAATTCCGTTCGAGCGATATATTTGCATTCTTTCTGCCGTGTTGTTAAATAGTTTTGTTTTGTGAACTCTTGTTGCGAAATTAGTTTTGTCTTTTTCTCCTTTTTTGTTCCTTTTAAATATTCCTTTTCAAATTTTGTGTTTTGTTTACTTCGCTTTTTTTCAGTTTTATTCTTTCTCTTAATTCTAATTTCTTTCTCATTGTTTTGTTCCACGCGCTGTTCTTTATTTACTCGACGACTTCTTGCTTTTGTTTTGCTTTGTCTTTTTAGACATCCCGACCAATTGACATTTTTGTTCGTAATTATGTTTCCTCTTCCTGTTTTTATTTTTCAGGTTGTTTTATTGTTTTTATACTTTTCCTTCTTTGTCAATTTAGTCTTATTTTATCTGCTTCTTGATTTTCATTTTGTATTTTATCTGCTTCTTGATTTTCATTTTGTATTTTATCTGCTTCTACATAGACTTCAAGACAATCATTAGCTTCTTTTTGCCTTTTATAATATTCGTTTCAGAGTTTTTCTTTTTCCTCATTTCGGTATTCTTCTACTTTTTTATGTTCCTTATTTGTGTTCCACTTCCTTTCTGTCACATACCGCTAGGATACTGGATGTGAAAACCTTGTCTTCGTTATAAGGTTTAACGCTACACATCAGCAGCAATTGTTGCTACTCGAATTACCGCTCCGTGTTTTTAATCTTACCCAGAGTAGCCTGGACCGCGGTTACATGAATCAAAAGTGTGCGAGTAACACTCAGACTAATCTCTTCAATCTCCAGACATAAACTAAACATTTTTAGAGAAAGCTAACCCACATCTCGAATGTGCCGGTAGATTACGCGGTTCTTACGTTTATGGATACTCCTGCGGTTAAAGATATCCAGCTTTCTTACCTGCGATTACCTGGTGGAGCACAAACATCAAAGCTGCGGACAAACACGTTTAAACGACGACTGAGGCAGATAAGAACTACCCCTTGAACGTGATTTAAGCGCGATTTCCTAATAAACTGACACCTAAAAGCACACCTGTTAAAACTTTACTTACACCGTTCTGCTTGCGGTGTTCTTGTTCCTCTTCGTAAAGCTTTTGGACGGTTTTCTAAATTTATTTCTTGATCTTTTACATTACATCAGAATAGTTTTCACGTGCTATTATTTAAAAATTATTTATATTTTTGAGCAGCCTTCTCGTCTACTAACACTGTCCTGGACGATTGCCAGTACCAGATGTGCTACGTTGCCGAGACGTGGACACTATCAAACTCACTAGAAGACAAATTGAGAGTTACCCCAGGCCGCCATTGAAAGACGCTCGGTCGGAATCTCTCTCCGAAACCAACGTATGCAAGGTCTCCACAATTCTGACCATAAGACGGATTGTTCCATGTGAAGGATGCGGTAATGCAGACAAGGCAAAACATAGATGGGCAGGTCACATGTTGCGACGAAACGATGGTCGATGGAGCACAGCAGCAGCAGTTTTGTTTCTGGTACCCCAGAGGTAAGAAGAGACCACGGAGAAGAACTTCCATGTGTTTGTCAGACTCCCTTGCTGTACGCTGCAACATCCGAGATGCCTCTAGAGGAGCGTTTACTACGCGCTGGACTTCCGTGGCCCAAGACTGGGTCCGTTGGAGACGAAGTTGGGTCCCGCAGCTACGCTGAAGAACGGGTCATTAACATCAACAACATATTTTTATATCGTGGTCTTCTCATGTATTATTGTCTTATTATTTGTGGTTGATTATCGATCCAGCGGACTGTTGGCTCCTTCTCTTTCGCCCAATGCTATATAGTGGTACCTGCAATTATTTATGAACTGTTAAGTAAAGTGTTCCATTTGTCCGACTTTAGAGGAAGCAGCTCTTTCCTAACACTGGCAAGAGCGGATATTAAAAAAGATGGTGCTCAACAGATTCATAGTGATGTGTACACATCCGACACTCTGTAGCATGTTCTGGTTGGATTCTGTTCAAATGACTGTTAAGTTGTTTGTGTTTAATGCGCGTCGGAAAATGGTGCTTTGGTCTCTCCTTTTCTGGAAGTTGAAGTTGTCTTTGGGATTTAGGATGGCCATATGTTCGATTTTTCTTCCAGTATTCCCTATTGTCTATCTACTCAGCCAAGCCTCTTTATTCGCAGTCTTCAGTAGTTGACTGTCTGTATGCTTGTTGGAGTGTATTGTTCTTCACTTATTTATTTTTAATGTTTCACGGGGAAGGGGAGGGAGCTGGTCTTTCCTTATTTCTCTTATTTTTTTGTTTGTCTTTTTTTTAAATTTCCATAATGTGCACAATTCAGATCTGCTAAAGGTGTTCTTTCTTTTAGTCTAATTATCGCAGATTCTTAAAATTGAACAAAAGTGAAGAAATTCAACCAAGTACAGGAAAGACGTCCAGAGTAACTATGCCTCTTTTAAGTTAGTTAAACAAGACGCTGAGCAGTGCATGAACTGCAGCGGTCAGCGACCCAACGCTGACTGCTAGCGTTAAGGCCAGCGAAAAAGAGCTGCCAAGACCCTTCTACACTTCCACGTGGTGATCCTGGATAACAGACTGCAACGGAGCAGGCTGCCTAAGCAGAGTAAATCGAGGAGGGAAAGCCTACCCGGTTCTAAAAAAAAATGATTGCTGAAGTCGGATGTGTCGGACCAAAAGGTGCAAATATCGCAGTCAAGCTGTAAACTACGACACAACGTATTCCGTTCTCTGGTCTACATTATGCTACTTGCATAGCTCTTTTTAAGGAGCTTGGTAGCGGGAGATATTAGAACGAACGAAGCCAAACCAAACCAAGTTAGCCAAATGCCTCGTCATCTAATTAGTGACGCGCATGAATGCCTCACAGTCGTGATGTCGATGCGAGTTGTGAGTCAGCAAGAACTTTGAGATATATTCGCAGAATAGACTGTCAACATATTTAGTTGTCCGCCGACACTCAGAATAGACTGTCAACATATCTAGTTGTCACCGACACTCAGAATAGACTGTCAACATATCTAGTTGTCCGCCGACACTCAGAATAGACTGTCAACATATCTAGTTGTCCGCCGACACTCAGAATAGACTGTCAACATATCTAGTTGTCCGCCGACACTCAGAATAGACTGTCAACATATCTAGTTGTCCGCCGACACTCAGAATAGACTGTCAACATATCTAGTTGTCCGCCGACACTCAGAATAGACTGTCAACATATCTAGTTGTCCGCCGACACTCAGAATAGACTGTCAACATATCTAGTTGTCCACAAGCACTGTTGATTGCTTCTCAACTACCTCGTTTCGATGTCTCAGTGGCCACCCACCCCCGCCCCACCCCGCCTTCATGACAAGTCGAAACAAACGACAAGTGAAGACTGTAATGGAGCTAGCAATCTCACTGGCGTACAAACAATTGCCAATAAAACCACACTACAAACAAATGGACCAAGCATGACTTATAAGCTGGATAATGGCAATCTAAGCTGATCCAGGTGTTGTTGTAGTCTTAATAAACGGATAATGTAAATACAAATATAGTGATGGACCTGAATTCCGAAAATTGGAATGAGTGGTTTAAATAATTAAATTCATTTTAAAAACCACGTTTATTATTGTTCTGATCGTAAAATCCTTCTATCTTTAACAAAAAGTTAGTGTCTGTTTATATGACTTGATGTACAAAGTTCCCGTCGTGGCGTGCGCAAGCTCGGTTTTTCTTGACCACCTTTTGTCCATTAGAGCACCATTGAAAAACATTTGTTATGTAAATTAAAACTAATATGGATTTATGTTGTGTTCCACATATTCACTGCTTTTTTTTAGTCCATATGTACACAATCTCAATGGTCTGTGTCGATAGATTTTTCATTTAATATTCTAAAAATGTATTTGAAGGTTTATTATTTGTTTTTGTCTACATTGTTTTTCCTTATTTTTGGTAAGGTAATGTCCATTATCATAGATTTTCTTTGCAATGTATCTTCGAATGGTAGGTTTGGATCAAGATCCAGCAATACATGCGCTGACAGCAGCTAGCGACTCTTAGCGGGGGCTGGCTGCTTGCATCAGAGTCAGCGAACCTTAGCTGACCCTTACCCTATACCGCCTACATTTGGCGGTTCTGGAAACGGACTGCATTAGTCATTAATGCAGTCTAGACAAGGAAAAGAGATCGCAGTAAAAAGACAAACCTTGTACTAAAAAAAATACCGGCTGAAATCGGATGGGTCGTGGCGAAGTCAAAAGATATCGCAACCTCGCTGTAATCTGTATCGCAACGTTCTTTTCAGGACGAAGGCCGAGGAAGAAGAAAACGTGTACTTCTGCAACAGTCACCCGTCACCCAATTGGTACCCGGAATTAAACGACTTTTACCTACCAAACATATGGTAACAAGCAATTAAAGAGGATTGTGCTTGGGCCTACTAACCTTATCATGTAAAACAAACTCAGGACAGTGTCATTATAATCCACCACTACAAAAACTCGGATACCAGCTTCCTGTCTAGGGACATTCTACAGTTAAAACCTTTGCTTCACATTTGGGGACAATCTATGAATAGTTGCAAATACTTGTTTAAAAATAATCTGCTCAGTGGGTGGTCTGTGTTTCACATTGAGCCGAAAAAGTGAATTAAATAAATGAACAGTCCTCCGCGATGGGTTACTGTTTTAGTCCATCCTTTTATGGTCCATCAACGAGGTTGTAGTTGATTTAGCGTACTAGCAGTGGATCCAACTAACAAGTGGGATGCACCGATTGAAACCAACATAAAGATAATGTACATCACCAGCTCAATGCAAGCTAATAAATGACAATGTCCATACTTCACACTGGTTACAGTGAACGTCTGTTCTAGTAACAACATATAAGAACCACCAATGGGGGTAACTGTGGTACAGATATATGGTTGATAACAATGTTACAATTCTGGGGAGTCTCTGTGTGTGTGTAACATGCTGAGAGTCTATGTCATACTCTTTTTTGTTACACTCTGTGGAGTTTCTGTGTGTGTAACATACTGAGAGTCTATGTCATACTCTTTTTTGTTACACGCTGGGGAGTCTCTCTGTGTGTTACATGCTGGGAGTCTATGTTACACTCTGGGAAGTCTCTGTGTGTAATATGCTGGGTTGTCTATGTGATACTCTTTTTGCTACACTCTGGGGAGTGTGTGTAACACGCTGAAGAGTCTGTGTGAACTTGTTATATGCTCGCTAGTCTCAGTGTGAAACTCTGTTTCTTGCTCAGCACTTTCTACGTGATATGCCATATTTCAGAACCACAGATAATATGTGCTTCAGCATTTGTTTTGAACAATCTAGTCATTATTCCATGAGCAAAATCTGTTGGTATTGTATTCAAAGCTTTTAACATCACTAGCAACAAATAAACATTACCTTTGAAACTCCACAGAACGCACGCTATGATACTCTTTATTTTGCAGCAGTGTTAATAAATGTCTACCGTGTATTTGTTTCTCTCTATCCCCACCAGTCTCCTGTTTTATTAGTCATTCTTTAAATAACTACGAGTATTTACATTCATTTTACTGGAAGTATTTACACTCATTTTACTGCAAGTATTTACACTCATTTTACTGCAAGTATTTACACTCATTTTACTGAAAGTATTAATGACTTATACGTTCATCTTGTGGGGAGGAAGACTAACGTCTGGTCAGGCACAACATACTGATCAGACGTGTTAATCAATTTCAGGCAAAATATACTGGCCAAGACACTCACCTTGGCTTTCTCGTTGGAAACCCGCAGTTTTCATGGCAGCCTGGCTAACGATGTGAGGGATCCACGTGATCCCCGTAGTAGTGAGCGACACTCAGATGAAGGTCCACCTTCATCAGAACGCTCGGGATGTGAGGACATCTACTGCAACCCGTCACTTAACGTCCTTTTCAAGGTGCACAAAATAGAAGACCCTTTCCATCAACTTCTATCATGATTTTCTTACGTTTAAAGCGGGATTTTTAAAAGTTTTTTTAACATCCTCGGGACGAATTTTGACTTTTTCTGTCCTCGCCTTTGAAGCTTAACCTTAGTTTAGAGGGGGGGGGGGTGTTTCTGCGCTATTTAAATGTGGGAGCCACGCAGTGAAGTGGTTAGCGAGCTGGCTTCCCATCTGAGTGGTCCTGTGTTCATTCGCCAGTTGAGGCGGAAATGTTTTTTCAGACCGCAACGGCTCCCGGGTCGACCCAGCCTTAAATAGGTACCAGTTCAGTCCGGGAAGTAAAAGCGGTAAAGGAGAGGAGATGGCTACCGCCCTCATGCAAGTATAGCCGAGCCTTTGAAATGTGAGATCGCTAACATCTCACACCCCTTCGACAGTAATGCTATGAGTTTACTTTTAATTAAATGTGATCCTTGGTGAAAGCATTCATTTGGTCGAAACATCGGTCAGTGATCATTACTCTTCTCTCCTGAAACTGTTATGTAATGGTTCGTCTTATTTAATCACAATAGCTATCCACATTAAGTGCAGTGATTCTGAACATTAATGTACACACGCATGCGTACATACACAAAGAAAGACCGATAACATTTTCTTTCCTTTTTTCTGCTTTATCCTTCCAGTATCATAAACACTATCCTTAAATGTCAAATGCAGTCGTGCAAGAGCCTGCGCGTTATCTCAAACCGGAAGCTGTATCGGACGCGAGAGTGCAAGAATTCAGAACAGTTGAGCGATAACCGCGAAGAAAGAAACGTGTTTTTTTTTGTCGAGGATTTCTTTTTGATATTTTCTATTTTTGAAGATGTCTTGTTCGGCCCAATGTAACCTTGTTGCCTGTTTCAGTTTGGTGGATATTGTTGTTGCAGATGTCTACCAGTTCAATTTATGTAGTCGTCCGTGCTCTTTTCTTGCGTGGAAAGGTCCAGATTTTATCAGGGGACTTGTCAAGCTTCAGTCTACCAAGTTATAAATGGGTACCTCAACACTATTAACACAGAAGCAATCATGCTGAAGGGAGAGCCATTGGAAGAAGTGGATAGCTGTACCTATTTGACAGCACAATTGATACATCAGGAGGTACAGATGCAGATGTAAGTAACAGAATTGGGAAAGCAAGAGGTACATCTCTGACACCAAACAATATATGGAGATCTAGAGATGTCAAGATTAACATCAACGTTAGAATATTCAACGCAAGTTGCTGTTGCTGTATGGAGCAGAGACATTGAGAACGATCAAGACCATGCAACGAAGACTCCAGTCCTTCGTTAACAGATACATACGAAGAATAATGGGCATAACGTGGCAGGACATAATGAATGAAAATCTATAGGTAAATAGCCCACAACAGCCGCAGGAACTACACATTAAGCGAAGAAAATAGGGCTGGGTAGAACATTACCTATAGAAGGGACCGTTCACATAGCCAAACAGGTTGTTACATAGAATCCTCAAGGGAAGAGAAGGAGAGGTAGACCGAAAAATTCACGGAGAAGAGAATGAGAAGGAACTAAGATTAAATGATTACACCCGGAGAGAGGCAGACAGAGCAGCACAGGACCATGAATGCTGGGAGGAAGTTGTCAATTGCCAATGCACAGAGAGGAGCGACGGGTTTTGATTGATTAAGGAAAATACCAGTAGATGTTGCCGTTCTTGTGTACATGTTATTCTTGCACGATAGAGGCTGTCTACTTCATTGAAAACAAATATAAATGCACCGTCTCACACGAATCACTGCCGTCGGGGACTGGGGTGAAGTGTAAGAAGATTCATTGTACTAATGTCTATATTTCTCTGAGATGATGTAGCCTACCTCCTCGCTACCGTGCTGGTAAGTCAGGGAGAATGGTTTTGTTCATGTTGATATTCAGTCCCAATTTCGCTAATTGTTCTTTCGCGCTATCACGTTTCTCTTGCATTTGGCTATGACTCTGTGACAAAAGTGCAAGATCATCTGCGTAGACCAGGTCTTCCGATTGGGGCAATAGTATCCGCGGAATACCAGATCTTTTTCTCTCTATCAATGTCCTCATTATCCAGTCTTAAACAAACAAGGACAGAGCTTGGGAGAGCAGGAATCCTTGTCTGACCTCTGTTTGCACTCCTAAGACGTCAACCAGTTCTTCTTCATCTACGACGCTACTAACCGTATTTTTGTACATTTTCTGTATGATGGTTATGAACGGCTCTGGTATCCCATGGTGTCTCAACAGTTGCCATAGCGTTCTTCGATTTACGCTGTCAAACGCCTTTTCACAGTCTTCGTATCTTCTTCACTCTTGGTAAATGTTCTCTTGTAGTGGCTTCCCACGTATGCGCTGATCTTCATGCTGTGGGCCGAAGATGCAGAGTAGGACGTAAGCAGACTGCGACTTATAGCTCAGTTGGTGCATATTATACTTAATTGTTCGTGATTAAAAGTTGTGCAATGACATGCTCTCACTATTTTCTTTTTGGTCAATGCCATACTCTCACTATTTTCTTTTTGGTCAAGGACATGCTCTCACTATTTCCTAATTGTCCAATGATATGCTCTCACTATTTCCTAATTGTCCAATGACATGCTCTCCCTATTTTCTAATTGCCCAATAACATGCTCTATTTCCTCAGACATACACACCAACCGGCTTCGACACTTACAGCGGCCAATACAATGTCTCTGACACCTACAAAATACAGATGTCTATCTGGGACACCTCCGGTAAGTACGTGAAATGGCAGCTAAATAAACATAAGGAACACAATCTGCTGCACACATTTACTTCTTTCTTTTTCTTTGTTTGGCCTTTCTCTGATTTTCGTACTCTGCAGTATTTCTTCTTCGTTTATTGTAAATACAGCTAAACAGAGAAGTGCACTGAGCAGTACCAGAACTACAGCACACGCTTTTCACTTCGGAGGTACTGGGTCCAACTCCCGTGGCTGAAACATCTCAGGAAGGGGAGACCAAAGTCTGGTTAGGTAAAACATACTGATCTGGCAATGTTAGTTAGGGACAGGAGAAATATACTGACCAAGACCCCGACCTCACTTCTACGCAATCCTCTCTTGAAACAGACTGCTTGGTGGCAGCCTGGCCAACCAGGTAGGGAATCTAAGTGATTCATGCAGTACTAAGCGACACGCAGATTAAGCCAAGCATAGCACAAACGCCTGTAGGAGTCCGGTCTGCCTTCATCAGTACGCTAGGGATGTGTGGAAAGCTACCACAACCAGCAAATAACGCCCTTTTCAGAGCACACAAAGGAATAAACTTCTCATTGTGGGCATTGAACAACATCAACTGACACGCCCTGATCTACCTAGCTGCAAATGTGTACATTGCCTTCTATTTGGGAAGGAAAGACAAGGAGGAAGGAACTAACTACCCGTCCCCAGAAACAAGCTATGGCCTCGTGCAATGAAAAAACACTTCATCCTCGACATCAGTGTATGCTATGGAACCACTTTTCCTTTTTTTCTTTTATGCATGGTTGCAAACCTATAGCATATGTAATACATCACATCACCAACCGTCTCCAATACTTTCCGCATTGTTTTCGACAAAGAATGCATATGTTACGTAACACATCACCAACCGTCTCCAATACTTTCCGCATTGTTTTCGACAAAGAATGCATATGTTACGTAACACATTTTTAAACCCCTTAATTTCTTGCGCATGTGTTGAAAGATACGTGTAACGAAGAGTGGGATTCCCGGAGAAACTTGTGACTGGCGAGATGCAGTTATCAGCACAGCAGGTAAAGATGCATCTCCGAGTATATCCCAGACCCCCTGACTGTGGAGGGGAAAAATAACAAAACCACTCTACCTCTATGCACGTCTTAAAAGACGACTAAAGAGAGCTGTACGTGTGGCTAGCATCGTGTAAAATAAATTTATTTCCTAAACGAGGCCAGCTACTGTAGTGGCATTATTCCTCTTGGGTTGGAATGAAAATTACAGAAGTAGGAAATGAGACGAGCAATTTGAGGGATTTATGAAGACATGTGTATGTGATTGTAGTAAACACGAACGCCAGTTGATGTTCAAGGACACTGGTTTTTCTGTTGGTTTTTATAATATATTTGTGGTTGTGTATTTTTTGGGTTTTTGTGACATTGAATATGAGAGCGCCATTTGTACACGTCAGTGAGCTATGATTTATGAACTGTCTGTGGTTGTAATTTGACAAACTGGTGCACGCGCTGAAACTGGTGCACACGACAAAACGGGCACATCCTGGCGTTATAATTTTGATTTATTTGTCCGGTTCGTTTATAAACTCGGAAATTTTGCGTAGACTCTCTTAACAAAATGAAACATGTTAACCTTTAAAATGAAAAGTAGGTGGTTAGGAAGTGATAGAGATAAGGCGCCATGTATATACATATTTGTTTGGGCTTCGTTCGTTTTCAGTCTTCAGCTACCAAGCCCTGAAAAGGGCTTTGCAAGTAGCTGAATGTAGTCCAGAGAATGGAATTCGTTGTGTCGTAGCTTACAGCTTGACTGTGATATTTGCAACTTTCGGTCCGACACTTCACCACGCATTTTTTTAAACCGGGTTAGTGTTCCCACTTCGATCCCTTCTCCTTAACCAGCCTGCTCTGTTGCATCTGTTACCCAGGATCACCGCGTGGAGGTGTAGAAGGGTCTTGGCAGCTCTGGTTCGCTGGCCCTGACGCTAGCAGTCACCTATGGGTCGCTGACCGCTGCAGCTCATGCGTTGCTCAGCGTCTTGATCCCATAAATATATGTATATATGTGTGGGGAGAGGGAAAGAGGGGGGGGGTGGGGAGTTGGGAGGAGTGTGTATAAGCACGCTCGTTACTTCTGATTTCAACATCGCATTTTTGTGGCCAGTTTTCGCTTTTCATTCTTCTTCTTTTTCTTCTCGTTCGTCGCATTTTTTTTAAAGTTACGTCTTTACTTAAAGTCTAGTTCTCTGCATAAAGGTTGCTGTAGCTTCAGAATCTCCAAATAGATTTGTGAGGAGATTCGTCTCCGTGGGCCAGTGCTCAGAACGCAGTTGGGAGTTGAGTATATGAGTCTTGCAGGAAACGTTCGACTGTCCGTGTTGTTTGTCCGCACGTACATATGGGCGATTGCGCCAATTTCGGCATGTGTAAGTAGCTATTGAATCTATTATTTCCAGTTCTCATGGAGAACTAGCCTACTTGCTCTGCTCGATTGAGACAGTGCTAGTTGACTCTCGCTTGGTCGAGTATACTAATGGCATGGAAAATGGTCTTCTTTACTTGGATGGTGATTGATTGTTCTTTTTGCTGTCGCGTTGCTTCCTCCTTTGCTGACCAGTCTGCTGTCCCATTTCCTGGTATACCGTAGTGTGATGGCACTCTTCCTTCTTCAATCGCTAATCTCGTAGCTAGACTGCATGTCGGTAGTATGTATCTAGGGCCCCCACTTGGAAGCGGAATATGATCTTGGTCATTTAACTTACTTAGCGTCTTTATCCTGGTTTAGAAGACTCCACAGCCTTTATACAACCAGTTTCTTTTACGCCACTTGATCTAAAAACAATTATGCACATCGACTCTATTCTTGAATGCATTAATTGACCCTGCATCCACTATTTTCTGTGACAATGCATTTGAACCATTCCCCACTATCTTACTAAAAATAGTTCCTTGTTATAGGTGACTGTCCTGATACAAGCAGTCACATGTGAGTAGCTGTCTGCCCACTGACAAATCTGTCTTGGGCCCCGCTGTTGATAAATTGAAACCATAAAGTGCAGAGTTCAGATGACAGTGGCATAACTTTAGCTTCGGTTGACCGGCCAACCGCCCTTGATAGAAATAGACCTGAGAACATTTTAGTAGTTGCTCACACAAGCCATTAAGCTATTAATGAACAATTTTCTTAAGAAAAAAAATGTGCATGTATGTTTGCGTAAATCGATTTTAGTTGTTGAGTTCCGAAGTTAACGTAGCAAACCACTTAATTGTAGACCGTTTATACGCACCTCACTTTGTATAAGAAACGTCACTGGTATGTGATCAGTGCAGCCTTCCCAGAGCGCCAGCCTTGCTGACAAAAAACATCTCCAACTTCGTTATTTTAGCTGAGTCTGAAATAGGATATAAATCTGCACACACCCATTTATTAAATGGCAGCAAAATAATTTGAAAGCAGCCATGTTGGTCATTCAAGCTGAATTCAGGTCAGAAAGGCCAGCTCAAAGACATCATAAATCTCGCACCAGACGAGCAGAGAGCGAGAACTGTTGTATTAACAGTTCAACAGTTACGAGACATCTCGTCATCACGACTGCAGCTCAAGCAGCCATCTGTTTAACGTCACAGTGAAGAAAATAGGTACACGTATTCCCAAGGAAAGACACCATTACGGTTACAAACGTATTTTGGCGAAGGTTGAATTCCTTTAATCGCAAGCAGTTTTTTTCCCAGTTATTTATTCGGGAACAGAAAGCCAGAAAAATGCAGAACTAAATGATTTCAGATCAGTACTTTGTCAACTATGCCAGCAGTTCATACCCAAAAGAGTCGTGGTACAGTAGGTTCAATCCCACTGTAACATCCAAGGCAACGAGGAGGCAGACAGACCGGCGAAAGAAGGGCGGAAGGTTACCACAACCAGATTCAAGTGCGACCTACGAAGAGTCCAAAAGGTTTTTATGGCCAGATACATGGACAGATGGGAAATAGAGCATACTGGCTACAGAAAAAATGTTGCTTATTACCAGTTGAACAGAAAATAGCAGGTGGGGTCTTCAGACTCCGCACAAGCCACAACAGACTGAGGTACCATCTATTCAATGAACTGAAGATATGTGCTACTGACGAATGGTGCATTCGTGTGGTACAGGGACAATGATCCCTGAACATCTGCTGCAAAGTCGCCCGAGATACAAGGAGCAGAGAAAGCACATGTGGCCATCACCAGTGCCAACACTAGATAAGGTCCATGGCAGCGTCGACAGCCCTAGAATAGTTGCTTTCTTCGAACAAATTCAAGTTGACGTCTGACATCGTACGAAGAAGAAGATTCAGAAATAGTTGGTTGGAGCAGTGCCCTGCAGCTATCACCACTACCCAAACATCAGAACATCAGTATAAAAACACAACGTCAACTGATAAACACTATTTTCTGACCAAACTTGTGCTGACAATACGAAACCTGGCCTCTGTCTAACGCACAGAAAAGGAAAATTGCAACCTGTGGAATGAGATGCCTGAAAAAAGTCATCAATGTCGCTAGAAGAGACATAATGAGAAAGGATTGTGGCAACAACATCCCAAGAATTCATGTAAAAACAAAAGGTAAAGTGGTTTGACCATCTTCTGAGAATGAAACTAGGTCGGCAGCCATTAAAAACATACACCAGTAGAAAATAAGGGTTTAGAGCAAGGATGGAGATCACGAGATAAATGGATAGACAACATCAAAGACACTCTATACCAGCATGGGCTCACAGCAACACATCAGGCTCACGTACGAGACCAACAGCTCCCCACTGCGCTTCACGGCATCAGTGCAGGATAAAGTAAAGGTTGGCTGGTTACCGTTCCAGCAGCTTGCGGGCCTCTGGTCTTCAGCCCAATCCAATACACTGGTATCTGCTGGTTTTGGGGGCTGTTGTTTAGTTCCAAACAAAATATTCCATTTGTCTGATCTCGGATTTTTGTTGTTGTTTCTTAGATGTTAGCCTCAGTAGTTTCTACTGGCGGAGGCACGCCTATTCAACCCCAGGCCGAATCAAGACGCATAAACCAGTGCTTGGATGCATGTGTGCGTCTGTATGTACCTATGCTAGGTTTGTGCACCCTCAGAAGCTAGCCCAACCAACGTGCAATGGAAGGGGCTCACCATGAGGGCGCGTGTGAAAGTTGTGCAAGAGTGTGTCTGTTGGACAGAGTCAAATGAAACAGAGTGAGGTAAGAAGGGGAAAAGTTGCCCCCAGGGTAAGCCCACCGAAAGGGCTGTAGGTCGAGAAAACCCGATTACATCATACATCGTCGTAGAAAATGTTGGATTATTCTTTGTCAGGAGTTCTTCCCTAGTGGGTTCCACTCCTACGAATGTTTGGTTACACCTTCAGCGCTACGAGGTGTGGCGATTAATCCTTTTTTCTTGCCACCTTGTCTTCCCTAACTTTAAGTCACGTACCAGTTGACATCTTTGAAGACTTGATGGTTATGAGACCAGGAATCGATCCCAGGTCTTTTATAGCGAAACACTCTCGTGACTTTACTCAGTCGCTTATCTTCTACAATTGTGTGTAGATGTTGTCTCGTCTTACCTTGTGACGTGTCATTTCTTCTGGATGGATAGAGCCGGCCCCATGCCCAAATCTCAGCAGTCGTCTCTTAAACACAACAGGTAGATATAAATTTATATTATGTTATAATTCGGGTCAAGGTGAAAGACCGGCGACTACCATTTAGACGTATACCACTTAAGGCGCATATTACTTGAAGCCCATACTAATTAGGTGCATGTTTGTTTGTCATGGAATGTACTCCTGCTGAGTTATTCACTCTTTAGTGGTTGGTTACAGGCGTATTTAAGAAGGTGGTCCTGGATCCTCCTGGCTGAAGTGCAATGCGAGGCTGATCAGGAAGTTCACCGCTTTGGGGATTATATGTCGATCCTCACCCCGTTGGCCAGGCTGGTGTAACTTATTCTGTTTCCAGGAGCGCGAGGAGGACGAAATGAAGGGGTCTTGGTTTGTTAATTTCCAGAGACTAAACAATTTTGGAAATGGGAAACTAAAGCGGAGAAACTTTGCAGAAATAGCCAAAGCAAAGATGCACGAAGACCCCCATGAACACACAAACAACATCAAAACCCATCCCTACTGTACGAAAACCTACCTGGCGGCAGCATATATTTCCAGAGGTGGTAGAAAATATTCGAGGTATTGGAAACAAAAACTGCCAGACTGAAAAAGAAAGAAGAGATACAACCCTGAGGTACATAACGGAAAACTACCCAAACATGCAATGAACCCATGCATACACCGACAGTTCTGTAACACACAACACAGAACGGAGGGGTAGGGGCATTCCTGATCCTACCAAATGGCAGAAAAATAACACTGTCATTGGCAACTGGAAAATACACAAGCAATTTCAGAGCGGAGACAGATGCACTGAGGGCGACAGTGGGAGAAATGGTGACAGGTAAAAGGAATGAAAGCCATATAGTCCTGCTTACTGTGCCGTAGTCACAGCACTAAAAAGCCAGAAAAATACTGAACTTAATGATTTAAGAGCAGTACTCTGTCAACTATGCCAGCAGTCCGCACCAAAAAGAGTAGTGGCACAGTGGGTTCCATCCCACTGCAACATCCAAGGCAACGAGGAGGCAGACAGACTGGCAAAAGAAGGTGCAAGACTAACACAACCAGACCCTAGTGTGACCTACGAAGAGTCAAACAGGCTTATTAGAGCTAGATACATAACCAAATGGGAAACAGAACATACTGGCTACACAAAAAACGATGCCTATTACCAGTTGAACAGAAGAGAGCATGTCGTGGTCTTCAGACTGCGCACAGACCACAATAGACTGAGGTACCACCTATTCAACAAATTGAAGATAGGTGGCACTGACGAATGCACGTGTGGTACAGGGAAAATGGCCGCTGAACATTTGCTGCAAAACTGCCCGACATACGAGGATCAGAGATAGCAGATGTGGCCATCACCAGTGGCAACACTAGACAAGCTCTATGGCAGTGTCGACAGCCTCAGGATGACCGCTGCTTTTTTCGAAAAAATAAAGGTCGACGTCTGACAGCGTAAGAAGAAGAAGAAAAAGATGAAAAGAAGGTTAGTTAATTTCACCTGACCCTGATGTTGCTCCTCCGTACTGTAAAAAAGAGATACAAGAAATGGTAGCAGGTGTACTTGGAGGTTAGAGTTTGTAGGGCACACTGCATGTGTTAGTATGTTGTCTGTCTTTGGCGAAGCACGTTGCATTCAACCACAGTCCTTTTTGTTATTTTAAAAAGTAAAGGACTCAACCTATTCTTCGTCTTCCTAAGGCATTAAAACTCTACGTCGTTTTTTTGCATTGCCATATAACTTTCGACCAAAACTCTGCGATTAAAATGCCACTTCTATTACCTATCCAATGTACTCAAACGTCCTTCTTGGACGCACACTGTCCTTGTGATGAACGTGGGTATCTTCTATTTCTGTATTGGTCCTGAAAAGTTTACGTTTTGTTAATTAAGTTAACTTCTGTGTATTGGTTTAGAAGACTGTAGAGTATGTATATAACCCAAACAGTTTATTCTACTACCCTTGATCAAAAAATATCTGCGCATCCAATGTATTCTTGAACTATTGACTTACCCTGCCCCCACTATTTCCTGTGGCAATACATTCCAAGCAGTCACCACTGTTGTCATAGTTTACAGCTTGTTGTTGTTATTCTTCTTTTTTTTCTTTTTCTTCTTCTTCTTCTTTTTCTTCTTCTTCTTCTTCTGTTTCTCCTTCTTCTTCTTCATAGATCAGTTGATGATCTGATTCTAGTCCGGTGATATTCATTAAAGAGACTGTGCGTTTCAGGTCGTTGTCGGTCTCCAACCGGACTGTATTTTACAGCGAGGCTACGATAACTGCGCCTTTTCGACTAACACGGTATGACGTTTGTTTGGGAACAGGTTTGTCTTCCCTCTTCGAACCCCATATCCTGCATGGGTGTAGTCTGTTTCAAGTTCAGCACTCGGAGATCAAATCTCTTGTCAGCCCCTATTTGCTGACCCTGAACCGTCCTGCTTTCAATCCATTCACTACATCATCTTCGACACCCCAACAGGTGAATATTATAAGTTTCTCACGGTGTTGCCGTAACTTACTTTTTTATAAACCGGTGACGCAAATAAAAGAAACATCCTGTCACTCTCCACATGAATAGGACCTGGGAACAGCGACTCTCGTTTTTGTTGGTAGCATGTGACCGGAGAGATTGTTGTAAAACTTGACGTCACAAGTTAGTAAACAAAATGTAATTACATTTGTTTACAGAGAATCAGTTTTACACTGCCAGGTGGGGGTTAGTTAGTTAGTAAGTTAGTTAGTTAGTTTCATTATCTCCTAACACTGTACCATTGAGCGTCTTTGTCTCTTCTTCTTCGTCGATCGTGCTGAGAAGGACGTGTTGTAGTTTACAGCGCGGTTGCGATATCTGCGTCTTTTCTGCCCCACACATCCCATTTCAACTGACTTTTTTTAGCACCAATTTGCCTTCCAACGGCAATCCATCTTCTTTTAGCCAGAATACACTATTGTAGACTTGTTTCCATTGCCGTCGCTTGGGGGCGTAGTAAGGTATAGATTAGCTGTGGTTTGCTAACCCCGATGCAAGCATCCGGCAATGAGTCGCTGGCTACTGCCAGCTCATTCATTGTGCTGCGTTTTCGTTTTCCGTATTAATTTAATTTATGTTAATTTTTACTTTATTAATTTATTTTATTTTATAATTAGTAATTTGTCTTTCTTTTAGCACAAGGGTGTGGTCTTTTGAGGGAGGGGGGTAGAAGGAGAAGAAAGAATATGGCTTGGCTTGGCTTCGTTCGTTCTCAATCTCCCGCTATCAAACCCTGAAAGGGCTTAAGTAGCAGAATGTAGTCCAGAGAACGAAATGCGTTGGGTCGTAGTTTACAGCTTGACTGCGATATTTGCACCTTTCGGTCCAACATATCTGACTTCAGCAAGCATCTTTTGAGTACCGGGTTAGCATTCCCTCTTCGATCCCTTCTCCTTAGCCAGTATGCCCTGCTGCAGCCTGTTATCCAGGATCACCGCGTGGAGCTGTAGAAGGGTGTTGGTTCGCTGGCCCTGACGCTAGCAGTCAGCTATGGGTCTCTGACCATTTCAGCTCATGCGTTGCTCAGCATATTGACCACAGAAAGAATATGTCCACTGTGTTTTATAATGCGTGTCATAAAAAGCTACTTGGGGGAGGGGGTGCGTGGGCTGTCGACATGACCATTTAATACAAAACCCTACAGAAACTATACCACTGCTAAAGGATGTCGATTAGGATCTCTAAAAATTGACCAAATATAGTAATGACCTCGTGCTACTGTTTGGAGTTCAAGCTGGAGACTGATAATGTTAATGATGGTTAATACTGATACCCGCACAAATACGTGAAAAGCTGCGCCTCGACCAATTAGTCTTCGTCAGAGACACAAAAACCACCCAAAATGAGAATGATTTAAGTAGTCCACGTGAATTAGATGAGGCCAACGGACTTTCCAGAAATGCGGAAATAAACAGAATATAATCGTATGAACACCAAGGGAAGCAATTACTAGCGTGGGCAGGATTTTCTGATGGAGGTTGTTTGCCCATGCTTCTTGCTGCCCTGCTCGTGGCGAGGACTTAATGTGATGATGATCCTTGTTAAGTAGTTCTGTTACTGCTAATATAGATGCCCCACAGCTGGTGTACCTAAATTATAGACAATTACCGATACAGTTTTGCTTTCAGAGGTTTAGTCATCACGTGGCTGCTGTCGGTCTAGCTGCATTTCTAGAGCTTTCTCAATCCTCGATAAACATGTCTTCGCTGGAGTAGGTCAATGGTCATTGTGTCAATGGCTTATCTCCCTTTGATAGTGTGCGTCGCTTTCAGCCACATAAATAGTTTGCTTATTAGTTATGTTAGGGCAAGGTACATATCTTTATTACGTAGCGTGTTCAAATGAAACCGGACCCAGTGGCTTTATTACAAACATATGAAAGTTACATCATCTGGTGTGACGGAATTAAATATAGCAATTGTTTTGAAGCAAACATGCCACAGGGTTAGTTAGAAAAAGTCGCCATAGGTATTCAGTCACGCATCTCACTGCTTGGGTACACGGCGGATGCCGTTCTGAAAAAATGACTTTGGCTACTCTTTGAACCATTTGGTCACCGAGGCCATGACGTCTGCATCGGAGTCGAATATTTGTCCCTTCAGAAATTTGTTTAAGGGCCCGAACAAATGGAAGTCTCAAGGGGATATATCGGGGCTATAGGTTGAATGTGGCAGTACTTCCCACCTTTTCTGTGCTAACGCTTTCTGAACAATGTTCTCGACATGTGAACGTGTATTGTCGTCAAACATAATCACACCGCGCGAAAGCATGCCGGGCAGTTTATTCTTGATTGCTGCATGCATCTTGTCCATTGTAGCGGATGGAATTGATGTTTGCGGCAGGCTCTTTAAAGTATGCGAACAAAAAAGACGCTCATTGTAAAACAACGCTTTCAGCATATTCTTACCAGCAGAAATGTGTGACTTAAATAGTTTTTTTGTTTCTGTGATCCGGGATGTTTCCATTGCATGCTAGCAGTTTTGCTGCTCGGCCAACAGAAAAACAGCAAATGTGTTACCGGGGATTCGATCCGCTGCCTTCCTTGTCGACAAGCAGGAATCGAAACCATTCGGCCACGCGCTTTTCAAATCATAAAGCTACTGGTCGCAAAGACAATTATTCTAATACCTTGGCGTTGGTCTTATAGTCCAAATGTATAATACATGGCACTGACATTATGGCAAGTCGATGTGTCAAGTCCTTTAGGCAACTTGACTTGTTCCTTTCACCCTCATCGGAAATATATGGCTATAACGGAATACATTATGATTCTTGTTTTGGCCGACTAGTTTAGCCTTGCCCGTGAGACCCCACCCCAGTTAACGACTTCCTCGTTCAGCGTTCTAATCTATATGTCCTTTGGCCTCTGTCTACACGTTTGGGCCTATTTTGGTTCCCAATCAAGGATTGTCTGGCTATATTGTTTGGATGCTTCCTAAGGATACTTCCACTTTATTTCCCTTATTTGAATACTTCAATCCTGGTATTCAAGCAGACAAAGTTGCATGATGCAAAAGCTGCCCGAATCTGTGTTTAAACTTTGCCCTAGAGTACCGTAGTGATCTAACGCCGCGATGCAGATCATCTCACGATCTCTTTGGGGGTGGGGGGTGGGGGGCGTTGTAGTTGCGTGGCCGCCAGATAGACATATTCTTCGTTCCTCTATCGTTAGTCATGCAGACGACATGACCGTTCTGTTTGTATTTTTATATTGATGCAGAGTCCCGGAACTCTGTTGGCGGTGTTGGCGGATGACTCTTAGATCCATTGCTCTTCCCTTGGACTTGGAGAAATATCCAGTTAACGCACAAGACCTATAAACTAACCACGACCCAGTACATTAAAGCCCCGAAATGGTGCCCGGTTTCCCTTCCCATGGAATAGGACGACTGTATATACAAGCATGTTGTAAATGGTATCAGGGGAGGCAGACTTGAGTATCTGCATCCTTAGTTACCTCCAGTCGTCTTGACTTATGTCTTCTTCTTCGTACGCTGTGAGACGTCAACCTTTATTTTTTCGAAAAAAAGCAGCGGTCATCCTGAGGCTGTCGACACTACCATAGAGCTTGTCTAGTGTTGCCAATGGTGATGGCCACATCTGCTTTCTCTGATCCTCGTATGTCGGGCAGTTTTGCAGCAAATGTTCAGCGGTCATTTTCCCGGTACCGCACGAGCATTCGTCAGTGCCACCTATCTTCAATTTATTGAATAGGTGGTACCTCAGTCTATTGTGGCCTGTGCGCAGTCTGAAGACCACGACCTGCTCTCTTCTGTTCAACTGGTAATAGGCATCGTTTTTTGTGTAGCCAGTATGTTCTGTTTCCCATTTGGTTATGTATCTAGCTCTAATAAGCCTGTTTGACTCTTCGTAGGTCACACTAGGGTCTGGTTGTGTTAGTCTTGCACCTTCTTTTGCCAGTCTGTCTGCCTCCTCATTGCCTTGGATGTTACAGTGGGATGGAACCCACTGTACCACTACTCTTTTTGGTACGGACTGCTGGCATAGTTGACAGTGCTGCTCTTAAATCATCAAGTTCAGAATTTTTCTGTCTTCTTGGTGTTGTGACTACGGCCAGAGCATCTGTAAACAGGACTATATGGCTTTCATTTGTTTTGCCTGTCACCATTTCTTCTACTGCAGCCCTCAGTGCCTCTGCCTCCGCTCTGAAGTTGCTTGAATATTTTCCAGTTGCCACTGACAGTGTTATTTTTCTACCATTTTGTAGGCTCAGGAATACCCCTGCCCCTCCGTTCTGTGTTGTGTTTGGTACAGAACCGTCGGTGAATGCGTGGGTCCAGTCCATGCTTGGGTAGTTTTTCGTTATGTACCTCAGGGTTATTTATGTCTTCTAATGGTCCAATGTATCTAGCGACCAGGGAGTGAGGGTGGTATACATGGTATACATGGTATGTAGGTCATGTATGTGTGTATGTATGCATGCATCGTTTCTGACGGGCAACTAACTTTTTTTAGATGGTGACTAAAAAAAGTAGTTCATGGGTCTCGCAACGATATCGTGTAAAATAAATTGCTACATAAACCACCACTGAAAAAGCACACAGAATACTTTGGCGCACACGTCGTTTTGGAGACTTACTGTAGTGCTGGATCTATACTCCAGCTGGAGTGAGGAAGGAACCAAACCTACAATGCATTCTCTAACACTTAGCCCGCAATGTCTGCGATGGGAATACTCTAACCTTTTCAAGGTCACAATAACCGTATTCTTTGTTCGCTAGGATTCACACGGGTGTTGCAATGTTGCATGAAGTTGTGGAATGTCTCAAGCAACGATTTACTGGGGAAGCCCCAACCCGTTCTACCCCGACTCGTCTGGATTTATTTTTACCGGGACGCATAAAGCAGGTTGTTGATACAAGCCATCGAAGCGTGGGAACGTCTCTTGCGTGCCGCCTCGGACAACCTGCCTTGTGTTTCTGCAGTTTCCTCCAAGCCCCGAGGTTCTCAACCTGTGTACTGCAGGGCGTGACACATATGTTTAGTATCTATAGGTGTGGCTTGGTTTCGTTCGTTCTCAATCTCCCGCCACCAAACTCTAAAAGGGCTTAGGTAGCAGGACGTAGTCAAGAGAACGGAATGCGTTGTGTCGTAGTTTACAGCTTGACTGCGATATTTGCACGTTCTGATCCAACGCATCCGACTTCAGCAACCGTTTTTTTTTAGTACCGTGTTAGCATTCCCTCTTCGATCCCTTCTCCTTATCCAGTCTGCCCTGCTGCAGCCTGTTATCCAGGATCCCCGCGTGGAGGTGTAGAAGGGTCTTGGCAGCTCTGGTTCGCTGGCCCTGACGCTTACAGTCAGCTATGGGTCGCTGATCACTGGAGCTCATGCGCTCATCTACAGGTGTAAGACATGTTGCTGTTGTTGAATGCCCACAATGAGTAAGTTTATTCTTGTGTGCGATCTGATATGAGCGTTAAGTGGTTGGTTGTAGTAGCTTTCCTCACATCTGGTGAGTGCTGATGAAGGTGGGCCGATCGGGACCTTCTCTCAAAGCTCTTGTGCTACGCTTGGCTTCATTTGCGTGACGCTTACTACTACGGGAATCACGTCGATCCACATTTAGTCAGGCAGATTGAATTGAAAACAGCATGTGTCCAGAAAACGCTATATTCAAGAGAGATATAGGTCTTGGTCAGTATGTTGTGCCTGGCCGAACTAGCGTCTCAAATCCCCAGGTACGACACATGAATATAAAATAAAACCATTGTAAAAGAGATATCATCTTTCGAAATAAAGTAATATAGAAAAATATTAAAAGTAGCTTGGACAATTAAGAAATCAAATAGAGATAGTTTGTAACAACGAGGAATAGAAGAAAAAGCTGACTTCTAAATAACATCACAAGGAAGAAGTTAGGATATTTCAGTCATATGAAAAGACAAAATGGCTCGACTAGGCAGATAGTGGAAGGCACGGTGCCTGGGAAAAGAGGAAGAGGTCCTAAAATTAAAAATATGGTACCAGGACATCACTGGTAGTTTGAAGATGTCCGTGTATGAAGCGTATCGTCTTGCCCGAACACGAGATAGGTGCAGGGCTGCTGTAAAGGAATATGTCACATGCCATGACATCTAGGCGCCACATACAAAATGTAGGAGCCTTAATAAGTGCTCCGCCGGGGTCTTTGTGTATGACAAGGACCAGACTAGCACTACTGCCCCACAGAGAGCATGTCGTAAAAGGCGTCTAACTGTGTGATATGGCATAACACCTACCATGGTTAGATGGTTTCTTAAGAGCAGCATAGATGGCGCCTGACAGGCTGCGGATCTACTTTGCTCTATCGTTTACGTTTATTAAGATCGACTCACACATCGGTTAACCACCCTCCGCGGCACTTTTTGCAACGTAGCGGAGTAATAAGCTGCTCGAGCCTAACCCGCTAAGCAGAAAATCCTCCTCCCGGCTACATCCTGCTCACGACAGAGCTGGAACTTGCACAGAGGCATCCGCCCCTGTAGAAGTGCAGGTCTACCAAGACTAAGACACAGTTCTGGATGAGTTCCTCATAGAGTTGTACAACCCCCTGGAGGGTCTGGATGAATCATTCTTGAAAATTTGAATTCCAAAATTAATCAAAAATAAAGTATATTTTTAAAGTAATACTTACCTATTTTCGCTTTTCCTTATTTGTGTTATGCATTAACTTCTTCGTCTTCTTATATCGTTCGCTTTATAATGTATATATCTGCTGTCATGTAACATGTCGCCGGCAGCCTGAACTTGAACGTCGACGGCAACCTGACCTTGAAAGTCGACGGACGCACGCACGCGAGGAAATTACCCTGGAGAATATATTATGTGTGTATGCAGGAGAGAGAGAGAGAGAAAGTGTGTGTGGGGGGGGGGGGGGGGGGGGAATACGCAGTGGGTGAAATTGTGCCAGTAAATGAGTAAATAAAACTCTGATCTTCAAACGATTGGCGCCAGAATAAATCATTGCGACCTGGCGTCTGCGATTAGTCGTGCTCTAGTCTAGCACGTGCGTGCACCGATCCCGAGAACATTACTGAATGGAACTTTTTTGTTGTTGTTTCTCCAAGGCGGTGTGCGTTGCACTATGGTTTTATTTTGCGCCTGTCGGCCCAGTGCATACGACTTCGGCATTCATTTTATGTAAAGGTCTGCTTCCTCCTGCATTTTCTAAGGGTTTGCTGTCCCCTGGGTAACGGCCGGTGCTGTGGTGTGGATCGAACCCAGCACATTCCTAGTGTAACTTATTCTGTCTTCAAGTGTAACTTACGCTGCCTCCAAGTGTAACTTATTCTATCTCCAAGTGTAACTTATTCTGTCTCCAAGTGTAACTTATTCTATCTCCAAGTGTAACTTATTCTGTCTCCAAGTGTAACTTATTCTGTCTCCAAGTGTAACTTACTCTGCCTCCAAGTGTAACTTATTCTGTCTCCAAGTGGTAGCCCTGGAAACAGGTTGCACTAGTGTCTGGCTACGAAAGTAGGGATCACAGTAGAAAGGCAAACCCAGGTCCCAATAAACAGCCAGCTGTTACTGGATATGTAGAAACGTCAGTTGAAATCGTCGGTTACACATACGTCTACTGCAACAGGGCAGCGTAATGTTTCCTGATGAGGATACCACTGATCAAATGGGAGCAGTATGACACGAAATGCTGACCACTGCTTTCTTTCTTCTTCTTTCTCATCCACAGCAAATTCAATTATTCATGACTTTTTTCCCATATGCACCACTCAAATGGCTTAGATCGACTTAGGCAGGACTCTGCGAACGCTGATTGCAGCATTTCGAAAGTTTCAGAAGTAATTTTTTTACGGAACAAAAGCAGAAATCAATGCACACACGTTGCTGAATATTAATGTTCTTGATTTTAAAATCGATAAACACTGCATGCGCACGATCATTTATAGACTTGCATACAGCGCATGCGCGGAGATACCGACTTCCGGGCTGGTACATAGTTGTCACGTGGACTGTTATGATGCCACTTAGCTACATATTATAGTTTCCCCGGGGAAAAAATAGTTCCGGAACTAAATGAACAGATCTTATTTATTAGATCTTGTTTCTAGCGTTGTCTTACAAATGCATACGTCTGCTCCAAACATATCAGACATTTGGTCCATGCTTATCGAATTTTTTTATTTTTTTGTTGGCGTTCGCCTTATTTCTCTATTCCCCAAGGCGATGTGCGTTGCACTATGTTTTTATTGTGCGCCTGTCGGCCCAGTGCATCCGACTTCGCCATCGATTTTATGGAAGGGTCTGCTTCCTCATGAATTTTCTAAGGGTTTGCTTCCTCGGGTAACGGCCGGTGCTGTGATTTGGGGATCGAACCCAGCACATTCGGGTTGTGAGCGGTATCACTTAGCCATTAATGCCCTGCCATTCCCTGTTTATGGTATGATATATGCAAAACAACGAGTTTTATATTCATTCAAACGGTTTTCCGTAAAGTTACCTCTTTTTTATGACAGGCTCTCTCAGTATGGCAGTAGTTATATTGATGCATGTATCACATCGCTGTCTGTGTCACTACTCTGTCCGTCACGTCTCTGTCTGTCACTTCTCTGCCTGTGTCACTTCTCTGTCTGTTCTCACATCTCTGCCTGTGTCACTTCGCTGTCTGTTCTCATATCCCTGTATGTGTCACTTCTCTGCCTGTGTCACTTCTCTGTCTGTTCTCACATCGCTGCCTGTGTCACTTCTCTGTATGTTCCCATATCGCTGTCTGTGTCACTTTTCTGCCTGTGTCACTTCTCTGCCTGTTCTCATATCGCTACATGTTGGTCAAGAGCTCCCGGTTCAATTGTTCATGTAGCAATCACGTTTTTTTTCCAGTGTGATAATATGTTCCTTTCGGGGTCACAAATGCTGTCTCTCTAGCGAGCCTCACCAACGAGTGTGGGGTCATCTGGGAGATCTCTTTTTTCCCGCATGGTGATCTAGAGAAGTTGCAGTACTTTATCGCTCGTCCTTTCTTCCAACTACATGTCCAGCCCAGCAGTGCTTCCACTTATCTGATGTGTTGAAGGATATCTCTTGCGTGTGGTATTTATTGGATATTGTGTACGCTCTTCTGAAGATGTGGTCTGAGGGTAGGTCTATGAGACGTGCCTCGAGTGCTGCATGAATTGTTTCAGCTGGTTCATTATTACACTCGGTATGGACTAGATTCCGCTCATGTAGAAGTGCTGGTAGGATTACTGATTCAAAATTATATGCACATAAACTAGAGTCTTTCGTGGCATTTATTGTTAATTTCTTGTTCTTTTTGTTCTTCTTGTTCTTCTTGTTCTTCTTGTTCTTCTTCTTCTTCTTCTTCTTCTTCTTCTTCTTCTTCTTCTTCTTCTTCTTCTTCTTCTTCTTCTTCTTCTTCTTCTTCATGCGTTCTCAAACTCCCGCTGCCAAGCCCGAAAGAGGGCTTTGCAAATAGCAGGATGCAGTCAGCAGAACGGAATGCGTTGTGTCGAAGTTTACAGCATGCATGCGACATTTGCACCTTTCGATCCGACACATCGGCTTCAGCATGGCATTTTCGAGTACCTGGTTAGCCTTCTCTGTCGATCCCTTCACCTTAGCCAGTCTGGGTACCGGGTTAGCCTTCTCTGTCGATCCCTTCTCTTCAGCCAGTCTGGGTACCGGGTTAGCCTTCTCTGTCGATCCCTTCTCCTTAGCCAGTCTGGGTACCGGGTTAGCCTTCTCTGTCGATCCCTTCTCTTTAGCCAGTCTGGGTACCGGGTTAGCCTTCTCTGTCGATCCCTTCTCCTAAGCCAGTCTGGGTACCGGGCTAGCCTTCTCTGCCGATCCCTTCTCCTAAGCCAGTCTGGGTACCGGGCTAGCCTTCTCTGTCGATCCCTTCTCCTAAGCCAGTCTGGGTACCGGGCTAGCCTTCTCTTTCGATCCCTTCTCCTAAGCCAGTCTGGGTACCGGGCTAGCCTTCTCTGTCGATCCCTTCTCCTAAGCCAGTCTGGGTACCGGGCTAGCCTTCTCTGTCGATCCCTTCTCCTAAGCCAGTCTGGGTACCGGTCTAGTCTTCTCCTTCGATCCCTTCTCCTAAGCCAGTCTGCCCTGTTGCAGCCTGTTAAACGGTCTGGGCACCTCTGGCTCCCTGACGCTAGCAGTCAGCTGTGGGTCGCTGACCCTGACGTTAGCAGTCAGCTGTAGGTCGCTTATCCTGACGCTAGCAGTCGCCTCTGGCTCCCTGACGCTAGCAGTCAGCTGTAGGTCGATGACCGCTGCAGCTCATGTGCTGCACAACATCTTGATCCCGGTCTTGCCTTTGACTTTTCCGCCTATTGCTAATTTGATTTGAAGGCAGCCTATCCTACTCGTCGCCGTCTGATAATATATGGTCTTGTGTTGTTAAGCCAGGCGATATGGATATGTTTCTCTACGTCTTCTAGGGATGTCCATTTAGAATCATACGATTGAGCTACGATACTGGTTGCGCAATCTCGGTTTTCACCCATTTAATAGTAAAGGCCCGCGATAGCGCAGTTGCAAATGCATGTGCTGCCGAGCCACGCTTCCTCTAATTTTGTTTCGATCGCAAACCGGCTCCTGTGGTCGACTAAGCCACATAAATTGGGTACCAGAAAGAATATGGGAAGTAAAGACGGTCAGTGTGATACTGACTACATCACCCATTATGTGCCGTGGATCACCAAATAATATAGGCCTGACACCATGTTCCCATACGCGTGTAGCATAACGGGATCTGTACTTTTATAGTCAAGCCTACTTTCTTCCCCTGGGACGATGAGGCTAACGTCTGGCTAGGCAAAACACACTGATCAGAGATTGTTAGCCAGGGTTAGGAGAAATATACTGACCAAGACCCTCACCTGGCCTCCTCGTTGATCGTCCTAGACACGGGCTGTTGTCGAGGACAACAGTCTGGCTAACAAGATGAGGTTCAACGTGATCTCCGTAGTAGTGAGCGACACACAGATGAAGCCAATCATAGCACAACCGCCCGGATGGATCCTGGTCCCCCTTCATCAGCACGCTCGAGATGTGAGGAAAGCCGTCATTTAACGCCCTTTTCGGGGCGTACATAAGAGTAACCTAATCATTGTGGGCATTTGCAACTACAGCAACTTTCTTCCCCTCTATATGTATCAGCGTTAACATCTCTGTGGATACAAGGGCGCCTCTGTTATGAGTACCATGTTATCGAAAATCTTACATGGGCTGAGTTACCGTCCATCTATTCTCATGCCATGCTCTTCCCAGTAGCAATGCCTCGTTATCGAATAAAGACATGCAGAGAAGAGGTTAAGCGAGATAGGCTGCCATATCGTACGCCTTTCTTGGTGGCGACAGTGAGGAGGTGAATGCCGATGGTGTATCCTTGATTGCATGGTGTGAGCATCTCTATGTAGCCAACGTCTACTCCCTGTTCGTTTTAGATTTCCACAAAATCCTGATTCGACCGATTCAAATCCTTTTTTTAAAAAGTAAATAATCAACTAATTGGATTACTCGACGTTGCCAGTGATAATTATGAAAGTAGTTGGTTTTTTAAACAGCCCTTCTACCCCTACATTACTTCCCCTCTCAAGCATTTCCACTACACTCTATCCACCCATCTCTCCGCGATCTATTCTTTGCCCAATTATGTCCAAAATCCTTACCAAGTCCTCAATACTTTCATTTTAAATTGTGTTTTGAAACAATACAAAAATTACATTTTAAAGTCGAAGAGGAATTTGTTGACCAGTTCACAATTGGTCCCGAAGTATTGATTCTATGACGTCAAGAAATCTCAATACACAACTCACACGTAATCAGGCATGTGCACTTGTATAAGAAGATTGGGTAATGTTTATTGTGTCAGTATTTGCCGGTGAATAATATTCTTCGTCCAATAATCAGATGCCAATAACTTGTGAAGTGAACGACATAACGTCTTGAAATAAATACGCCATTCTAGAAATTGGCCATAGAATATCCAGTGATAATTTCAACTCGATATGGTATGCCGTTCTCGAGTTATGACGTCTTTAGACGAATATACACACCTTCAGAAATATAGTATAAGATGAATGTAGATACTGAAGACGGCCACTGTTCCCATGCTGCTTCCATTACATTACATCACGTGATTGTCTAGTCCAGGGTCTTTTAGTTCGTCAGAATCCAGCTTGTTCGATTTGTCACAGCTTTCTTCTAAATTAAAATTACTTGAGTCTGGTTTCGGCAACACTTTCAAGTTCACCTCTGATAGCAGACGAAGAAGGCGATCGCTTCCATGAGAGATGTGAGGACTACCAGGTCACGATACCATCTAGTCTGGGTAATGCTGGGAAAATATTGCGCGAAACTGATCGTAGTGCGCGAACCGGAACGAAGCGCGCGAAACTGAACGTATCGAAAGATGTATTTCTAGTTTGTGTTTTCCATCTCAAAAATTGGACAGGATCTTCAAGGAAGAAAAGGTCAGACACCTGCCGGAAGGTTTACAACGCCTATTTCCCTTTAAACATAATTAGAAAGAGAGAGAGAGAGTAAAAGAGAGTTGGGTGGAAAGGAAGCGAGAGAAACATACACAGCAATCTTTGTGCAGCGGAAGTGCTAAGTGTGATCTTCCTGTTAAGATTATAATTACGAGTGTTCAGTTACTTGTCTGTAAACATCACAGAAGTAAGACTAGTTCTTCTGATCCACAGTAAAGCAAGTCTTCCGATCTAGAGTAAAGCAAGTAATTTGTTCTATTATTTTCTTGTTCATCATCATCTTCTTTTTAATTTTTCTGATCTGTACTAAAAGGATTTACTCATTCAATTATTCCATTATTAAACTATATGGGACAGGGTTTATAGAGCCTGCTCTGAAACATAGACAGTTCTCCACACTCAGCAAACTTTTGGTCTGTGTGCAAATTCATGACCTTGAGAGCTTTCTATCCTAGATAGGTTATATGGCATTGTTAAACCTCTTGTCCTATCCACTTGTGCGTACGAAGCCGCAGTTTTCTGTCCAGGGCCGGACGCATCGCTGAAGTGGTCGTGATCCCATGACGATTTAGAATATCCTTAACATTTCTTATCCAGCCAGTTCTCGATCTGCCACGGTTGCGAACACCCGATCGTCGTGCGCTATAGGTGCACATGTGAAGTTGATCAGGTCGTCATCAATGACCACACATGTTCGGTATTGTACTAGGCTTGTTCTTCTCTCTTACTGTCTCACACAAAAACATAGCTAGAGGGCAATCCCAGAAAGCGCACGGTTGGCAATGTTTCATGGTTTGTGATATTGTTTCTAAAGGAATCTAGAAAACTAATCCACAATCAACAGTTTTGACTTGAATGGCGGACGGTGCAATAAAAACACGCGGGACAGCAGACACTTCAAGCTTATCATTCTGTAGATAACAGCGGCGGACATACAAAAAAGTTTTGTTGTAAGTTACATTTGTCAAATTAGCACTTGTGATAGCCATTCAAGTGTGAGACGGGCGAGTTAAATGTCATATCTTAAATAGAGGTTCGCCATAAAGAACGCTCCTTTCCCTGGCACTTCTGGGTTGGACGGTCACAACAAATGATACGCTTATCTGCCCTGACAATTTTAAACAAAAGAGACTTGGGTTGCATATTGTCTAAGGGCGTTTGCCTACCAGATATATTAAACTCAACTAAATTGCTCCTTCTCTGTTGCTGTTCGAAGCTACTAATGTTGATCTTTGGTAGCGTTTATTGTGGCTCATTTTACAAGTTCTATTGGTACTTACGTCTTAATTCACCCCAAACAGAGTTACAAGAGTTCCCATCGCACGTAACAAGATACTCCATTTCGGATTAAGGGAAGGGCAAGTCAATATAATTTTTTTTAAAAATAATTATGTAGGGACTTAGATACAGATAGAAGTGTAGGAAAATGGTTATATTCAGTTTTTGCGAAGGGTTCGTGTTATGATTAAGGTTAGGGTTATATTTAGGTTTAGAGTTAGGGGTCGGTTCTGATTACATGGTTGTTACTACATCGTCTGACAGCATGGATAATTCCACGCTGCTGTATAAACTGGATGCTACTCTCCTTATCGTTGACAGATTCAAGAAGTCCACTGCTAAGACGACAGGAAGAAGAGAAAGCAGAAATTCTCTTGCACTCTCGTTGGAGACCCCTAATACTTACAAAGTAGACTTCTGTGATGTCACTACTTCAAATGTGTGTGCTACAAATATATATTTCTTTTGTTTGGAGTGAATTAAAACGCATGTACCATTTTAATTAACCTGACATGACGGTTGTCCGCGTGCGTAGATTTATACTTCTCCTATTTTAACCAACTTCCCCATAACCTAGAGAGACGCAACTGTCTACACAGCCTCTACTAGTGTCGCCTGTTAATCGAATAATTGTTAACGGATCCTGGACAAAGGTTTTACCGACAAACACAATTTAAAATAAATATTAACTTGCTCCATCCCGTGGAGTGGGCCGGGTTCCTTCGGACAGAAGCGCAATGTGAGAATCCACAGTGAGCTCACCACCATGGGGAACACAGTGTCGATCCCCACTTCTTTGATCAGACGACTTGGACATATCCGGATTCCAACAGGAGCACGAACGAGAACGTAAAGTAGGGGCCTTGTTAGTTTCTTTCATCTGATCCTGAGTGCTCTTTGATCCCCGCTTCACGAAAATGCTACCTTCTCTTTGATCCCCGCTTCACGAAAATGCTACCTTCTCTTTGATCCCCGCTTCACGAAGATGCTACCTTCTCTTTGATCCCCGCTTCACGAAAATGCTACCTTCTCTTTGATCCCCGCTTCACGAAGATGCTACCTTCTCTTTGATCCCCGCTTCACGAAAATGCTACCTTCTCTTTGATCCCCGCTTCACGAAGATGCTACCTTCTCTTTGATCCCAGCTTCACGAAGATGCTACCTTCTCTTTGATCCCCGCTTCACGAAGATGCTACCTTCTCTTTGATCCCCGCTTCACGAAGATGCTACCTTCTCTGTGATCCCCGCTTCACGAAAATGCTACCTTCTCTTTGATCCCCGCTTCACGAAAATGCTACCTTCTCTTTGATCCCCGCTTCACGAAAATGCTACCTTCTCTTTGATCCCCGCTTCACGAAAATGCTACCTTCTCGTTGGTTCCCGCTTCTTCTTTTTGCCACGCTTTATTTTGTTCCCGTCTTCTCTTCTGTTGACTTTGTGACTCCAGGAGTAGGTGGCGACCTTCCTTGACTTAGTGACTCCAGGGGGGGGGAGGGGTGGGGGGTAGACGACCCCTTTGACATAGTGACTCCAGGAGCGGATAGACGACACCCCTTGACTTAGTGACTCCAGGAGCGGATAGACGGCCCTCCTTGACTTTAGTGACTCCAGAAGCGGATAGGCGACCCCCCTTGACATAGTGACTCCAGTAGCGGATAGACGATCCCCCTTGACATAGTGACTCCAGGAGCGGATAGACGACACCCCTTGACTTTAGTGACTCCAGAAGCGGATAGACGCCCCCCCCCCTCTTGACTTAGTGACTCCAGGAGCGTATTGACGATCCCCCTTGACTTAGTTGTGACTCCAGAAAGTCGTAATTGACCCCATTCACTTAGTGACTCAAGGAAGTGGTAGACAACTCACTTGCCTTAGTGACTCCAGGAAGTGGTAGACAACTCACTTGACTTAGTGACTGCAGGAAGTGGTAGACGACCAAGTGGTGATCCTGGATAACAGCCTGCAACAGTATAGACTGGCTAAGGAGAAGGGCTCGAAGAAAAAGGCTAACCAGGTGCCCAAAAATGCTAAAGTCGGATGTGTCGGACCGAGAGATGGAAATACCGAGTCAATCTGTAAACTACAAAGCAACACGTTTCGTTCTCCAGACTACACACTGCTACTTGCAAAGCCCTGGATTGTCCTGTCACTCGCAATCAGCAGGTCCCCCATGCTACAAGTGCTCCATGAGGTTTGGGCAGATCACCAGATGGTCCTGGTCTTGTGTTACTCCACATTCGCATGTTTCATCATCCCTGTATCCCCATCTCCTCCGGATTGTCCTGCATCGTGATGCACTAGTTCGAAGTCTCTTTAGTGACTTCCGTGTTGCGTAGGGCAGGAGGTGTCCAGGCGCAGGTTCCTCCCGTAACTCGATCAAGGGGACCTGTGTCAGCTGTTTCCAACTTTCGATGCGTCGTTTTCCTGGACTAGTCTGTAGGGGCTGAGTTGACTGTAAGAAACTTCGTCTTGACCTTAGTCTCGCGCACTGCATCTGTTGTCTGAACATTCTCTTAGATGCATCTATCAGATTGTCCTGTGGATACGATTCTACTATTTCCGAAGCACTGCAATTCCTGACGTTGACAAGCTTACATACTATTATATGGAGAAATAAATAGATTGAAGCTGCTTCTGCTTCTGCTTCTTCTTCTTCTTCTTTTTCTTCTTCTTATTCTTCTTCTTCTTCTTCTTCTTCTTCTTCTTCTTCTTCATGTTCTTCTTCTACAACCAACGTATGCTATGCTTCAAGCTGCACGAAATGTAAGTAGAATGGCATTTGCAGAACGTCGCTTCATTCAACCGCCAACCTATTTGGCTGTTATATGTTTCTTAAGGATGTGCAGTACGGTAGGTTGCCATTACTTTCCGTACGTGCAGGAGCGATCGCACCGTTCAAAAAATTCAGTGTCCGCCAAATTGGACAAGAGCGTGATTCGAACCGGGTACATTCAGATTGTGAAACGGACGTTTTCACTCCTAAGCCACGCATGGTAAAACTCAATGACCGCACCACGTATAAAACAAAAAGTTACCTAGGTTACGGCCACAAAACCTTCGTCACGGACCAAAAAAGTAAAGAACGAAAACTATCAAAAATCATAACAAAAAAAACCCCAAAAAAACAAGACCTTGTGTAAAATTAGCTTGTTGTTCGTCGCCATAACACGATGTGCCAGGGTTGTGTGATTCACGATGTGCCAGGGTTGTGTGAGACACGATGTGCCAGGGTTGTGTGAGACACGATGTGCCAGGGTTGTGTGAGACACGATGTGCCAGGGTTGTGTGAGACACGATGTGCCAGGGTTGTGTGAGACACGGTGTGCCAGGGTTGTGTGAGACACGATGTGCCAGGGTTGTGTGAGACACGATGTGCCAGGGTTGTGTGAGACACGGTGTGCCAGGGTTGTGTGAGACACGATGTGCCAGGGTTGTGTGAGACACGATGTGCCAGGGTTGTGTGAGACAGGATGTACCAGGGTTGTGTGAGACACGGTGTGCCAGGGTTGTGTGAGACACGATGTGCCAGGGTTGTGTGAGACACGATGTGCCAGGGTTGTGTGAGACACGTAGCACCCATTGCATGGTCAACGAGTAATCTGTGTAATCGTACTTAAATACAGGATCAAATAGAGGAGATGTGGTTGAGCGAATAGAGTACCGAGATTATAGCCCGGAAACCTAGGTTGTCTTCCTACTTCTGATTTCGCCCTAAAAAGGATGTTTTGTTACGAAGTGTCGTAGTTTGCAGCGAGGCTGTGATATCTGCGTATTTCGGCACATTCAGTATCAGAAAGGAATTTGTGGGACTGGATATATCTTCCCCTTTTGAACTCTATTTCTATACTCTAGGTCAGGCTGTAGGGGTGCAGTCTGTTATGAGGGTCGCCACTTGGAGACGGAATAACGTCTTGGTCAGACATGGATTCGAACTTAAGTAAAGCCAAGATTATCTTTTTTTCTATCAAAATGTAAAAAAAAAGATTTATCTGTATACTCGTCGACTAAAGGGGCAAGCCGCCTTTATTTCATTGCCTATACCACACCTCTCCTAGTGGAACTATGACAATGATAAACAATATCTCAGTGATAATGTGTAGTTTGTTACTGCAGCAGATGGAATAGACATTTCGACAAAAAAGGTCTTAATTAACTACAATCAGTAGACAGGAAAGCCACTACTAACTAAGCTAATTGAAAAACGCAAGATTAAAAAGCTTACCAAATCTAAAATCAATGAACGTGCGTGTTACGCTCACGGAGCGCCAGCATTTGGCCAAGAAGTTAAGTAGAGAGTAGACAGTTAACAACGTATGCAGCATGATGTAACATCTGAATGTATAAATGAGTTGAAATATTGGGGAACAGAGGAAAAGGCAGCAAGAGGAAAGAAGAGAAAAGGGAGAACAAAAGAAGAGGTGAGGAACTTACCGTAGACCAAGGCGTGTAAATGTGGGTCACGTGGCAACAATTGACGTCGGTGATGAAGATAAACTTTTCGAGGACTAAGCCGCAGCCAATGTGAGGTGGGGTGGTCAGTTATCTTCCTTGCTGTTTATACTTTCCCCAACTCATAGTTAAGGTAACCATTTACAGCTAGGTCGACTGGAGGAGAGACCCACGACCAGATTTGTTTCTGTCCGTCCGTGATTTTGAACCTTGCCGCGGTGTAATCCCAGTCTTAACAAGCCAGCTCACTGTTAACTAGGCCACCCTATTCACAAGGAGTGTAGCACTCTTGAAATTCTAACGGTAAGACTACACAGTCTTCAACGAGAGGTCTTCCTGAGGAATCGGAGACGAGAATAGATCAATTCAGCTACGTATACCTGACATTTGGTAAAAATAAGGAAGTAACAAGCGCATACAGAAAGTTACAGGCGCATACAGAAAGTAACAGGCGCCACACAGAAAAGAATAGATGTCACGTATGACAAGTGTTGCACAGAAAAGTAATAATACACCACGTAGAAAGCAACAGCGGTCACATAGAAAGTAACGTACGCCAAGACCAGATTGCTGTTCGAGAGTTTTCATGGAGGGCTTTGCGTGGGACAGTGATTGTGACACATGCCACGCTATGAGTGGAACGTTAGAGAACGTTTTGTGGTCTAGAGACTCGCAACTGTGGACACATCGCACCTAGCAACACACATGTATATACTTCGCAAGCAATGATGGCCAAATCATCAGACGGGTTTGCCTCAATAGTGTGATGTGCGCTGCATTTAGATTATAGTGAGTAAAGATATCCGCTGGTCATCAATCTCACTCTTGTCCCGAGTTACCTTGGATCAGTGGCAAGACTATTGGTCGAGACGACTGGAGGTAACTCGGGACGCAGACATTCTGGCCCCACCTCCCGTGAGACCAGGGGTCGATTGAAACTTGCGGGATTCGATCGCCAACCGTTTCCGTTCATCACTGTGAAAGGCGAGTGCCTTAACTTGTTGACTACAGGCCCCAGTGACACATACATACATACATACATACATGCACATGCACACACACACGCACGCACGCACGCACGCACGCACACACCCACACACATAGATTTGCATCAAATAGGCATTCATATATAATTATGTGGTCCGCTAACAGAAGACCACTGAATATAGTGTTACAGATTTGCGATGCAGTGCTACAAGCCGAGAGACAGTCAGGGTGTAGCCTTACAGTTCGTGTCTACTTGCAGTAGTAAAGTAGAGCATTGCTATTTTACGCCCGAGTTTTACCGAGGTTCAAAAGAGTAGGGATGTATCCTTCCAATCACGCATCTCTTCTTTTTCTTCTTCTTCGGTGTTCATCCTGAAAACGGCGTTGGGATGTTGTGTCGTAGTTTCCAACAAGGTTGCGATATCTGCACCTTTCGACCCGACACATCCCATTTTAGCTGGCTGTTATGAGTGCCGGGTTTGCCTTCCCTCTGCGATCCCTATCCATTGGACAAGCTACACTAGTGACTTGTACAGCCTGCCTTCAAGGTCGTCCGGTGAAGGCTAGTGTTCTGGCTCGTAACCCTAATGCAAGCATCCAGCTATGAATCGTTGACTGCCGTCATCGCATGCACTGCTGTATCTTTGCCCCCTTTCCTAACTACAGATGGATGTGCATGAGGCTAGGAACCTCATCATGTAAAATCGTTGTTGTTGAAACCATCGTTGAAAAACTATAAGCCCTACTGGAATGATGAGTTACAGAAAGTGGAAGATGCAGTAACAAATGCGAGGAACATGGCAGAACGAGAAAAATCCGTGGAGGCAAACATCGCCCTCAAAGCCGCCGCGGCGAAGTACAAACACACTCTCAAGCAAACAGCAAGAGAAAGTTGGAAAAATAAAACGGAAAGTTTAAACCTGGACAAAGAAGGGAACAAGCTATGGAAGCTAGTCAGAGCCATGAACGACGAAACCCCGTCAAATAAACAAATTACTATCAAGCAAGGCGAGAACTTGATCACAGGTAAGAAAGCCGCAAACGCCTTTGTCGATCACTATGCCAGAGCAAACCACATCGAGGTCCCTGCAGATAAGCATACAGACATTAGTGAAGAGCTAAAGGGGCACGAAAACACAAATACGGCTCCTGAAGAGCACATGATGGCCAAACTAACAATGCGCGAAATGGAAGAGGCTATGAGAACACTAAAGAGAAGGAAATCTCCCGGAAAAGACGGGATAACAAACGAAATGCTGATGGGGCTGGGCCAAACAGCGAAGGAAAAACTACTATCAGTCCTGAACCAAAGCTGGAAAAGGGGTATTGTACCCCAGGCATGGAAAGATGCAATACTGGTACCAGTACCAAAAACAGGAAAGGACAAAACAGATCCGAATGGATACAGGCCCATAAGCCTACTGAGCTGTGTCGGCAAGCTGATGGAACGGATGATAAACACCAGACTGATGTGGCATCTGGAAGAAAAACGAATACTAATTCCACAGCAAGCCGGCTTTAGACAGCACACATCCACTGAGGACCAGGTCATCCTCATAGCCCAGGAGATAGAAGATGCCTACCAGGCACAGAAACACACAGTAGCTGTTTGGGTGGATCTGGAAAAGGCATTTGACAAAGTCTGGAAGGATGGACTTAGAGTCAAGCTAAGAAGAAGTGATGTCTGTGGGAAGATGTACAAGTGGATCAACCACTACCTCAAACAAAGAACGGCCAGAGTCCAAGTACAAGGGCAGATGAGCAAAAAGGTGACACTCGAGCAGGGAGTACCCCAAGGGGGAGTACTGTCACCCACACTCTTCCTGGTATATATAAACGATATTACAGAGAATATACCAAGAAGAGTCCATAGCTCAATGTTTGCAGACGATCTGGCTATGTGGACCTCTGAAAAGAATCTCACCATAGCAAGAAATCGGATGCAAACGGCCCTAACATCGCTGGAAGAGTGGGCGAACTCATGGCTGGTCAAAATAAACGAGGAGAAAACCACGTGCACAATATTCTCGCTCTCATTAAAACCCCAAAGTACCAAATTAAGCCTAAATGGCAAAATCCTGCAGCCAAACGACAACCCAACCTATCTGGGAGTCACATTTGATCGGCGCATGACATGGAAAAGTCAGATTGAGAGAAACCGAATGAAAGCCAGAGAAAGAATGGCGATCATGAGGAAACTTGCTGGCACAAGCTGGGGAGCAGACGAAGGCATACTAAAGAAACTGTACACTGGAAGAGTGAGACCAGTTCTCGAGTATGGCATCGCGGCATGGACAACAGCAGCGAAGGCGAACTTCGATAAAGTTAACAAACTTCAAAACCAAGCCATGAGAATCATAACTGGTGGCATGAAGTCAACGCCAATTGTAGAACTTGAAAAGATTACAAAACTGCAATCCATGACCGACAGAAGAGACTGCAGAGCCCAGCTGCAGTCAGAGAAACTCCGAAGACTGACGGACCATCCAATGTACCAGAGGCTAAACAATTTGGGAACTGGGAAACTAAAGCGGAGAAACTTTGCAGAAATAGCCAAAGCAAAGATGCACGAAGATCCCATAAACGCACTAACAACACCAAAACCCATCACTACTGTACGAAAACCTACTTGGAGGCAGGATATATTTCCAGAGGTGGTAGAAAATATACCAGGTATTGCAAACAAAAACTGCCAGACCGAAAAAGAAAGGAGAGACACTACCTTAAGCTTCATAACGAAAAGCTACCCAAGCATGGACTGGACCCATGCATACACCGACGGTTCTGTAACAAACACTACACAGAACGGAGGGGCAGGAGCATTCCTGAACCTACCAAATGGCAGAAAAATAACACTGTCATTCGCTACTGGTAAGTACACGAGCAATTTCAGAGCAGAGGCAGAGGCACTGAGGGCGGCAGTGGAAGAAATGGTAACACACAGTGAAAATGAGAGCCATATAGTCCTGCTGACAGATGCTCTCGAAGTAGTCACAGCGCTAAAAAGCCAGAAAAACACTGAGCTTAATGACTTAAGAGCAGCACTCTGCAAACTGTGCCAACAGTCCGCACCAAAAAGGGTAGTGGTACAGTGGGTTCCGTCACACTGCAACATCCAAGGCAACGAGGAGGCAGACAGACTGGCAAAAGAAGGTGCAAGGCTACCACAAATAGATACCAGTATGACGTACGAAGAGTCAAAACGGCTTATCAAAGCCAGGTACATGTCCAAATGGGAAACCGAACATACTGGTTACACCAAAAACGATGCCTATTACCAGTTGAACCGAAGAGAGCAGGTCGTTGTCTTCAGACTTCGCACTGGCCACAACAGACTGAGGTACCACCTCTTCAACAAATTGAAGATAGGGTGTACCGACGAATGCCCGTGCGGTACTGGTAAAATGACCACTGAACATCTGCTGCAGAACTGCCCGACATACGAGGATCAGAGAGAGCAGATGTGGCCATTGCCAGTGGAACTGCAAGACAAGCTCTATGGTAGTGGCGAGAGTCTCAGGATGACCGCCGCTTTTTTCGAGAAAATAATGGTTACTGTCTGACTGTGTACGCAGAAGAAGAAGAAGAAACCATCGTTGCAGTTGCTCCGGATTAAGTCTTACTGCAAAGGGACCATTTGTAGTGGTGATCCTATACTTCACTGTGAGCGAAATTAAAAAGCATCGTCATCAGTTGTCTGATATCCATCCTGTCTGTTTTGGACATATCTATCAGCGTTTTGCCTTTCAGTGGATTTTGTTAGCATGCCTGAACTTGTCAGCATTGTAGTTCTGGGAGCGCGGTTTCACACGGCCTTGTTCTTACCTGTTTATTCATTCTAAAAAAAGGTCAAGTGGATTTGACGATACTGATGCAGATAAGGGGTTCTTAATTTGTGAAGATGCGCCATCCTCTTCGCACAGGGATTAAAAAGGGTGTTTTGGGAGAGATTAAAAAAATATGTAGCATGTAATCAAACGATATATCGCTTGTACGTGTACTTCTATGAGAAATGAGAGAAGGTGAAAGGTTTGGGTCATTATCGAGGGATAGGTCAAGGCACCACGTTTAAGAATCCCTGATGTAGATAGCTTTGTTTCGCATTTTTTTTTCAAGTGGTGGGTGAAGCATTTCTGTTCATTAGAGCAGTGTGTTAGCTTTATTTCTTCTATATTTGTTTCCTATCCAGGCATTAACAAGCTATATATAGAGAGCCGTATTGACAATCAAACGAAACTGGGGCATTTATTTTACACACTGACGCATATATTTATAAATGATCATGGGAGGGAGGGAGAGAGTGACAGAGAGAGCGAGAGCATGGTGGAAACTTCGTTGATGCCAGGTCAAATACGTTACCATCTTCACGTTGAAGGTCGACTGTAATGGCTCACCAGCCGTCTTTGAAGCTGAAATCGAAAAGTGCGATGCACATTGATACGAAGCCAGGACCGGTCTAAAATAGCCTAGGAGATTCATCAGTCTGCAAAAAAGCAACATAAAAAACCACGTTCTTCATTAGTTCAAGAGACAATTCATTATTTTTATTTTTTTATTTTGCCGTACTAGTTTCTACTGGCGAACGCGCGCCTATTCCACATCAGACCGAAGTCAATTGGACGATATTAAGACGCAGTGAGTGGATCCATGTGTGTGTCTGTATGAACCTATGCTAGGCTTGTGCACTCTCAGAAGCCAGCCCAACCAAAGTGCAATGGAAGGGCATCATCCTGAAGGCGCGTGTGAAGGTTGTGCAAGAGTGTGATTGTTGGACAAAGTAAAATTAAACAAGAGTGTGTGGAAAAAAGAGAATCTTAATTTATTGGATAGATGATACCTCAGTCTGTTGTGGCCTGTGCCTCACATCTTCAATTTATTGGATAGATGATCCCTCAGTCTGTTGTGGCCTGTGCCTCACATCTTCAATTTATTGGATAGATGATCCCTCAGTCTGTTGTGGCCTGTGCCTCACATCTTCAATTTATTGGATAGATGATCCCTCAGTCTGTTGTGGCCTGTGCCTCACATCTTCAATTTATTGGATAGATGATCCCTCAGTCTGTTGTGGCCTGTGCCTCACATCTTCAATTTATTGGATAGATGATCCCTCAGTCTGTTGTGGCCTGTGCCTCACATCTTCAATTTATTGGATAGATGATCCCTCAGTCTGTTGTGGCCTGTGCCTCACATCTTCAATTTATTGGATAGATGATCCCTCAGTCTGTTGTGGCCTGTGCCTCACATCTTCAATTTATTGGATAGATGATCCCTCAGTCTGTTGTGGCCTGTGCGGAGTCTGGCCACCACCACCTGCTCTCTTCTGTTCAGCTGGTAATAAGCATCAGTTATTTTTGTTTCAGAACAGTATTTTTTGTGTGCATTTCATAGTCAAATACCTATTTATATAATAATCTCATCTGTTCACTTTTTTCGAGAGCCGATGTTGGAAGGTGATATCGTATCTCATGAGCTATCTTATTTCATGTGCTATTTTTGTGATTGTTGTTAATTTGAATACTTTTCCATCGTAGTGTTTCTTGAATACCGTCAATCAATCTTATTTGGACCTCCATTTTACTGAAAATAGAAGGGCATCAAGGAAGAGAAGTAGTCTTTAACACTTCAACCTCGACGGATGGGACCACATTTTTTATTGCTCTTCAGTCCATTTTTATTTGTCCCTTTAACTATTATTCCCATTTTTGTTTCCTTTAACTGTTATTCCACATTAAGATGCCACTCTTGCTCCGGACCAGAGACGTCCGATCTAAACATTGTCTCAAGCATTCTTCCGTCTGTTGTTGCTTGGGTCGCGCTGCTGCATATCCGTTGGCACCACAACTGTTGTCCGTAAATCTCCCCGCACACACACACTCAAGAAACCGACTTGCAAAATTAATTGCCAGTATGGGCGAGCAAACCAACGTAAGTACGTGAGGTTACTGTTGGATGACACGCCGGCCATCTTGTCAGAACCATCTTGTTTATGTGACGTGTCAACACCGGATGTTGCTGTTTCAAAATTGTCGCTGTAGTTCCCAGAATGGTTGAGGGATTTACTGTGTGTATACAGCCGTGAGAGTATAGCGCTACACTCCAACTTTGTTGATCAATGTTTATGTTATGTAAATCACAACTGACAGCGTATCTGTTTTTCCTTCTTTGTTACGTGTTATGCTTCTTATTTTTCTTCTTCTTCTTTTCTTCTTTTATCAACTGATGATGTGATTCTAATCCGGTGAGATTCACGAAGGAGACTATTTGTCTCCGCTGGCCCTCCACAGTTTTTCGAGCATGGTCGTTCCTGGGGTCAGCATGCCTATCTTTCGTCTGCATAAGTGGGGCAGTCCTTATTGGTGCCCACCTGGGCGGTCTGCAATCCCTTTGGTGGTCTCTGTAAGACCCATTCTGTGGAGGTGGGCCTTGAGTATGCACTGTCCCGCTTTGAATCTGAAGATACTTATCTGCCTATATCTTCCAAGTATGTCTATGCTCCCATTCTTCTAGTTTGTGTTCTTTATGCTAGTCTCTCATTTTGTTTTCGTGGATCGTTTAATGAGTGTCTGTGCTGCATTTTAGCTATGTAGATGGTGAGTCTGCCTACGACACTACCGGCCTTTGCGAACTCATACGCTTTCTAGTTTCTAGGGATCATTCAGTGGGCCTGAATCCACTGTCGGACAAAAAATTTTTTTAATGCAACCCGATGATATATTTTATTTCGTGGGAGAGTCTATCTTGTTTGGGGTTGAAATAGTTTGATGTACACGCCTAGAGTATGTTAGAATGACCGTTTTCCTTGTCCTTGTATTTTGGCTGGTACGAATCAGAGCTGCTGCATGTACAGCTGGGCTGTGCTTCATGTTGGCGAGGTGCACTCTTCCTCTTCCAATCACAGACCCAGTCTTATTGGTTATACAAGGACATGTTTATGATCTTGGTCATGTGACAGCAAACTCTGGGTCAGCATGACAATATTGATTATAAATCAGTCAAAATGTTTTAGATCCCTATGAAGCACCTGTCTTCATCGAAAACACCTCAAATGTTCATGTCCTGAGTCATCCGTTTCAACTCTGTTCACGTCATCCCTGCACGTCTTCCGTGTTCCCTTTATTGTTAGTCTCGAACTCTCTTCTATATTGGTGATTTGGTCTGCCTCTACTTCACTTGCCTTGAGGATTCTAGAACAGAAACTGTATTGTACTGGCTTCGTTAACATGTGCCATATCCATCGCCAGCTTCTACTCCTCATGCCAGGTTTCATTGGAAAACATGTCTTCTGCTTTCTAACAGTTCCACGTTAGGGATCTTATCATACGAATTCAATCGTCCTGTTCTGCACATCCACTAATTAATATGGCTTGGCTTCGTTCATTCTCAATCTCCCGATACCAAACATTGCAAGGGCTTAAGTAGCAGAATGTAGTCCACAGAACGGAATGCGTTGTGTCGTAGTTTACAGCTTGACTGCAATATTTGCACCTTTCGGTCCAACACATCCGACTTCAGCAAGCATTTTTTGAGTACCAGGTTAGCATTCCCTCCTTAGTCAGTCTGCCCTGCTGCAGCCCGTTATCCAGGATCACCGCGTGGAGGTGTAGAAGGGTCTAATTAATATAAATACTACTTGTTTTCGTTATGTTTTTGTTGTCCATATTTCAAGAACGGGACTTCACATAAAGGTGAACGTTTCTATTTGTATGTTGGCCTTGCATTCTTTTGGATTCTATAAGCACCCCGATGCAATGAACCAGGTCCACTTTCTCAAATATGTCCCAGGATGTAAGAAGAGCCACTGTAACCGGACGCGACAAGAATATGGCAGGAGTTAAATTAACTCATTATGAGTGGCTTCCAACAAACAAAATTTCAGTATTTGAATGATGCAGAAAAATAAGAAATGGAATGAAGGATGCATAGAGAAAGAGAGAGACAGAGAGACATGTGAGAAATAACGCAGCCGAAGTTAAATTCGACAGTGACAAATTGGATTCTGCAAAAGAATTTGCGATAATTAATGACTATTTAACTGCACCACTTTCGCATGGAGTGCAGAGGTTTTGTCACGTGACTTGTAATTCTTACATGATCCAGTAGCCGAACTCATGTTCAATGCCTCGTTAGTGGTCTCTAACAACATGCATGGCAGGTTACAGCATAATTGTTCTTTGCTGCCTTTTCATGCCCCAGTAACAACGGACGATCCTTCAGAAAACGGTAGGAAGAGAACAGCAGAAATTGCTACATTACTTTAAATAATACATTTTAATGCCAAACATTGAAGGAGAGACAGAAAGTGACGGAGAGACAGAAAGTGACGGAGAGACAGAAAGTGACGAAGAGACAGAAAGTGACGGAGAGACAGAAAGTGACGGAGAGACAGAAAGTGACGGAGAGACAGAAAGTGACGGAGAGACAGAAAGTGACGGAGAGACAGAAAGTGACGGAGAGACAGAAAGTGACGGAGAGACAGAAAGTGACGGAGAGACAGAAAGTGACGGAGAGACAGAAAGTGACGAAGAGACAGAAAGTGACGGAGAGACAGAAAGTGACGGAGAGACAGAAAGTGACGGAGAGACAGAAAGTGACGAAGAGACAGAAAGTGACGGAGAGACAGAAAGTGACGAAGAGACAGAAAGTGACGAAGAGACAGAAAGTGACGGAGAGACAGACAGTGACGGAGAGACAGAAAGTGACGAAGAGACAGAAAGTGACGGAGAGACAGAAAGTGACGGAGAGACAGAAAGTGACGGAGAGACAGAAAGTGACGGAGAGACAGAAAGTGACGGAGAGACAGAAAGTGACGGAGAGACAGAAAGTGACGTAGAGACAGAAAGTGGCGGAGAGACAGAAAGTGACGTAGAGACAGAAAGTGACGTAGAGACAGAAAGTGACGTAGAGACAGAAAGTGACGTAGAGACAGAAAGTGACGGAGAGACAGAAAGTGACGAAGAGACAAATAGACGGCAGAAGGACTGGAGTGTTTTTTTAAGAATTAAGTTCCAGCCAGACCATTAATTCAAGGCGAAAGATGCCATGGGATGGCAACTTTTCCAGGAGAAAACAAAACGATAAAGTAAAGACGGCAGGTCGCACACTCTCGCTATCTATCTGCAGCTATCTCTCCGTCCGTAGTGTGTTTGTTTAGCTATGACGTCTCCAATAAGCGGCAATGAACTAAGATTTGATCTACCAAAGTTCAACAGGCGTGGCACAGACACCTCCCCTCCACAACCCGCAGGTTTCGCTGTCTAAATGTTTGACGGGCGCACTTATCGTCGACGTTGGTGCACTCATGTGTGCCAATCTAGGTGCCAAAGATAAATACATTAACACAAAAATAGCAAATGATGCCAATTTAGAGGTCTGACAGCAAAATAGGTAAAAGTTGCTGGGGTAGAGGCGACGGTATTTCCATGGCAGATATATACACTGCCGTCGGTGATTAAGTGTTGTAGACCTCATTATAGTGGCGTATTAAATTGGTTTTTCAGACCATGAAAGGAATATTGTGCAACAAAACCTTGTTGCTGGAACTGAGAAAGAGAGTCCTTGGATGCTACGTAGAACCAGTACTGACATATGGGAATGAGTCATGAACAATTAGCATCCAAGCGCTTAGATCTTTGGAAGCAACGGTGATGTAGTTTAACGGACGAATGATCCCATGGACTGCACAGAAGGCTAATGATACAGTACTCGAGGAGGCACAAAGACAACTTTTCTCAAGAATCAGAACAAGATAGTCATCCTGTTTTGAGCATGTTATGAGAAGAGGCGGCTTGGAGCACGTCGTGACAACGGGAAAGATAGTGGAACAGAGAGACAGGGGAAGGCCGAGAGAAAGGTGCTGGACAGCCTGAGAGAATGGTATGGGCGACAATCAACAACAGAATTGGTAAACGGTACATGTGATATAAGTGGATGGAGGTCCTAGATTATGATTAACGCATGGGCACTTGTCCGGGGATACCAGTAGAATAGCGGTACCATGTTAATTGATTTACTCCGAAGAGCCGAGATATCGGATAACACAATTTCTTTCAATGCCTTATAGCCGACATATTGGCTTGAACAATTATGACACATATATACTAGTTTCTCAATATAATATTTTTAAAGTGTGTACAAATGTATGTACTTCTTACCGATAGTTTTACATTGCAAAAATAAGCATGTCTAGACGCCACAATATTGTGAGTGAATAAGTTGTTGTTTCGAATGCCCACAATGAGTAGGTTTACTCTATTGTGCGCTCTGAAATGGACGTTAAGTGGCGGGTCGCAGTAGTATTCCTCACATTTCGAGCATGCTGACGGAGGTGGAATAGGGTCCTGCAGGTGGTTGCGCTATGCTTTACTTTATTTATGTGTTCTCACTACTACTGGGATCACGTCGATCCCTCACCTTGTTAGCCAGGCTGCCATGAAAACAGCTCGTTTCCAGAGCGGGCTACAAGAAAGCCGAGGTGAGGGTATTGGCCAATATATTTTGCCTGACCCTGATTAACATGTCTAATCAGTATATGTTGTCTGACCAGACGTTCGTCTTCCTCCCGCTAGTGAATTCAGTTAATTTATCTTTGTATTGATAGTTTGTGATATGTGAATTGACAAGTTGTTTATATAATTAAAAAGTGTCGTACTTTATTTTCATTGCTGGGGCAGTCGTAGAGGTTTTTAGACTGAGGAATACAGACCATTTCGCAACTGTTTTCGTGTGCTGGCTGTGTTTTTTTTTATTTCATCCCCAACAGAAAAAACAACGTGTCTTACCGGAGATTCGATCCGCTTCCTTTCTTCTTGGCAGGCAGGCATCGACACCATTCGGTCACCTGATCCTCTGTTTATAAAATATGTACAACTTGTAGACCTAGACAGGCATGCTATTCGGGTCTTGCCTCACAGTTTTATGAATCAGCTCAAAGTAGAGAGTTTGGATTAAGAATAAAAAGTGATGTATTACGTAAAAAAGGACTTGTTCAATATCTTAATAATAATAACAGTAGTAGTCCATTTTAATTTAAAAACTGGCTGTAGGATGATGTGACCTGAGAGTAGTACCTCTAAACTGAATTGTTTTGCTTTCTTTGCGGCGTTGTCTTTTCACTTCTTTGTTGCAAGTGCATATTTTCGCCCACTCTTTCGTGCTTCTTCAGCCTGCATCTCCATCTGGATCGGTCTGAAGTTATATCTTCTCAAAATGTCATATCAGTATCCAGTGCTTTCATATACCTCTTACACGCGTACGTGAACCTCATTTATGGTCGGAACAGGGGACGGCGTGGCCTAGTGGTTAAGTGACACGGCTCACAACCATAAGGTGCTGGATTCGATCCCCATCACAGCACCGGCCGTTACACCGGGGAAGCAAACCCTTAAGAAATGCAGGAGGAAGCAGACCCTTACATAAAATGCATGCTGAAGTCGGATGGATTGGGCCGACAGGCGCAAAATAAAAACCACAGTGCAACGCACACCGCCTTGGGAAATAGAAAAATAAGGCGAACGCAACAACAAACAAAAAAATATATATATATATGTTTGGAACAAACTTGGGCATATTTATAAGCACAATAAGCTGTTGTCCCTGCAACAGGCCTTCCCTCTTTATGTAGCTAATTAATTCAGGTGAGCGACATTAGCAAATAGAGCCTGGAATTAGGGACATCACAGGAGTTGTCAGAATATTGATGTAATCACCATTTAGCTGCCTTAGAAACTCCAATTCCGAATTTTTCCTCAGGGTTTTCTCCCGAATCCTTTCCCGCGAACATATCTCCCACAAGGCAGTGGTACCTTTAAAATATGCGTTATATCACGAGCAGATAACAATGTCATTAGACCACGTGTGTACGTCTAGTTGGTTTCATTGCAAATATAACCTATCTATTCCCTTGTATCTGTTCTATTAAATATATCCTGAACCACAGAATACTGGTGTTATTCCAATTTATCGAATAAAACACAACGGAAATGGACGATACCTGCAATCTTGGTATCCTATTCGTATTTGCGAGCAGAATGGAAGCAGAATGTTGAGATACAGTGAAACCTCATTAAGGCGTTCCCAGTTAATACGCTATCTCGCGTAAGACGCCCGTTTCTCTCCTGTTCCGTGAACTATTCTGGACTTTACATCTGCATCTTTTCGTACCCCATGACGTGTCAGTTGTGCTGCCCAAATCGTTAAATCATCAACATCGTCCAACGGTTTTCCCTTTAACATTTTTTTTTTTTTTTTTTTGTTGTTGTTGATCGGGTTAATTTTTAAGAAGCTTGGTTTTCTTAATGTTGATATTCAGTTTCATTTTGGCCGATTGTTCTTTCACCCTGTACAGTTTCTCTTGCATTGGCTATAGCTGCTTGACAAAAGTACCAGACCCTCTGCGTAATCCAGGTCCTCCAATTGTGACAATAATGTCTCCTGAATACCAGTTCTTTTTCCGTCGGTTGATGTCTTCATTATCCAATCCATAGCCAACAAGAACTGAAAGGATAAGTCAAGGCATCCTTGTCTCGCCCTTGGCTCATACCGAAGCTGTTAGTCAGTGTGTTAGTCAATGTGTTAGTCAGTGTGTTAGTCAGTGTGTTAGTCAGTGCTCCTGCATGTACCACAATACTAACTTCGATCTCAAATAATCGCATCAATTTCTCTCATGAACTTCGCCGCCTACTTCTCTGTTCGTCATACTGTTTGTTACTCAATTAAGAGGAGAGTAGACTAACTTCTGGTCAGACAAAACATGCCGATCAGACAATGTTGGTCAAGGTCGGATGAAAATGTCAACCTCCTATCCTCAGGGATTTCTCCAAGAAAACAGGAGGCTTCGTGAAAGTCTGACTAACATGGTGAGGTTAATGAGCGACACGCAGAAGACAAGCGAAGCGCAACAGCATGGGAAACCCCGGTTTATCTTCATCAGCACGCTTGAGTATGTGAGAAAATCTACTGCAATCTACCACTTAACACAGTTTTTAGAGCGCACAAAAGAGTAACCTTACTCATCGTGGACATGCAATAACAATAACAAACCTCTCAAATAACCACATCTATTTTCCTCACAAACTTGACGGTCTATCTCAAACTTCACCGTGCAGTTTATCCCTCAAATAACCACAACTATTTTCCTCAAAAACTTGACGGTCTATCTCAAACTTCACCGTGCAGTTTATCCCTCAAATAACCACAACTATTTTCCTCAAAAACTTGACGGTCTATCTCAAACTTCACCGTGCAGTTTATCCCTCAAATAACTGCATCAATTTTCCTCACAAACTTGACGGTCTATCTCAAACTTCACCGTGCAGTTTATCCCTCAAATAACTGCATCAATTTTCCTCACAAACTTGACGGTCTATCTCAAACTTCGCCGTGCAGTTTATCCCTCAAATAACCGCATCTATTTTCCTCACAAACTTGACGGTCTATCTCAAACTTCACCGTGCAGTTTATCCCTCAAATAACCACATCCTTTCCTTCATAAACTTGGTCGTCAGTCACATGCCTCACCGTACAATTTATCCCTCAAATAACCACATCTATTTTCCTCACAAACTTGACGGTCTATCTCAAATTTCACTGTGCAATTTATCCCTCAAATAACTCCATCTTTTCCTTCATAACCTTGGTGGTCTATCTCAGACTTTTACTATAACCATACAGTTCATCCATCATTAAAGAGGACCATACTGTCAATGTGTTGCTCTCATGTAGTCTTACTTTCTGTCTGTCCTGGCCATCACGTCAGACATCATGTTCCCAATGTGAATTGCTTTGTCATTCCCCCTCAACATGTCATCCATATGACATGCTTCCAGAAGGTTTGGGCAGATCATCAGGGTCTTGTGCTGCTCAACATGCCATGTCTTTTCTCCCTTGTATCCCCATCTTTTCAAATTCTTCATATATTGTGATACACCAGTTCGGGACCTATTTAGTGACTTCCAGGTTGCGTGAGGTAAGTGGTGTCCAGACGCAGGTTCTTACAGAATTGCGTCAGTTCATTCCGTTTTTCAAAGCGGCGTTTTTCCGGAACTAGTCTGAAGGTGCTCTAGATTTCAGTCTTGTGCACCGATCTGGTGTCCAAATATTAGATGCCTTTGGTCGTGTGCCTGCTGCTCTTTCCATTTCTAATGCCTCTTGTTCGTGCTACAGATTGTGCTGCGCTATTATGGTGTCTATTTTTGTTTTCAGTCGAGGAAGGTTTTAAGCATCCTATAGCTAGCTATATGTAACTCGTGTAGTCTACGTCATCATCATCATTAAGTGCCCTGCCGGTTCGCATTGGCGATCATGTACCTCCATTTCCCCTTATCACTTGTGTCTGTTAATGAGTTCTGCCATTGACCTTCTCCCATGCCATGCTCTTCAAACTGTCCAATATTGTTTTTTTATTTGCCTCCCACTGCCCCTTGTGCCTGCGATTCCGCCTGTTGTCACCGTGTGTTCCAACCTGCCTCTTCTCAGAGCAAGCCCGGAAATGGATGACTGCCGTGTCCAGATTTTTGTATCAAGCTGTCGTTGTGTCTGTGCCTCCTCATGAACCACGTAATTCGATTTCTTTGAAGTCTATAGCATTTTCAACATTTTTCATGTCCGTTGCCTCCAATGATCTTCGAACGTGCCTGCTGATTGTTTACGACTCGCTACCATATGTCAGTTCTAGTCCCACGTAGCAGCCAAGAACTCCTTCCTTAAATCAAGTGATATACTGTTATTGCACCAGATGTCCCTGATACTCCGGAAGACTGATTTTGCCTTGGCTATTCTGTTATTTATTTCATAAGCGTATCTCCCACCAGAACTGATGTGGGTGCCCAAGTATTGAGAGTACATGTTTTAGTTCCACCTTTATACAAAAATTCGGAGATTTGTGTTTCTTAGTTACCACAATTACTTCTTTTTTTTAATATAATGTAAGCTGGGGGCTGTTTTTTCGCTTTGATGAACTACAATGTTGACAAGTTTTTTGTAAATCCGACACATTCTGCGCTATTAACATAGTGTCATCAGCGTAACGCAAGTTGTTTATGTTCTGGCCAATAATAGATGTCCCAGGCATTGCATCTAGAGTAGTCTACATAACTTTACGTCTTTATACTGGTTTAGAAGACTCTGCAGAGTCTGTATACAACCATTTTCAGAAGACATGCTTGAAGCTAATATTCAACTGTGTCTCTGCTGTTTATAACATGCTTAGAAATGTGCCGTTCGGCAATATTATATTTAAAGTAGTTATAAGTTTGTTAAAGCTTAGCCGAGCGTTTGAACAGTTTGTCAATACGTTTACTGAACTGTACAAGCTGCAAGTTCGACAGACCATGAATCATCATTAATTTCCTCTCGCTCTAGCAGAAGCACAGAGACCGCATATGCTATACTATTAGGAGCTTGTGCCATGGTAGTAATGCTATTTTACCGATGTGGTTTGCGTATCCATTTGCTGTACATGGAGTCACTGTGGTCGAGAGGTAGGTGATCGCCTCTTAAAGCGATGAACGAAAACAGTTGGTAATTGAATTCCGCAAGTTTCAAGCGAGCCCTGGTCTCAAGGGAGGTGGAACCAGAGTGTCAACATCATGAGTTACTTCCAGTCGTCTTTACTTCTGTCTCGCTTCTGGTCTAAGGTAGCTCGGGACCAGAGAGTGAGGTTGATGACCGGCACAGGTACGTCCTCATTATACAAAAAATACAGCGCAAGCTACATCATCCAGATAAAACCGTCTGATGATGTCAACTGTACAGGATACGGTTGCTAGCTATTGACATGCGAAGTGTAGTGATACAATTCCCCCCCCCCCCCGAAATTCACACCAGGGAGCCATTGTGAACGCTAAGGTTTATGGTTCCACATGCTGGCGCAGCTGTAAACTGAATTGAGGATGACCTCCCAATTCTAATTTAATGTTGCGAACGCACGCACAATGGGAACGATGTTACGGTTATGTCATGTCTCTCGTTCGTCCACGCTGTTGTCCCCAAAGGCTGGTTCAAGTACAGTAAATATCCCGTTTACACCGTTTTCACGCCTTGGGGCATGCTGGGATTAGGGTGTTGGGCCTATATTATCTTGACAAACGATAAAATAATGATGCTGGGATCAGCAGCAAGCCAGCTTGCATTTACTTCTCAGACTTGTCCTACTGCCCACTATTTGAGGGTGGATTGGCCCACAGGCAAATTTGGAAATCGTAAAAAATCTTTCACCATCTAGGGACTGAACCCAGTGCTGCGCTACCTCGGCTTTTCCAAAAGGCAGTTTAGGGTGAACCAAATGTAATCGTGTTCATTATCCGGGTGCATATCTTCATGGTTGTAGCACCTTCGTCCTCATCGAACAGTCGACACTGGCTGTTGAGACAGCCTGGACTGTGAGATTTGTTCTCAGCAGATAAACAGGTTCTCTGCCATCCGTTCGCTTGGTTGATCGTCTCTCAACAGACTCGCCTCGACACCCGAGTGCTTCTTTGAGTAAAATAGACATTGTTTCTTTCCCGGCGACTATGAAAGAGTTAACCCGAATACTTCTACTTCGGCGGGGAAGGTTCATGATGTAGCAGTGTAAACCAAGCCCAAATTTAGTCTGCCATCCCAACATCCCTAGTTTGAAATCACGTGGTGTCCAGTTTGACTGCGCATGTCGGGGATTTTTCTCGGTATAACCACTTCACTACGTACAGAAAGGATTTGCAAAACTACTGTACTACAATACTACCATAGTAGAAAACATTACTAACAGATACACACGCATCCATACAATGGCCAATTTGTCCTGATATCGACCAAATGACTACGGTCTGAAGTACAAAGATGTGTGTCTTCGCCATAAAGGAAAATATTTAATTTAAGAAAAAAAATCTTTTTCGGTATTTGTCTTGAAAATGAGGTTTGGTCGTAGTTTACAGCTAGGCTACGATATCTACTCCTTACGGCACGACATCTGGCTTCAACTGCCGTTTTAGTGTGCGGGTTTGCCCTCTCCGTGCGATCCATATTCTCTTGGCGAGACGATACAGGTGCAACCCGTCTCCAGGACCGCCACTTGAAATCTGAATAGGCCTTGCTCACTGATCCTCGTGCAAGCAGCCAGCTACAAGTCGTTGGCTGCTGTCAGCTTATTCGCTGGTGCATCTTCGACCGCAACCAAATACGGGAAAAGACTTGCCAAAAGCGGAACTACAGAACGGAAAGGCGCAGATACCACAATCCAACTGTAAAACGTGACACATTGTATCTTCCGCTTATATATTGAAAAGTTTAACAAAGAGGAAGATAGTGCCAAGAAAATGATGATGACTCATTTTAATGGCTACGAACCTCTCCTGTGGATGTCAGTAGGTCACTGTGTCAGGCACAGCATACGTCCCAGAACAGCTTTCTTCTTTCCCGCTTCGAATTTTCTATCGATCACTGTCCAAAATTACAAGTACAAATTAAAGACAGTAGGAATAGGCCTGGGGGGTTAAAACTGGTACCCCGACCCTCTCTTTAAGCCGAACACATACATACACACTTACACACTCACACATCCCTGATCAGGTTTATCTGTCTAACCCAGAGGCTTTCAAACCTTCCCACTTCAGGGGCCAACATTGTTTCAAGATGCTTCTTCCCAGACAGGCCTAATATAGAACTTTCTGTAATTGTTTCAATTTTATGGTAATCATGATCGTATAACAGAAACTGCCGATAAGGATAAAGTGTTAGGATATTTTATTTCATCTCCGCTTTTTCTGATAACGACTGAACTTACTTTTCGATTTGCCTTAACCTAACTCACTTGCCTCAACTTGACTTTCGTGCTTTAACTTAACGTTCTTGCCTTAACTATACTGACTAGCCTCAACGTATCTTATTTGCTGATTAGCCTTCATTAACTGTAAGTTAGGTCTCCAGTTGCAGCTGGATATACTGAAGCGTGACCAAAGCGGTACTCGGAATGGGAAAAATAAAACTAAAGATGGTTGTCATTTGGACTGGTTACTTAATCAAGAAAAAAGACATCACCATTATAATCATGCTCTGTTAAATCTAAGATACAGACTTCCTGCAAACGGGCCAGGTGCAGTTAAAACATATGCTTCGTATTGGAGCGAAAGGGCGAATGATTGCAAATGCTTGGATACAGGCTTACATTAAAAATGAACAACTGCAGTGGTGACAAATGATTCACATTTAAACAAAAAGATGAATCTGCGAATTAATTAGCACTGTCGCCCTAGTATTACTAAGGTAGAAAATAATATGACCACTGCAACCGCCCAAGCATGTCCATAAAGGAGACTAAAGATGCTTGCCATTTGGGATTAGCAACATCATGTCAAATCATTATTGTGGAGCCGCCATTGCAAATCCTGGGATATATGCTCAATGTAAAGAGACCAGCTATAGTGGCGGTCGCATGCTTCATTCTGTGCGAAAAGGCGAATCAGTACTGTAGCGTTCCGAAACTGGCGATTAAACCCATGGCTTTTACTAGTGTTCACGAGGGATCAAGATGCTGAGCAGGGCATGAGCTGCAGCGATCAGCGACCCATATCTGACTTTTAGCATCAGGGTCAGCGAACCAGAACTGCCAAGGCGCTTCTACACCTCCACGCGGTGATCTGGAAAACAGGCTGCAACAGAGCAAACTTGCTAAGTAGAAGGGATGGAAAAAGGAAGGCTAACCCGGTACTCAAAAATGCCTGCCGAAGTCGGATGTGTCGGACAGAAAGGTGCAAATATCACAGTCAAGCTGTAAACTACAACACAACGTATTCCGTTCCTCGGACTGCATCCTGATATTTGCAAAGCGGTTTTCAGTGCTTGATAGCGGGAGGTTGAGGACGAACAAAGAAGAAGAGGACTAGTGTCCTAACTATTCTGCCACTTAGACGCTTGTAATAATATATCAAAGTAGTTAATTAGAGGTGCTAAACAATGATAACAACTGAGATTGGGATTCAGCAAACAACGCGATTCATTGCCACGCAAATCTGCTTATAACACGATGAAAGAGCATTCACAATGTTCGTTACCTGAAACGCATTTTTAGTTAATAAACATTTTTTTTAAATTTAGCCTCATGTTGACATTTTTCACGTGATTGTGAATACACAATACCCATTCTTAGTCTAGACAGGTATACATTGTTGTCTTCGATTGTGTTGTTTTACCAACAGGATCATCCGTTCCAGGCCAGCAGCGCTCTTTGAGAGAACAACTGTGTCATCTGCATATATGGGTTCTTGTATCTCGTTCCAGCCGATTGTTAGTGGCTCGAACTTGTCATAGCTTCCATCGTTTTTGACGTTCCTCAAAGTTTTGCATAAATATTGAATAGATAAGGGAAGAGTATGCATCCATGTATTGTTCCCTTTTGAATTTCGAAGCAATTTGACGTTCATAATGTGTATAAGGCATGTGGAAAAGGAGTCCTGGCTATCTACTAGTATCTGTTTATACGTGGCTAACGAAGCTTATCGTTTATTAAAACTGTACAAAACAATTATTATAATTTTTAAATACTTTTTTGAACAATAAATAACAACAATAAAAGATTAAAGTACGATTATGTATTGATATTCTATAGTACTACAATTATCGTCTGCAAAATGAAAAAGCATGTGAAATTTACAGAAAGTATGCTGAATGCGATTCGCTAATAGTGCGATGTGATACTTTGTACACCGAGTACCGCGATATAACGAGGTTTAGTTGTATTAAAACACTCATTCATTAAAATGCCATTTTTTTCAACTTTTCTGTCAACGCACGAAACATCGTTGCACATTTCACCGTTTAAGAATCCCTGATCTAACCTTTCGCTCATCTCGACATTTATGTTCATGTTTCTACCCTAAAAAGTTGACACTAATGCTTTTCTCATCTACAGGTGATGTGGGTTACGATAGGGTGCGCCCTTTGTCGTATGTTGAGGCGGATTTGGTCATCATTTGTTTCGCCATAGACAAGCCTGAATCGATGGAAGATGTTGTATCGAAGGTATGAATTAAAAAGACACTTACAAGGGTCTGTCCCCTGTGCTTCATTTCAGAGGCAACCGTAATCATTGTCCCGTTAGAGACAACTATCACTGCCTTGATCGAGCGTAACAATGTGATCCTGTTCCGCATGAGAACGGGACATAACAGTCTGAATAGCCACTTACACCAGCTAAAATGGCTCCATCGCCAATGTATATGTGCAGGCAAGCAGCACACACATCCGAATATATCCTGCCAGACTGTTAATATGCTTAGCCAATTGCGTACTGAGCACTGAATCACGAATACGAATCTCCACATAATGATGTTTGGGAGCCTTAAATAATGTTCTACTACAGCAACCTTTATCCAAAGAACTGGAGTTAATGTGTAGACGTAACAAGAAAAGGAATGACGAACGAGGAGTTGAAGAAGATTGTACAGTAACAAATATGTGTAAAAATGAGTAAAAGATAGTCAATAATCTATTGTCCATATTTGGATCGGAGAGAGAAGAAAGGAAGAAGAAGAAGAAAGTCAACTACATAATTAATGAACGGCTCTAGAGACGCAGTTTCGAATCAACACGATTCGCTTACAACATTTGGTATGGAATTTGAAGAAAACGTACATCTTGGAAAACTTGGAGTGTGAACTTGACGTGGAACCATAAGATTTACCATTCTGTCAAACTATTTGTTTCATACGTCAAATCTGAAGATCACTAATCTACCTGTGATTTGACATATCTAAAGCTCACTAATCTACTCGTGACTTGGTGTATATAAAGCTCACAAATCTACCTGTTACTTGACTTATCTGAAGCTCACAAATCTGCTTGTTACTTGACATAAGCTCACAAATCTACCTGTAACTTGACATATCTGAAGCTCATTAATCTATCTGTGACTTGACATATCAAGCTCACTAATTTATATGTTACTTGGCATATCTGAAGCTCACTAATCTATATCTGATGACATATCTGAAGCTCATTAATCTACCTGTACCTTGACATATCTCAAGCTCACAAATCTACCTGTGACTTGACATATCTGAAGCTCACTAATCTACCTGTGACTTGACATATCTGAAGCTCACAAATCTACCTGTTACTTGACATATCTGTAGCTCAATAACCTACCTGTCACTTAACATATCTGAAGCTTACTAATCTACCCGTGACTTGACATATCAAGCTCACTAATCTATATGTTACTTGACATATCTTAAGCTCACTAATCTACCTGTGACTTGACATATCAAGCTCACTAATCTATATGTTACTTGACATATCTGAAGCTCACTAATCTATATGTGATGACATATCTGAAGCTCATTAATCTACCTGTACCTTGACATATCTCAAGCTCACTAATCTATATGTTACTTGACATATCTTAAGCTCACTAATCTATATGTGATGACATATCTGAAGCTCATTAATCTACCTGTACCTTAACATATCTGAAGCTCATTAATCTACCTGTTACTTGACATATCTGAAGCTCACTAATCTACCTGTGACTTGACATATCTGAAGCTCACTAATCTACCTGTTACTTGACATATCTAAAGCCCACAAATCTGCCTGTTACTCGACATATCTAAAGCTCACTATTCTACCTGTACCTTGGCATACCTGACGCCCACAAATCTACCTGTTATTTGACATATCTAAAGCTCACTATTCTACCGGTACCTTGACATACCTGACGCCCACACATCTACCTGTTATTTGACATATCTAAAGCTCACTATTCTACCTGTACCTTGACATACCTGACGCCCAGAAATCTACCTGTAACTTGACATGAAATGCTACTCCTCGTGTTGACTCTTTACAGGAAGTCTCAGCCAAATAATTGTGTATGCTCTTGTCTCTGATGGTTTCTACCTTTTAGCCATATGAAAATCATAGTCCCATGTACAATCCTATTTAGCCACTTTATGTGACATACAATGGTGTTGACCGGATCTAGTCTTTCCTTCCAAATAAAGGCTTCAGGGACCCACAAGGGAAATACAATGATACTGACAAACCTAACCATGGCAATCTCATTCATCCAATGAAGGCAGCACAAACCTTTCATATGAGGATTCACTACAGAACGAAGCAATATTTATTCCATATTCCCCAGCAATCACTAATACCATATACCTCACCATTCATTGACTAAAACACAAACATTCTTTAGTTTGGTATTGTGTGCAAAACACATACAGATTTTTTGTTTGGTATTGACTGAAAAAAACACACATAGTCATTGTTTGACATTTACTGTAAAACACATACGAATTCATCAATTTGGCATTGACTGGAAAAAAACACATACATATTTCCCCAGCTGTGCATTGACCGTGAAACACATTCAGATTCTTTTGTTTGGCATGGACTATTTTTTTGTTTCAATGCACATGACTCTGTGTAGTTGAAAAGCTTACAAAAAGATGAAATGTTACAGAATGATTTGTATCGCTCCCCAGTGGTATCCCGAGGTAAAGGAACAGTGCCCAAATGTGCCCATGATGCTGGTTGGTTGCAAGTCGGACATGCGTAATGAGATCAAGACTATGCCTCCAGATAAGCCAAAGCCTGTATTCGTCACCTATGATCAGGTATGTATAATGTATGTGGTCATACATCAATCAATTAAAATCCTGTGAGGTATATGTGTTAAACGAACACACAACAAGAATGTATGTCTTTTCTTCTTCGACGTTCGTTATGAAAAGAACGGATTCTCATAGTCTACAACGAGACTGCATATCTGCGGTTCTCGAAACGACATATCGGGTTTCAGCACGCCATTTTTTGGAACCAGGTATGCCTTTCCTTTTTATTATCCCTATTCTGTCAATCAGGCTACATGGTTTCCAGGGCCGCCACGCGGAGACCTAATATGATCTTGATAGCTTGGGATCGCTGACCCTAATGCAAGCAGTCAGCTGTAAGTCGAAGGCTGTTTCTGAAAGTCGAAAGCTGTTTGTCAGATCATTCACTGCCGTATCTTCGTCCCGTGTCTTTTATTCTCATCTCCTACGTCTATTCTGGCTCCCTCATAGTTTTCTAACGCTCTCTTTGTCCAACAATTGTGGTTTGGACGGCCTCTTTGTCTTTTACCTTTTGAGTTTCAGAACAGCAAATATCTCGCAATGTCATTCTCTCATTTACGCTATCCAACTTGTTCCCTTAATCTCCTGATCTTCTGCCAGCAACAAATGTGTATGCTGTGGGACAGTGTGGTCCACGTTAGCAAACATCGAAACGTTTCGATCCTATTGTTCTGCTTAGGTATCTGTTTATGAACGTCTATGCCCTCTTTGTTGCTATCTTTGTTTGACCGCCATGTCTCTGATTCATATAGTAAATACTGCCTTAACATTAGAGTTGAAAACCCGAATCTATGTGTTGGACCAGATTTTGCTGGAAGTCCATTAACGCAATGAAGACAAAGTGTAGGAGGAACAAAGGAAGACAGAGACATACAATATTTGACGGGTCTGAGTGTATTCTTACTTTGTACAGTGGATTCTTACTTTGTGCATTGTTTTCTTACTTTGCACAGTGAATTCTTATTTGTACAGTGAATTTTTATTTGTACAGTGGATTCTAACTTTGTACAGTGGATACTATTTTTACCGTTGATTCTTACTTGGCGCAGTGGATTCAAACTTTATGAAGAGGCTGCAATATAACTATATCAATTTACATTGTGATTTTCCTATGAATAAATCGCACTGAAAGAAGATTAAAATATGATTAAATCACAAAGTTCAGTTAAAAACATTGACAATCTCCAACCTTCAACAGAGACATTTCTCCTTTAGACGTTCTGAATCTCACAGTAGAACCATAATCAACGGAACCATATTTATGTCCCCAACATGTGTCGGCTGGCTAAATAAGGCCAATTACTTAGCCACATCTCCATATTTGCAACTGTACATCATGTCCATACTTACAACTCTATATGTCTATACTTGTAACTCTACATATTCATACTTGTAACTCTACATTTCCATACTCTAAACTCTACATTTCCATAATTATAACTCAATACTTGTAATTCTACATCTTCATATATCAAAGCCACTCTCCAGGACATATAGACATTTCAGGCAGTGAGAAAACAGACAGACTAGCAAAATTATTAGCAAGCATGGGTAAAAAATAGCACACCAGCCAAAATGCAGACAGCAAAGCAAATACTTCAAAACAACAAGAGGTTGAAACAATGGATGGGAGAGTCAACTCAGCGTGCCATATATAAAGAAATGACACATCCAAAAAAAAATTACAACATCATCAAAACTGCAATGCAGATAGCAGAGTTGCATCCTCCAACTTGGGGCAGAACACATCAAAATTAACAAATACTTAAACAAGTTAGACCCTGCACATGAACCAACTGTTGAGCTACACCCACCCATAGAAGATAGTGCAACATGTCCTGCTCTTTTACCCAGGACTTATCACAGACAGAAAAGTTATTGCCAAGCACCCCAATAATCACCAACAGGCAATACAGCTCGAATCACCAACTACAAAACACCTGTAAATTCTTGAGCTTGGCAATGACTGTGAAGGAGCGAACAGCTCGCCAGACCTAGTTAGTCAACAATATGTTGATCAACACTATATTTCCACTATAGTTCCAACTGAACTTAAACTCCACTTCTTTATACTGGTTTAGAAGACTGCAGAAATGCATACAACCAGTTCCTTCTACTCAATTTGATTTAAAATAACTTATTCATTCTATATTTGAATGCATTAATTGACCCTGCTCCAACAATTTACTGTGGCAATTTGTAATGTACTGTTTTTTCTTTATTCTAACTACAGGGTTTGAAAACTGCCAAACATATCGGAGCTCTTGTGTATTCTGAAACATCATCCAAAAGCTCGCAACGAAGTGTGAATGACGTCATGGAGGTGGCAGCCTTATCATCGGCAGGTTCAAAGAGTGGCTGTTCTTTCAGCGCCAACAACAGTAGCGGAACTACTACTACTGTCAGTAACAGCAGCACAGGAAGCAGCGCCAACAGCAACAGCAGCAGCGACAGCCCTAACTTTAGACGACAGCGATCGTTTATTCGACGAAAAAGATTCAGCGGAATGAATGAGGCTAAAGTGCATTTAAGAAAAGAAGCTGCCAAGAGTTGTGCAATAATGTGATATAGGTTCTTGGCAAGTGATGAAAATGTAAAGATTCATGGAAACACCTGAATCTTATTTTTTTTTCAGGTACTGAATCTCAGTTTTATTCAACTATATCTTATTTGTATTTCTAACTCAAGGCCATGCTTTACTTTTTTGCTCATGATTTTCAAGATGGGATAATATATTGGTTTACTTTCACTTTGTAAATCCATGTTAGTTCACTTTGGAAATAGGATTTACGTTGCGGTTCACTTTGACAATAGATTTGTTCACTTTCATGATGCGAAGCTTGTTCTCATTTAGAACAGGAACCGATGTTTGTTAACTTTCAGATAGGAAACACTTGTTTGTTCACTTTCATAATAGAAAATGTTTGTGTGCTCAGTTTGAGAATAGAAATTTATGTTTGTTCACTTTGAGAATATGAACTATATGTGCTCACTTTGAGAACATAATCTATTTTTGTTCACCTTGGAAACAGGAATCTATTCATGCTTACTATGAGAATAATAATCTATGTTTATTCACTTAAGAATAAGAATCTATATTATTTACTTTCAAGAACTGAACCAATATATGTAATCTTTTTAATATTAAATCAATATTTGTTCACTTTCATAAAAGAAACGAGCATTTGTTCAACAACAAGATATGAACCTGTGTTTGGGCATTCTGAGTGCTGGCTGCAAAGTCTGTGCACATGCAAAGGAAATATGCCATTCATTACTCACAGCACATGAATATGAATCTTACTTATTTTTCTATGTTTGTTGTACAAAATACACAACAGTATTATTAGATGCAAGGTAATGTAGGATGTTCTTCCAATCCCTTTTGAGCATGAATGTTTTATTTGTGTTTGTGGTTTTTAGAAAAAATAGTCAGGATGTATGGCTGTGAGGTCTGGAACCTCAGAAAAACAGATGCTGACAGACTTCAAGCGATGGAGCAAAGAACACTGTCAGTCTCACTACGATAGTGGGATTCCAGAATTACAGTTATGAGGAAAGACTCAGAAAAACCAGTCTACAGAGTCTAGAAGAGAGAAGAATTCAAGGTGACTTAATACAGGTTTATAAGATAATCAAGGGAACTGATAAATGAGACAACAACACGTTTTTCAAAATACAACCACCTACACGAACAAGAGGGCATAGCTACAAATTAACTAAAGAAAGGTCCAGATTAGATATTAGGAAATCATTTTTTAGTCAGAGATCGGTGAATGCTTGGAATGCATTGCCACAGGAAGTAGTGGAGGCAGGGACAATTAATGCATTGAAGAATAAATTATATGTGCATAGCTTTTAGAGCAAGGTATTGTAAATGTAAATGGTTGTATACAGACTCTGCAGAGTTATTTAAACCAGTAAAGAGACAAGTTAAGAGACCGCATACACAGCACTGAAATTAGACGCCAGACCTCTTTCAATGGCATAGTGGATGTAGCACTATTAAGAAAATACAGATGGGCAGGTCATGTTATACGCTTGTCTGACAACCGATGGACACATATAGTTATGTACTGGAGGCCCTACAACTTTTGACAGCCTCCGGCACATCCACCAATGAGATGGAGAGATGGCCTGAGAGAGGTTCTTGGTATGACGTGGTTTGCCAAGGCAAAGGACAGATATGTATTTATACGTCATTTGGCTACCTGGCATCAGATATCCAATGTCTGATTGAATACCAGGAGTACAAGTACAAGTTATAAGAAAAAATGTACAATTACATTGTTTCTATTGATGAAAGCTATTTAATGTCATCATTTTCATCTTTTTTCTCCAATCTGAAGCATATCCCACCACTTCAGCTGTCCCCTTTTAAAGGAAGTTCCAAAATTGACATCTATTCACCAAGACGTAGGCTTTAATTGCAACTGGAAACCTGTATCCAAGCTTTATCAGTGGTTGATTATAATGGCAATAGCTTTTTAACATAACACTGCCAGCCCCATTAACAGCCTTCTTTAGTTGCCTTTTGCGACATGCAAGTGGAAGATGACATTAGTCCTATATTTTCCATACTGATTACCACTAAATGTGCAGAGGTATAAATCAACCTGCGCCTGTAGGTGCTGTGTAGTGTGCAGGCTAGATTCTCATTTCACACTGGTAAAAAATCTTGACTTTGCAGAGTTCAATCCTGTGTCATCAAACTAGGAAACATGTATCCTAACTCTCAACCATCTGCTCCTCTGCAGTTTTAATGTTACCTAAAGTTTTAAGAAGTCTTAAATGTTTAGAGACAATGTATTTTGTACTTGTCTTGTACTTACTTTCCTCGTAATTACTTTCCTCACATTTTGTACTTTGCTCATAATTACTTTCCTTTCACTTACTTTCCTTACACTTACTTTCCTCGCACTTTGTACTTTCCTCGTAATTACTTTTCTCACACTTTGTACTTGCCTCACATTTGGTATTTTCTCACACTGTTTATTTTTCAAGTTCTTACTTTCCTTGCACTTTGTACTTTCTTTGCAATTACTTTCTTCACACTTTGTACTTTTCTCACACTTTATACTTTCCTTATACTTTTCTCACACTTTGAACTTTCCTCGCACTGACTTTTCTCACACTTTGTACTCTATTTACTTACCTTACACTTTGCACTTTCTTCACACTCTTCACTTTACTTTGCACTTTTCTAACACTTTGTACTTTATTTACTTACCTTACACTTTGCATTTTCCTGGCACTTACTTTCCTTAGACCTTGTGCTTTTCTCTAGCAGTAGATCTGTTATGCACAAACACTACAGTTTTGATTGCTGCAACTGTTTAAAGTTTATGGTGGAGACCGGGATTTTTTTCATGTGAATCTTCTGGTAAAAATTTCCCTGGGTAGTGAAATCGGACTCCTGTGTTCAGTGTCAAGCGCATTAAAAATTCCTTAGCAGTTGGAAATTGAAAAAGTAGGCTTGACAGCCGCTGCCCGGACAAAATTAAAATTCTACCCATGTTATTTGTACCTTTCCCCAGGTGGTTTGTTAAGAGCAGTTATAGATGGCGCCTAATTGGCTGCGGGTCTACTTAGCTCTAGTGTTTGAGTCTATTAAGATGGATCCCCATATCGGTAAAAACCACCCTCTACAAAACTGGTTGTATACAGACTCTTGTAGAGTCTTCTTAACTCGTATAAAAACGTAATGTTAAGTTAAGTGACCAATTTTTTTCTTTGCTAGCAAGCCCTATCTTCTTTACTCTAACCGAGCTCAATATCCATTTAGAGCTGGGTTGATTGGTCAGTGAAGTAACTAGTTTAATAATATATCTCCATTACATTAAAAAATATATAAAATCAACAAAAACAATATATTTAATATTTATTCACCTTCATTAGATATAAGGTAGACTAAGTGTACATTTCAAACTCATTATAAAGCAAAGAAGCACATCCCAACAGAAACAGATCGCTTTTGATAGTTCTATCCGTTTTTCTGCATTCAATTTGAACACTGCCATCAATTTCAAATGCCTTTTATATTGTGTGTGATAATTACATTACTGCCCACCCACAATACTACCCACCCACATTTCCTGTCAGGTATGTAGGGCACTGCACACACCTAGTAAAAAAAACTATGCCACGTCACGAACCTATAGGAAAACAAGGATGGGTATGAATATTAGTAATAGGTCAAAATGTCCACAGATGACGAGTTATTCATATAAAAAGATATGATGTAAGGTAGACAATTGCGTATTTATTAATGTCGTCATATCATGTAAGGTCGATAACTGCGTATCAGTGATTTCTTCATGCTCAGTATCATTGAATCTGATACAGTTTCAAAGAAATACAAAAGACCTTTTCATATTGATTTTAATCTGTAAAAGTAATTTATTTTTCTGGTGTCAATGCTAGTCTTAACAGGAATATTATATTTCATTTATGAAAATGTTACCTTCTCTAATGGCTTATAATTTAAATATGTTTTAAACCCATGCTTATTGCCCTTTCCTATTGTGTTTCAATTGCATTTGTGGCCCACACACACTGTGATTAATTCTGACCAGCCATCTTCTATGGCTAAGGAGTTTTCACAAGGCTTAGTATTTCAGTCCTGGAGGTTGACTATTTTAATGTGGTCTATATGCCCTGATGGTATACCTACATGTACCAGGGGAGGCGACTAAACAGCTATCACATGAGGCGCCTGCGCAGAATCCTGGGGGTTGGGTGGCAAGACAAGCTCACCAACGCAGAGGTGTTGGAGAGAACAGGTACTGTCACAATCTTTACCATGCTTAGTCTTTGAAGGCTCGATGGCTGGGACACTTGGAAGATGGATGATGGCAGAATACCAAAATATCTTCTCTATGGGGAATTACAGCTGGGGAAAAGGTCTCAGGGCTAGCAAGTATGTATGTATGGTACAAGTATGTATGCAACCAGAATATGAAAGATGCAGACATCGATTTGGGACTATGGGAACAGGATACCATGGATCGTGTTACATGGAGGGGCAGCATTAAGCATGGAATACAGACAAAGGAGATACTGATTGCTGATAGGCTAGAGACTCAGCGTTTCAGAAGACACGTCACACCAAGCGATGCCACAAATGGTCCTGACTTTCCTTGCATACACCGTGTAAGACGCTTCTCTGCTCGGATTGGTCTTACAAGTCACATTCGTTACCGTTATGGACTGTAGTTACATACCATTTTTTCAAAGTACAATTACTATCGTCTGGCAAGACGGAAAGAGCCAATGATGAATATCCTGGTATAAAACAGTGGTTGTAATGTTGTCTAAATGAAAGTTCACATTCACTTGATAATAACTTGACCCACAACCATCACATTCATTTCTGGTAGTATTTACAATTGGATGTTGTATAAATATAGCATGGCCCTCTGTGGATTCAAATGATCCACTTTAAGAAACACTATATGAAATCATTTGAACCCAGATGATCTGTTGCATATTGTGATGAAGACTTAACCAAATAAAAATGTTCTGGAGTTGGAACAAGAGCAAGAATTACCAAATGCATGGATTAACTATGTAAGGAAATTGAAGGAAAAAGCAACAAAATTCCACTATAACAAAGAAAATGAATGCTATAGACCTGCAAACAACTGAAGACACAATGGGAACCAAATGACATTTACATCCATTTTTAGGACGAAGTACTTTTCTAAATGCCCATGACCTAAATAATGATTATTTTTAATGGCCAGTATGCCGTGATATAACTAAAAGGACTACATCAGACAATTAAAGGAGAGCACTTTAACCAAAAGAGAAGGTTAAAACCTAAAGGACAAGACTGAACAAAACTTGGACCCATAATGAACAAATCTTCTCAAATACATAACCAGAGAGATTCAATCCATTGATGAGAACTACCTCATTTGAGGCAAATCCATTAAGTTAAATAAGATGAAGGGAGAGAGTCAACTTTCATCTATGAAATAGAAGAGGCCAAAAACTTCTAAAGCTAACTATTGTTCTTCTTTCTTGTTCTCTAAGGTGAAGTGTGGTGTACAGGGTATTTTGGATCAAATGGTCCAGTGCATCCTACTCATCTTGCTGAATCAAAAAATATACATGGTTGGGTTGTGTCACTAACAATTTTGCTATGCAAAACTATCATATGGGGCTTCATCAACTTCAATCACTGTATCTTTAAATTGCTGTTCTTCATCCCCTTCAATCTCTGTTCTTCACCTTCTTCAATCACTTTATCTTCAAATTACTGTTCTTTGTCATCTTAGATTGCTGTTTATCACCTTTATTCGTTGTTTTTCATCACCTTCATTTGCTTCTCTTCATCTCCATAAATTGCTTTCAAGCAATACATCAATTTTTGCTAAAAAAAACTAAACGGTCTGACCCATGCTTCTCTTCTTCTCTTCCCATCATCCCATTTGATGGAGCAGGGGTACAACACTGCATTTTGGTTTACCCTAACCAGCTTTCAGGGAGACCTCAATCCAGCAGCTATTTGCAGTGTGATTTCAGTAGCAATGATATTTCCATGTTGAAGCTGCCAACCTCTTTTCCCACTTTTCATAGTCATCTCTTATGACATTACTGAAAAGAAACAGTGGTCCTTTTCTGATTGTCCTGGGACTGACACAGGTGCTTCTCTTAAATAATCGTTTCTATTTTGCTCATAAACTGTACATTTTTTAAAATCAGCAAAGCCCATACAGTCAAGCCCTAAAAGTCGTTGCATTGAATTATGACACGAAATGATACCGGACGTCACCTACCCTACTCACTTTAGAAGACAATAAATAGACTTCGAACTGGCATATCGCGATGTAGGAGGAACATGAAGAAATGTAGTCTCTCAGACGGCGATACACTTTATTGCGGTGCGGTACAAGATCCAGGCCATTTGATGATTTCTTCCAACTTTCTGGATACATGTGACGAGAGCGACATGCTGAAGGTGAATAACAGGGCAATTCAAGTCGCTATGAGACGTGCTGCTTGGACACAGAATGGAAAGGAATAAATAATGCACTTGTGTAGTCACCAAAGAGCCAATCCTTCAATTTACTTTGACAGGGTCATGCTGCCATGCTGTTCCTCTCATTGCACTGACAGTCTTGGAGAACATGTTCCAATCTTTCTTTCTTTACCAACATTTGAGCAGGTCTTTGTGTCATATTTTTAATTTACTAATATGTCCAAATGCATTCGGCTATTGTCAAAATTGTGAATCATGTTCCTTTTGAGACAGAGGTCTTAAATGGAGGGCCAAGCATATCCTGCAGCAGACCTGATAAACAGTGCTAGTACTAGAGGTCGTGGAGAAACATGATCTCTTGCACCAGTCTGTACTAGATTTGCAGGGAAAGAAGCATTTTCACTAGTCTTCTGTACATAATGAAAGAAGTTATTGATTTCAAATTTGTGTAATTTGTTTGTTTATATTTTTGGTTTATTACTTTAAAGGGAGACTTGTGCTTTGGCTTTCTGACAATGTCATTTACATATAAAGACAGCATTTCCTGGCAAGGTTTATTTCTGTATAATGTAAATAAAATATTTTTAAAATTGCTAAATTAGCAAATTTGTCATTAATTCACTCTGAAAAATGTGGACTTCTGTATGCATTAATTTTTTGTTTAATGTAAAACTCCTGGTAGGAAATTTTGGTACATTTATAAATTCAGAAACTCACAACAAAGATCAGAGCACAATTTTCCGGCTGAGAACTCAACACATCCAGTTTAACAAGCACCTGAACAGAATCCAACCACAACACACTCCTGAGTGCCTATCTCTGTACCACCCTAAAGGAAACCATTGATCGTGTCTTTGAATGCTCTGCGCTCAACGATGTTAGTAAAATGCTTCTTTCTTTGAGGCCAGATAAATGGAACACTTTGTATGGCACTAGACAACAACTGACAAACACATACTGATATCATTACATGGCATTGAGCCTGGATGCTGCTGGATCCATAACAACATATATTTCTTTACATGTAATGTAAAATACAAGGAAATGGTAATGAAACTGGTTGTATTCAGACTCTGCAGAGTATTCTAAACCAGTATAAAGACGTTAAGTTAAGGTGTTATTTAGACACTTTCATTTATAAGTACTGCAATATTCAAGCCAATACAACAGCTCTGTAGCATTGTTAGAATGTGTGCTAGACAATAAGTAAGCTCTACGTAATGAACCAGTTAATTTAGTTTCTATTAACACATAAGTTGAGTGTTTAGACTGTTTGCTTTGGGAACAAAATGGACTAGGTATATAACCTAGCCGTGTCACGCTTCAGTTTACCAAGCTGTATATGGGTATCTGATATTTAGGACAGCAAATGATCATACCACTTCACATAATCTAAGAGTTCGTACAATGAAGTCTCAAACATTTGCTTAATGGTATACTGCTATAGTGTGTCTGATTAGTGTAGTGTTAGAGTACTAGTTTTTCAAAGTAAAGGTACGGAGGTTCAACTCCTGTTACTGGCTCACTCCAGTTGGCCCAGCTGTAAATGAGTTCCTTGCTTGATATGAGGGAAGAAAAGACAATGAGGAATAGAACTGGCCACCTCACCTTATAAACAAGCTGTGCCCTAAAACAATAAAGTATCTAGCACTTCATCCCTGACAGCAGTGTCTGCTAATCATCATATCAAATGTCATGTTTCACTTTATTGCAAGCACAGGATAGGAACACCACTTTAGTAGGCTTCCCATCAGGAGGGGATTCCGTGGCGAAGTGATCAGGTGGTGTGGGTTCTACTCCGGACTCCGCCATCTTTTTCATGGGTGCTTGGCGCGGAATCCCCTGCATCTCGTAGTCGTCCCCTAGTTGTCTTGTCCTTGACTTGCCACTGGGGTCGGGCGGCATGAGACGAGAGAGTGAGGATAAAAAGTAGCGCAGTTAATCCTTACTAAAAATAGCATTAGCAACATTAATTATGCTATCATCGTCTACGATGGACGGCAGCCTTTACCTTTGCCTTTTTATCAGGAAACCTGTATAAAAAATGGTTGTGCTTTTGTAGAGATGGTTCCTCCTGCACTTTGCTTTATATGATCAGGTTGCCAGAGAAGTAGCTGGACGAGTGGTTTGGATGCCACCCTTCTGACTACAATGAATCGTATCCACGGTACGACAAAAAAAAAAACCAATGGATCAATAAATATAACAACAGATGCCCATCACATCTTCGCTTGCGAAGGAAGAGCAACTATTGTTATTATTTAAAGCATAGGTGATTCTTTTCTACCAGAGGTAAAATAAAAACAGCTGGTACGGTGCATGGCGACTACTGGGACAAACAGCGTTTATTTCTCAGCCCTAAAAATCCTTGTGGTAGAATCAACAGGAACATGTGCTGTGGTGCTAGTATTTGTTTTTAGTAGATAAGGCTGTCAGCCGCTATAGTATAACCTTTACCATTCTGATAAGCAGCGAAACAAATGTTTATTTTCGTTAATTATCATTTTGTTGTAGTGTATACCATTCTGATAAGCAGTGAAACAAATGTTTATTTTCGCCATTTATCATTTTGTTGTAGTGTATAATTGCTCAAGGTCAAAATTAGTTATAGGAAAGAACTTATAAATATGACACAAAAACGGTGAACTCATTGCATTTTCTCCTGTATACTGATCACGAGAGACTTTAATTAGCTGTTTGTATTTTGTAGAAGTTTAATGGGCAGATATGTCCAAAGTCTTTCATTGTACTTGTATAATTATGCTGTAAAGAAATGTTTTGTTCATTATATTGTAGGATACATTTCATGTAAATATTATAGTTGTTTTGTTACATGATTTCTTTTATGTTTGAAGGAATAAAAATGAAAAAGAAAGTTTTAATTTTAATAATTTTTTTTTCTTCTGTTGTTGTTCAAAGCTACTTGTGCTGAGTTCAATTGCCTCTTATGACTTTTCTTTGGTAACTGCTACACTTACTATAAAAAATCATATAGCATGTCCTTTGCAAAATGTCGATCTCACAACAGCCAATCTGTAATACTCTCGATCTCTAGACAGAACTCCCGCCTCTGTTGCTGTCGTTCTCTGGACCTCCATGATGTCTTGTATACAACTGGTCTGCCTCTGCCCCGTTTTCCAGGCACCTGGAATACCCCGCTACCCTCAAGTCGCGTTCTTTCCAGGCCATTATGGCGTTTGATGGGGTCAAAGTATTTTAGCTTTCTGGACAAGATATTGTTTACTAACCAATTTTCCTGGATGTCCAGTTCTTTTAGGAGATCTGCATTTTTCTTTTTCGCTATCCATTGTATTTTGAGCACCCTTCTGTAGCATTTTAGTTCAAAAGATTCAATCCTTTTTCTAAGTGTTTGTGTGGTGGTCCACGTTTCATATCTGTACGTTGCAACCTGGAATGTGCAAGTTCGCAGGATATTTATGTTTGTCATTTTATTGTAGTTCTGCCATAACTTAACTTAACGTTTTTATACTGGTTCAGAAGACTGCAGAGTCTGTATACAACCAGTTTCATTTACATTACCTTGCTCTAAAAGCTATGCGCATCCAATTTATTCTTAAATGCATTAACTGTCCCTGCCTCCACTATCCCCCATGGCAATGCATTCTAAGCATTCACCACTCTCTGACTAGAAAAATATTTCCTAATATCTAATCCGGACTTCTCTTTAGTTAATTTGTAGCTATGCCCTCTTGTTCTTGTGAGTGGCTGTATTTTTAAAAAACTTGTTATAGTTGAGAGTATCCGTTCCTCTGATCATCTTATAAACCTGTATTAAGTCACCTCGAATTATTCTCTTCTAAACTCTGTAAGCCGGTTTTTCTGAGTCTTTCCTCATAACTGTAATTCTGTAATCCCACTACCAACGTTGTCGCTCTTTTTTGTATTTTTCCAGCATGTTTATATCCTCTATGATAAGGCCTTCACACCTCTATACAGTACTCCAATCTAGGTCTAGCTAATGCTTTATACAGTTTGACTATCACTTCCTTGCTCCTATGTTTAATATTTATTTTTATCATACCTAACATTGCATTTGCCTTTTTCACTGCTACCTGAACCTCCTCACTCACCTTACCTGTATGATCTATTATAACCACTATGTCCTAATTGCTGCAACGGGTCTCCATTGATTTCTATCTTCTAATGGTACAATTTGACAGGTTTTTTTTCTAGTTCATCTCCTGAAGTTATCTACCCACTTTAACACTTTAACGTTGCCTGCCTCATGAACGACTACTTTCTACCTTACCATCTAATATGGTTTTATGTCTTGTTATATGGCCAAAATATATATACCTCAAGGGAGGTAAGACCAGAATGCCTGCATCCCGAGTTACCTCTAGTCGTCTCGACCAACAGTCTTGCCACTGGTCCAAGGTCACTTTGAATAAGAGAGATTGATGACCAGTGCATAATCTTCATCACTATAATCAAAATACAGCGCACGTCACATTATTAAGACAAATCCGTCTGATGTTGTGACCATCATCGCTTCGCGATGGGCAATAACTTATGGTCTAAATAACTTGGCTGTCTAACCCTGATTTCGGTCAGTAATTCAACAGTGTAAACGAAATTTGCTCTTCTGCAGGTCAGTGAGTTCAGGTATGCGCGCAGTATTTTTTACAGCAGACGGAAGGTTTGTTAGCGGAAATCGAGACTAGGTGTCAGAAAGAGTCTGTAGTGTGGTTCTATTGTCATCACAGCTTAGACATCTGAACATCAATTTGTTGTTTCGAATGCCCACATGTGTAGGTTTACTCTTTTGTGCGCCCTGAAAAGGACGTTAAGTGACGAGTTGCAGTAGCTTTCCTCACATCCCGAGCATGCTGATGAAGGTGGACATGTGTGCTCGAGGCATGTGTGATATGCTTGACTTCGTCTGTGTGTCGCTACTACTACAAGGATCACTCCGATCTCTCACCTTGTTAGCCAGAATGCCACTAAAACAGCATGTTTCCAGGATGGACTACGAGGAAGCCAAGGTAATGGTCTCGGCCAATATATTTTTCCTGACCCTGACTAACATGTCCGATCAGTATATTTTGCCTTACCAGACGTCAGTCTTCCTCCCAATGAACTGTATATTTATGCCGACTATGTGCTACCATTACCAAACATTATCCTTGTCCAAGACACCCGAGAGTAGGGTTGCGACCTGTGAAATTAAGTGTTTGAGAACAGTCATTGGTATCTCCTGAAGAAACTCAAAGTGAACCGAGGACATGCGAAAAATTGTCGGCATTACCCAGCACAGGCGATTAAAATTCTCGACGGCGTTTAACGGCATAAGTGACGGAAAACGAATATATTTATTATTACAATACATCATTCTCTAGGTTTGGGAACCTATATACCTTTTGTGACGAACCAGGGTCGAATATGTTATCAGTTATCGGGGATTACTCTATAAGCTAACTTCCCGAATTGCCAACATTGCGAAGTACTGAAGTCATTTAGTAAGGCGTAGACTGAATACTGAAGTCATTTAGTAAGGCGTAGACTGAATACTGAAGTCATTTAGTAAGGCGTAGACTGAATACTGAAGTCATTTAGTAAGGCGTAGACTGAATACTGAAGTCATTTAGTAAGGCGTAGACTGAATACTGAAGTCATTTAGTAAGGCGTAGACTGAATACTGAAACGTCACTTACAGCAATCTCAGCAGGATCTATTTGAGCTTTACTAATTAGCGAACCAAACGTCTTCTAAACATCAAAATCTACACAGCGATTCTTCCTTTGGTTTGTTGCCATAGAACATATTAAAATGTGTTTCTTGTATCTTCAAGACGCAATTAAACATTAATTACCATACTGGGCACAACCAAGGTTTGATTTTGGAGGAAAATGGTCAAGCTTTCGATTTTTGCAATTATATTGTTAATTTCGTGTCTTTTTTTTTTAATGACAGAAAACGTAGAGCGTATGAATTGTTGAAAACAGTGTTTATGTTGAGTACGCAAGTAAGTAAAGGTGTCAAGACCTCAATGCAAAATACAACAAAATTGACAAGAATTAGTGACAAAATTTAACAAAAATACGGTTTCCATTGAAAGATATCTGCTATCTTTGGGAGTTGGGGGAAGAGGAAGTAAAAAATAGGCCGGGAGATGCGCCTGTTGAAGAGGGAAGAGACGGGAGGGTTGAGAAACGGGATTCTGAGTGATGGGAAAAGATGGGCGTGTTGAAGAGAGATGATTGTGAGATAGAGAGAGAGAGAGAGAGAGAGAGAGGAAGGAAGCGGGAGGTTCTATAGTTGTTAAAATGCTGTTGTTTATTTCAATTAGTACAGTTCGATTGCCGGACAGATCTTCTGTACAGGTATTGCTAGTATTCGAGGTGTGTTCAAAAAGTATCTGATCTAAATTATTTTTTTCTCCGTGGAAACAAATAAGGAATGGGTGTTGTCCTTCTACAGTAACTGTTGGTCGGAATATTATGTGTTAAAGATATTATTTTACATAGCAACAGCATGTTTATATGATTAGATGGCCATTTCCCCTCCTCGCTGTATTTTCTTTCCCTAAGCTCAAACTAGGTACCAGTTTACAGTTGTGTCAACTAGATTGTACCGGTAAAAAGAGTTGATCTGCGTACCTTTGCTATGAAAGCAACTGCTCTACCACCATACTAATCAGATTATGATTAGATGGTGTATCTTACACTGCCGTCAGGGACGAATTATTAAAGACTTAATTGTTCCTGATTACAGATATTTGGGAAGTGGGTGGAAACAGTTCCCTTCTCCACTGTCTCGCTCTCCCTAGCTATAAGTCAGTCTCCATTTACAGCTGGGTAGACTAGACATTGTCGTTCTAGAAAGCGAGCTCCGCACTCGGACCGTGACAAGCAAACTTCTTAACAGTTCTGCTATAAAGACCAATGTGGTAGAAAAGTAGGTTCTTTTAAAATTAACTTAACTTCATTATACTGGTTTAAAAGGCCCTATAAAGTCTGTTTACAGCCAGTTTATTCCACTTCAGCGATACTAAAAATAACTGAGCATCCAATCTATTTTTAAATGCACTAACTGACACTGTCTCTGCTACATCGTGTGGCAATGCATTCCAATCATTCACTACACTTTGACTAAAAAAAAATGTCCTAATATAAAATCTTGACCTGTTTAAACAATTTGAAACTGTGCCCTCTTGTTCCTGTAGCCGGTTGCACTTTGAAACACTTGGTATAGTCTAATGTATCTTTTCCATTGATTAATTTATAAACTTGTATTAAGTCACCTCGAATTCTTATCTGTTCTACACACGGCAGACCAGTTTTTCTGAGTCTTTCCTTATAACTATATTTATAGAATCCCACGATCATTTTGGAAGCGCTTCTTTGTATCCTTTCTAGCGTGTCTATATCCACTATATGATAAGGACTCCACATTCGAACACAGTACTCCGATTTAGGTCTCACCAATGATTTAAATAGTTTGACTTGGTCTTCACACTCTGAGTTGCGTCTTTCACCTGATGATATCGAATTGTTCATCTATTTCAAAGTATGAATTTGATTTAAATTATGTCTACATATGTGGTCGAGTTGTACACACTTCTTTGGGCTAGACTCAATGTCTTTACTTGGGTTTAAATCTGTCCTGCTGTATGGCCGTTGACGGTTCTACTGCTTGGTAGGAGCAAAGACCTTTTCTGTGCAAAACCCTTTCAGAGGCGTTGCTTAACACATTACACATTAACTTACCCAATATATTATGTTAGAAATCCATAACTATTACTCTGGTCAATGCAATCTTTCAATTGTATTTTATTACTAGAATAGCATTCAGATATATTTTGTAAATAAATAATATATGATCAAGAGAAATAAGTATTGCCATTCTATAATGAATAGGCCCTGTGTATTTATTATTTTAAGGTCCAGGGTGTGAAGGATTAAGATAATTTTGTATTA